>OZ034811.1:13697072-13859048 GCA_964028335.1 Altica lythri
ACAGATATATTATTGTTTTGACAGATATGTCATTATTTTGACAGATATATCATTATTTTGACAGATACATCATTATTTTGACAGATATGTCATTATTTTGACAAATATATCATTATTTTGACAGATATGTCATTATTTTTGACAAATACGTCATTATTTTGACAGATATATCATTATTTTGACAGATATATCATTATTTTGACAGATATATCATTATTTTGACAGATATATCATTATTTTGACAGATATGTCATTATTTTGACAGATATATCATTTTTTTGACAAATATATCATTATTTTGACAGATATATCATTATTTTGACAGATATGTCATTATTTTGACAGATATATCATTATTTTGACAGATATGTCACTATTGTGACAGATATGTCATTATTTTTGACAAATATGTCATTATTTTGACAGATATGTCATTATTGTGAGAGATATGTCATTATTTTTGACAAATACGTCATATTTTGACAGATATGTCATTATTTGGACAGATATATCATTACTTTGACAGATATATCATTATTTTGACAGATATATAATTATTTTTGACAAATATATCATTATTTTGACAGATATATCATTATTTTGACAGATATGTCATTATTTTGACAGATATATCATTATTTTGACAGATATATCATTATTTTGACAGATATATCATTATTTTAACAGATATGTCATTATTTTGACAGATATATCATTATTTTGACAGATATGTCATTATTTTGACAGATATATCATTTTTTTGACAAATATATCATTATTTTGACAGATATATCATTATTTTGACAAATATGTCATTATTTTGACAGATATATCATTATTTTTGACAAATACGTCATTATTTTGACAGATATGTCATTATTTTGACAGATATTTCATTATTTTGACAGATATGTCATTATTTTGACAGATATATCATTATTTTTGACAAATACGTCATTATTTTGACAGATATGTAATTATTGTGACAGATGTCATTATTTTTGACAAATATGTCATTATTTTGACAGATGTCATTATTGTGACAGATATGTCATTATTTTTGACAAATACGTCATTATTTTGACAGATATATCATTATTTTGACAGATATGTCATTATTTTGACAAATATATCATTATTTTGACAGATATGTCATTATTTTGACAAATATATCATTATTTTGACAGATATGTCATTATTTTTGACAAATACGTCATTATTTTGACAGATATGTCATTATTTTGACAGATATATCATTATTTTGACAGATATGTCACTATTGTGACAGATATGTCATTATTTTTGACAAATATGTCATTATTTTGACAGATATGTCATTATTGTGAGAGATATGTCATTATTTTTGACAAATACGTCATATTTTGACAGATATGTCATTATTTGGACAGATATATCATTACTTTGACAGATATATCATTATTTTTGACAAATACGTCATATTTTGACAGATATGTCATTATTTTGACAGATATATTATTGTTTTGACAGATATGTCATTATTTTGACAGATATATCATTATTTTGACAGATACATCATTATTTTGACAGATATGTCATTATTTTGACAAATATATCATTATTTTGACAGATATGTCATTATTTTTGACAAATACGTCATTATTTTGACAGATATGTCATTATTTTGACAGATATATCATTATTTTGACAGATATGTCACTATTGTGACAGATATGTCATTATTTTTGACAAATATGTCATTATTTTGACAGATATGTCATTATTGTGAGAGATATGTCATTATTTTTGACAAATACGTCATATTTTGACAGATATGTCATTATTTGGACAGATATATCATTACTTTGACAGATATATCATTATTTTGACAGATATATAATTATTTTTGACAAATATATCATTATTTTGACAGATATATCATTATTTTGACAGATATGTCATTATTTTGACAGATATATCATTATTTTGACAGATATATCATTATTTTGACAGATATATCATTATTTTGACAGATATATCATTATTTTGACAGATATGTCATTATTTTGACAAATATATCATTTTTTTGACAAATATATCATTATTTTGACAGATATGTCATTATTTTGACAGATATATCATTATTTTGACAGATATGTCACTATTGTGACAGATATGTCATTATTTTTGACAAATATGTCATTATTTTGACAGATATGTCATTATTGTGAGAGATATGTCATTATTTTTGACAAATACGTCATATTTTGACAGATATGTCATTATTTGGACAGATATATCATTACTTTGACAGATATATCATTATTTTGACAGATATATAATTATTTTTGACAAATATATCATTATTTTGACAGATATATCATTATTTTGACAGATATGTCATTATTTTGACAGATATATCATTATTTTGACAGATATATCATTATTTTGACAGATATATCATTATTTTAACAGATATGTCATTATTTTGACAGATATATCATTATTTTGACAGATATGTCATTATTTTGACAGATATATCATTTTTTTGACAAATATATCATTATTTTGACAGATATATCATTATTTTGACAAATATGTCATTATTTTGACAGATATATCATTATTTTTGACAAATACGTCATTATTTTGACAGATATGTCATTATTTTGACAGATATATCATTATTTTGACAGATATGTCATTATTTTGACAGATATATCATTATTTTTGACAAATACGTCATTATTTTGACAGATATGTAATTATTGTGACAGATGTCATTATTTTTGACAAATATGTCATTATTTTGACAGATGTCATTATTGTGACAGATATGTCATTATTTTTGACAAATACGTCATTATTTTGACAGATATATCATTATTTTGACAGATATGTCATTATTTTGACAAATATATCATTATTTTGACAGATATGTCATTATTTTGACAGATATATCATTATTTTTGACAAATACGTCATTATTTTGACAGATATGTAATTATTTTGACAGACATGTCATTATTTTTGACAAATATGTCATTATTTTGACAGATGTCATTATTGTGATAGATATGTCATTATTTTTGACAAATACGTCATTATTTTGACAGATATATCATTATTTTGACAGATATGTCATTATTTTGACAAATATATCATTATTTTGACAGATATGTCATTATTTTGACAGATATATCATTATTTTGACAGATATATCATTATTTTGACAGATATATCATTATTTTGACAGATATGTCATTATTTTGACAGATATATCATATTTTTGACAAATAGGTCATATTTAAAAGAAAAGAAAAGAAAAGAAAGAAAAATAATTTTATTGCCCAACAGATTAATCCATTTACAGGACAATTTATATAGAAATTTCTAATATAATAAAAACAATAAAGTAAACAAGAGAAAAAAAAAATATCTCGAATGCCGAAGCTACAAATTAACAAAATCAATATTTTTTATTACTTTTCCCAGAGTATCAAAAAAAATATCAGAGTCAGAACAGTACTTATTAAAATTTAAGCACATTAGAGCTATTGGAGAGTTTTTCCCCAGATTTGTTCGAAAACTAGATGTATAAAATGTTTTATGATGTCTAACAGCTGTTTGTGGAACATTAAAATTTATTTGGTTCATTAAGAAGGGAATGTCAATAGAATTATGTAATATTTTATATAGAATAACTATACTAGAAGTTATCCTTCTTTGTTCCAATGATGGGACACTAAACCTCGAAAGCAGGAGAGACTGTTCAATACCTCGCATAGGATACTGCCCATCTATTTTAAAAGAAAGGTATTTGAGAAATCGACGCTGAACATTTTCCGTAGACCATTTGCGTATGTTATATATAGGGTTCCAAATTATAGATGCATACTCTAACTTGGAACGAACTAACGAAAAATAAAGTAAAATCAAGCTTTGAGGATTTGTAAAAGAACGACAGTTACGAATTAAAAAACCTAAGCTTTTCAATGAAGAAGCAACAATGTTATTTACATGATAAGAAAAGGTCAACTTTTGATCGAATATTATACCTAAATCTTTTGTTTGTGTGCAACATGACAATGGGATCTTATTGAATAAATAAGGAAATTCAATTTTGTTGATATTCCTGGTGTATGAACAAATTTTACATTTTGATACATTCATAAACAACTTGTTTTCATTACACCATTTTTCCACAATATCCAATTGGGTTTGCAGATAGTAGCAGTCCTCAATTGATGACACAGAAACGTATATTTTCATGTCATCGGCGAAGAGCAATTTGCCACATTTTAATTCAATTGCTAAGTCATTAATAAATATAGTAAATAACAATGGCCCCAAATTGGAGCCCTGTGGAACTCCAGATGTTGCTATAAAAGGTGAAGATGCATAACCATTGTAAAAGACATAATTACTGCGACCTTTAAGGTACGATGAGAACAGTCTTAGCAACAAATTATCAAATCCCATGGCTTCCAACTTTCTCATAAGAATGTTATGATCTATTCGATCGAAAGCCTTTGAAAAGTCCGTATATATTACATCCACTTGACCCTTGAAATCGAGTATATCTGAAATATATTGTTTTAAAACACCAAGGTTTGACACAGTCGATCTCTTGCTCATAAAGCCATGCTGATCAATAGAGATAAGCGGTCTTACTTGTGGCATAATTCTGTTATATACAGACATCTCAAAGGCTTTGGAAAAGTTGGATAATATGGAAATTGGTCTGTAGTTTCCAACTATATCATTTCTGCCTGTTTTTAAAATAGGACAAATTTTTGCCAATTTCCAACCTTCAGGAAAGGAAGATTGTTGAAGAATGTTGTTAAAAATAATTGTTAATGGCTTGGCAAATATGCGAGCACAGTCTCTTAGGAGGAAACTAGGAATAAGATCAGGACCTGTTGTCATTTTGTTTTTCATTCTACTAAGAGTTAATAGTACCTCGCTTTCGGTAAAATTAGACAGATTAATATGTTCAGTTGTCACTTCTATGGCTTGATACGTTGGAACAGATATGGGTGTGAAGACTGCAGAAAAATAATCAGCGAAGCACTGTACAATCCCCCGTGGACTTTCGAAGCTTGTGTCATTCAGATGCACTTTATTTGGGATTCTAGATGAACCTTCTTTGGAACGGACAAAATTCCAAAAGCTTTTTGCATCACTGTTTATATTATATTCAATTGAGCGAATGTAGTCTTTATAAGCTAATCTAGATTGAGATTTAATATACCTTCTAATTCTTGAAAAATTTTGATAGTAAGATTCTGATTTAGATTTTTTATACTGGGAAAAATAATAATTTTTTAATTTTAAACTATAAATAATTTCTGATGTATACCAGACAGGGAACTTTCGATTAGTAGGAGTATATCTTGGAACGAATTTATCAAGTAATGAATACAGTTTAGCATAAAATTGGTCCAACATAGTATTCACTGAATTTGATCCATTTAAAAAATCCCAATTAATATTTGATAGCTCTTGGTATAGACCCACGAAGTTAGCTTTCTTAAAATTATAAGATTTATTATAATTACTACTTTTTAAACTGGAATCACTGCCTCTTTTAGAAACGAAATCAATAACCAGGGAAGGATGATAAAGATCTTCGGCAACTAGTGGTTGCGTATCTCTTGATACGTGAACATTTAAATTACTAAATACTAAGTCAAGAATTCGCCCATAATTATTAACAACTGAATTATGTTGATTAAGGTTACTAAAGTGAGTGAACTGTTTAATAATTTGCGTTTTTTGGTCTTTTGGCAGGTCTTCCAGAAAATCCCCTAATATTATAATATTTTTCTGATCTGAAATAAGAAGTTCAAATTGTTCCAAAAAAATAGCAATATCATCATTTTTGACTTGAGGAGGAATATATATAACATAAATATGAACTAAAAAATAATTAAACAAACATTTGCATCCTACTATATCGATAAGAGGTATTAAGTTATTTAAGTTATGTATATTAAGAAACTCAACCTCATATGAGGATTTCACCGCAAGCAGAACTCCACCTCCGCGGCTTGTGTTAGTTGTTAAAAAGTCGCGATCAACTCGACATACGTCATAGTTGGGGTGAAATAGCTCACCGTTTTTCACATCCTCACTTAACCAAGTTTCCGCAAGACCTATAATATCATATTCACAATCAGCAATATTTACCGAGAAAGTGTCAATTTTAGAATTCAGACCTCTAACGTTTTGATAGTAAATGTTCGTATATTGAAGTTCTCCATTGGGCACTGCTAGTTTTTCGAGACAATTTTTGGGATACCCTGTATGTATTTTATTTTAATGTCTTTTTCACCATTTGCAATCCTGGTAACCAATTCAGTCTTGACAGTTTTGTAAGCAGCAATTTGACGGGGCGTGCGATCAAAAGAGATGTTAATTCCATTAAATCTAGCGACACCTCTTAGGTTTTTTGATTTCCGTACTAGGTCACTCACGGATTCTACGTTTGCCAATCGTATCTTAATTGGACGAGGAGAGCTTTTCGATGGATCAAATTTACCAAGTCGGACTGGTTTAAGTTCACCGCAGTTTATTCCAGGAGATAGAAATTCCAGTACAGCCTGAATTTTATCATTGTCGTGTTCTTGACGAGCATTCGCATTGCTGTTGTTGGAGCTCTCCTTTATTCCGAAGAACAAGAGGTTATTTCTTTTTTCGTTTCTTTGATTTATTTCGTAGATTATTTCTTCGAAGTTATCTGTATTTGTGTTTTTATCATCTTTTCTTGCATTAATCGTGGCTGTAAGATCCACCACTTCTTTTTTAAGTGATAAAATTAGTGCTTTTAAATCATTTATTGTTTCTCCTAGATTTTCACAGCTAGAGCATGTCCAAGACAAACTCTTTTTGGATTTAATTGTTCTGATTTCCGACGATGTGAGATCTACGCAAACATGATAAAAATCATTTTTACATACCACGCAGGTGATTGCTTTGTGTTCCTCAATCACTTTGTCACAACAAACGCATTTCCTCATAGTGGCACTGAGAAATTTCTTTTGTAAATTTGGCAACTGTGTAAATGATAAACTAATATCGCATAGGTTTCTTATCAGAATTTAAGGTTAAAGAAAGGAATGTACACCCCAAATCAGCTCCAGAATTCACTTTTTTCTACCAAAAACGATTTTCCTGGACACTGACTACAAGTTAACACTACTGTAATGTTTTTAAATTTTAAAACTTTGTATTTCCCACGATTAATCACACTTAAATTGCACGTGAATAAGCACCGACATAAGCAACGTTGCCACGTTATATGCAAAAAAAAAAAAAAAAAAAAAAAAAAAAAAAAAAAAAAAAAAATTTTGACAGATATGTCATTATTTTGACAGATATGTAATTATTGTGACAGATGTCATTATTTTTGACAAATATGTCATTATTGTGACAGATATGTCATTATTTTTGACAAATACGTCATTATTTTGACAGATATGTCATTATTTTGACAGATATATTATTATTTTGACAGATATATCATTATTTTGACAGATATGTCATTATTTTGACAAATATATCATTATTTGACAGATATGTCATTATTTTGACAGATATATCATTATTTTGACAGATATATCATTATTTTGACAGATATCTCATTATTTTTGACAAATACGTCATTATTTTGACAGATATGTCATTATTGTGACAGATGTCATTATTTTTGACAAATACGTCATTATTTTGACAGATATGTCATTATTTTGACAGATATATCATTATTTTGACAGATATGTCATTATTGTGACAGATGTCATTATTTTTGACAAATATGTCATTATTTTGACAGATATGTCATTATTGTGACAGATGTCATTATTTTTGACAAATACGTCATTATTTTGACAGATATGTCATTATTTTTTATAAATACGTCATTATTGTGACAGATATGTCATTATTCTTGACAAATACGTCATTATTGTAAGAGATATGTCATTATTTGACAGATATATCATTATTTTGACAGATATATTATTATTTTGACAGATATATCATTATTTTGACAGATATGTCACATTATTTTGACAGATATATCATTATTTTTGACAAATACGTCATATTTTAAAAGATATGTCATTATTTTGACAGATATGTCATTATTGTGACAGATATGTCATTATTTTTGATAAATTGTTTTGACAGATATGTCATTATTTCGACAAATACGTCATATTTTGACAGATATGTCATTATTTTGACAGATATATCATTATTTTGACAGATATGTCACTATTGTGACAAATATGTCATTATTTTGACAGATATGTCATTATTTTGACAGATATATCATTATTTTGACAGATATATCATTATTTTGACAGATATGTCATTATTGTGACAGATGTCATTATTTTTGAAAAATATGTCATTATTTTGACAGATATGTCATTATTTTTGACAAATACGTCATTATTTTGACAGATATATCATTATTTTGACAGATATATCATTATTTTGACAGATATCTCATATTATTTTGACAGATATGTCATTTTTTTCGACAGATATATCATTATTGTGACAGATATGTCATTATTTTTGACAGATACGTCATTATTTTGACAGATATGTCATTATTTTGACAAATATGACATTTTTTAATAAAATTTTGACAGAAATGACAGTTTTTATTGAAATTTTGATAAAATCGATAAAAATCATGGGAAAATATAAAAACAATAAAAACCAGAAAAAAAATTGGTAAAAATATTGAGAAATTAAAATAAAATAGTAAAAATCGATAAATCTTGTTAAATAACAAATATTTCGTAAAAAAATCGATATTAGGTTCAAAATTGTATTTTTGAGAATAACAATTGAGTTAGAGGTTAAAAAAAATGGTAAAAATGGATCTATTGAGTTAAGAATTGTATCAGGGGCTATAAATTGAGATAAGGGTTAAAAAAAATGGTAAAAAACTTACCTTCGCATATGTCCATAGGAATTATCACCTATGGCAAAAATATGAGGTGGTAATTCGCCAATTTTTCGTTCTTTGTATAATTTAATTTGATCTGCGGTATAAATTGGAAGAATTTGATATGGATTTACTGCTACTAAAATTGATCCAGTGTATGTCTACAACAATTAACACTTTTATATAAAAAAAAAATGTGAAAATATATCGAAAATAAAGCTACAGACAATAAAGAATAGCGGTGCTAAGCGCCAAAAACTGCTCATCTTGTTTTAGAACTTTTTTCTCATTTTATGATTTGATGTTCTTCTTTTTTAAATGTAGATAGGACGATATTGCATTAAAATGAAGTAAAAATAAGAAAATACGAACATTGGCGCTAAGCGCCAAAAGCGATAAACCTGTATAAAACAAATAAAGCCATTAACAAACATCAAAAGCTATATAACGAATATAACGAATAACGGTGCTAAGCGCCAAAAACAGCTCATATTATTTTAAAACTTTTTTCTTATTTTATGATTTGATGTTCTTCTTTTTTAAATGTAGATAGGACGATATTGCATTAAAATGAAGTAAAAATAAGAAAATACGAACATTGGCGCTAAGCGCCAAAAGCTATAAACCTGTATAAAACAAATAAAGCCATTAACAAACATCAAAAGCTATCAAAAAACGAAGAAAGTACCTGTAAAACTAGTAGAAAATGAAAATACGAACATTATACGAACACTGGCGCATAATTCTAGTAGAAAACAAAGTAAATACCTCCAAATTAGTTAAAAAAATGAAAATACGAACATTGGCACAAAGTCGTAAAGCTATAATCTAATAAAAGACAAAGAAATGACTCTGGAACGAAACATACGAACAATGGCACTAAGCGCCAAAATCTACAAATCTGTATAAAACAAATAAAGCCATTAATAAACATCAAAGCTAATAAAGCAGAAAGTACCTGTAAAACTAGTAGAAAATGAAAATACGAACACTGGCGCTTAAATCTAGTAGAAAACAAAGTAAATACCTGCAAATTAGTTAAAAAAATGAAAATACGAACATTGGCACAAAGTGGTAAAGCTATAATCTAATAAAAGACAAAGAAATGACTATGGAACAAAACATACGAACAATGGCGCTAAGCGCCAAAAGCTATAAACCTGTATAAAACAAATATAAAGCCATTAATAAACATCAAAGCTAATAAAACAAAGAAAGTACCTGTAAACTAGCAGAAAATGAAAATACGAACATTATACGAACACTGTCGCTTAAATCTAGTAAAAAACAAAGTAAATACCTGCAAATTAGTTAAAAAAATGAAAATTCGAACATTGGCACAAAGTCGTAAAGCTATAATCTAATAAAAGACAAAGAAATGACTATGGAACGAAACATACGAACAATGGCGCTAAGCGCCAAAAGCTACAAACCTGTATAAAACGAATAAAGCAATTAACAAACATCAAAGCTGTATAAAACGAAGAAAGTAGCTGTAAACTAGTAGAAAATGAAAATACGAACATTATATGAACACTGGCGCTTAAATCTAGTAGAAAACAAAGTAAATACCTCCAAATTAGTTAAAAAATGAAAATACGAACATTGGCACAAAGTGCTAAAGCTTTAATCTAATAAAAGACAAAGAAATGACTCTGGAACGAAACATACGAACAATGGCGCTAAGCGCCAAAAGCTACAAACCTGTATAAAACAAATAAAGCTATTAACAAACATCAAAGCTATATAAAACGAAGAAAGTACCTGTAAAACTAGTAGAAAATGAAAATACGAACATTATACGAACACTGGCGCTTAAATCTAGTAGAAAACAAAGTAAATACCTGCAAATTAGTTAAAAAAATGAAAATACGAACATTGGCACAAAGTGGTAAAGCTATAATCTAATAAAAAACAAAGAAATGACTATGGAACGAAACATACGAACAATGGCGCTATGCGCCAAAAGCTATAAACCTGTATAAAACAAATAAAGCCATTAATAAACATCAAAGCTAATAAAACAAAGAAAGTACCTGTAAACTAGTAGAAAATGAAAATACGAACATTATACGAACACTGGCGCTTAAATCTAGTAGAAAACAAAGTATGTAAATACCTGCAAATTAGTTAAAAAATGAAAATACGAACATTGGCACAAAGTGGTAAAGCTATAATCTAATAAAAGACAAAGAAATAACTCTGGAACGAAACATACGAACAATGGCGCTAAGAGCCAAAAGCTACAAACCTGTAAAAAACAAATAAAGCCATTAATAAACATCAAAGCTAATAAAACAAAGAAAGTACCTTTAAAAATAGTAGAAAATGAAAATACGAACATTATACAAACACTGGCGCTTAAATCTAGTAGAAAACAGTAAATACCTGCAAATTAGTTAAAAAAATGAAAATACGAACATTGACACAAAGTGGTAAAGCTATAATCTAATAAAAGACAAAGAAATGACTATGGAACGAAACATACGAACAATGGCGCTAAGCGCCAAAAGCTATAAACCTGTATAAAACAAATAAAGCCATTAATAAACATCAAAGCTAATAAAACAAAGAAAGTACCTGTAAACTAGTAGAAAATGAAAATACGAACATTATACGAACACTGGCGCTTAAATCTAGTAGAAAACAAAGTATGTAAATACCTGCAAATTAGTTAAAAAATGAAAATACGAACATTGGCACAAAGTGGTAAAGCTATAATCTAATAAAAGACAAAGAAATAACTCTGGAACGAAACATACGAACAATGGCGCTAAGAGCCAAAAGCTACAAACCTGTAAAAAACAAATAAAGCCATTAATAAACATCAAAGCTAATAAAACAAAGAAAGTACCTTTAAAAATAGTAGAAAATGAAAATACGAACATTATACAAACACTGGCGCTTAAATCTAGTAGAAAACAGTAAATACCTGCAAATTAGTTAAAAAAATGAAAATACGAACATTGACACAAAGTGGTAAAGCTATAATCTAATAAAAGACAAAGAAATGACTATGGAACGAAACATACGAACAATGGCGCTAAGCGCCAAAAGCTATAAACCTGTATAAAACAAATAAAGCCATTAACAAACATCAAAAGCTATAAAAAACGAAGAAAGTACCTGTAAAACTAGTAGAAAATGAAAATACGAACATTATACGAACACTGGGGCATAAATCTAGTAGAAAACAAAGTAAATACCTGCAAATTAGTTAAAAAAAATGAAAATACGAACATTGGCACAAAGTGGTAAAGCTATAATCTAATAAAAGACAAAGAAATAACTCTGGAACGAAACATACGAACAATGGCGCTAAGCGCCAAAAGCTATAAACCTGTATAAAACAAATAAAGCCATTAATAAACATCAAAGCTAATAAAACAAAGAAAGTACCTGTAAACTAGTAGAAAATGAAAATACGAACATTATACGAACACTGGCGCTTAAATCTAGTATAAAACAAAGTAAATACCTGCAAATTAGTTAAAAAATGAAAATACGAACATTGGCACAAAGTGGTAAAGCTGTAATCTAATAAAAAAAACAAAAAAATGACTCTAGAACGAAATATACGAACAATGACGCTAAGCGCCATAAGCTATAAACCTGTATAAAACAAATAAAGCCATTAATCAACATCAAAGCTAATAAAACAAAGAAAGTACCTGTAAACTAGTAGAAAATGAAAATACGAACATTATACGAACACTGGCGCTTAAATCTAGTATAAAACAAAGTAAATACCTGCAAATTAGTTAAAAAATTAAAATACGAACATTGGCACAAAGTGGTAAAGCTATAATCTAATAAAAAACAAAGAAATGACTATGGAACGAAACATACGAACAATGGCGCTATGCGCCAAAAGCTATAAACCTGTATAAAACAAATAAAGCCATTAATAAACATCAAAGCTAATAAAACAAAGAAAGTACCTGTAAACTAGTAGAAAATGAAAATACGAACATTGGCACAAAGTGGTAAAGCTATAATCTAATAAAAGACAAAGAAATAACTCTGGAACGAAACATACGAACAATGGCGCTAAGAGCCAAAAGCTACAAACCTGTAAAAAACAAATAAAGCCATTAATAAACATCAAAGCTAATAAAACAAAGAAAGTACCTTTAAAAATAGTAGAAAATGAAAATACGAACATTATACAAACACTGGCGCTTAAATCTAGTAGAAAACAGTAAATACCTGCAAATTAGTTAAAAAAATGAAAATACGAACATTGACACAAAGTGGTAAAGCTATAATCTAATAAAAGACAAAGAAATGACTATGGAACGAAACATACGAACAATGGCGCTAAGCGCCAAAAGCTATAAACCTGTATAAAACAAATAAAGCCATTAATAAACATCAAAGCTAATAAAACAAAGAAAGTACCTGTAAACTAGTAGAAAATGAAAATACGAACATTATACGAACACTGGCGCTTAAATCTAGTAGAAAACAAAGTATGTAAATACCTGCAAATTAGTTAAAAAATGAAAATACGAACATTGGCACAAAGTGGTAAAGCTATAATCTAATAAAAGACAAAGAAATAACTCTGGAACGAAACATACGAACAATGGCGCTAAGAGCCAAAAGCTACAAACCTGTAAAAAACAAATAAAGCCATTAATAAACATCAAAGCTAATAAAACAAAGAAAGTACCTTTAAAAATAGTAGAAAATGAAAATACGAACATTATACAAACACTGGCGCTTAAATCTAGTAGAAAACAGTAAATACCTGCAAATTAGTTAAAAAAATGAAAATACGAACATTGACACAAAGTGGTAAAGCTATAATCTAATAAAAGACAAAGAAATGACTATGGAACGAAACATACGAACAATGGCGCTAAGCGCCAAAAGCTATAAACCTGTATAAAACAAATAAAGCCATTAATAAACATCAAAGCTAATAAAACACAGAAAGTACCTGTAAACTAGTAGAAAATGAAAATACGAACATTATACGAACACTGGCGCTTAAATCTAGTATAAAACAAAGTAAATTACAGCAAATTAGTTAAAAAATGAATATACGAACATTGGCACAAAGTGGTAAAGCTATAATCTAATAAAATACAACGATATGACTCTAGAACGAAATATACGAACAACGGCGCTAAGCGCCAAAAGCTACAAACCTGTATAAAACAAATAAAGCTAATAAAACAAAGAAAGAACCTGTAAAACTAGTAGAAAATGAAAATACGAACACTGGCGCTAAGCGCCAAAAGCTACAAATCTCTATAAAACAAATAAAGCCATTAATAAACAGCGATAAACATCAAAGCTAATAAAACAAAGAAAGTACCTGTAAAACTGGTAGAAAATGAAAATACGAACATTATACGAACACTGGCGCATAAATCTAGTAGGAAAACAAAGTAAATTAGTTAAAAATGAAAATACGAACATTGGCGTTAAACGCTTTTTTTTATAGAAAAATAACTTACATAAATGAGATTCTCATTGTATCGAATCAAGAGATTTCTAAGTATACCAGCTTCGTGTAAATCACCCAAACCAATCATATCTTCCACTCCATGTACAGAAGTGGTATGCATTGCTTTAATACGGCGCTCCGGTGATAACCATTGTTCCGAGCCATCATCGTCCCGTACGGCAATACGGCGCCCTTCGGCCGATACCACCACGGCACCAATCGCAACATCGAATTCTCCACCGGTCGTTGGTTCTATCCAGATGTAATCACCCTGTAATAAACAAATTATCAAAATCTTGAAAGTTTCTGTATTGTTCCAGAATTCAATGTAGATTATTGAACTGGAAAGATTAAATACAATAACGAAAATAGAAAAAGCAGGAAACCTAATTTACGCTCGAGTAAATTTTCTTTATATAGTATTTCCGGATAATTTCCATTCATTCATTTTTTAATCATTTACAAAATACTCACCCGCGTCACTATCACCATTTTTGAAACTCATCAATTTTCTTGTTTCTAAAAAAAAAATAAACAAAATAAATATCTACAAAATGATTAATTTACATAACCTAATTAACATCATATAAATTACTAAAGAAAGTAAATAAAAACTAACCTCAAAAAAAAAGTTTAATTAAATAAATGAATGAATAAACACCAATAAGTATATAGAAACAGTTAATTAAACAAAGATAAACATAAAAGATAACAGTAAATAGCACATATAGCGGTAAACATGTAGAATTCAACAGTAAAACTCGATAATTTGACCTTTTGTCCTTTTTAACACCTTAAACAAGATTTTTATTTTGTAAAATAAATCATTTATCCTGATCGTAAACCCATAAAACCTCCCAAAGTGACAGACCGTGAAGAAAACCACTTGTAGACGTGTACTTTGTACCGTTTTTTTATATAAAAATAAAATAAAATGAATAAAACCTACTTACTTGGTAATATAAATGAATTAAATCCTTTTAAATTATAACAAACATTGTTTTTCCGGTTAGTTTTATGTTTATAATACACAATTTTTACACCCTAAACCGAATTTTACCTGTGTTAATGAATTAATTCATCACCTGTCATGTGAAAATGGCGCTGTTATGTCAACATTGTCAACGGCAATATTTTACACTAAATCATTTTGTCTTCTACTTTATTCTACACTAGTATAGAATAATTATATAAAATTACCTTATAACAAATAAAAATGTAAATATAAAGTGCTTTTGTTATCAATTTTATATGTTTATAACAAATATTATGCATTATGCATATAATCGCTGTCAATTCAGGACTTCGCGTCTGCAAAATTATGGTTCAGGAATTTACCGAAATGGCGCTGGTGTCGATAACGTTATGATACGAATTTAGCGATTTTATTAAGAGTAGTTTGTAAAATTTAATAGTTTTCCTATAGTTAATAAATATACAGTATTTAATTTACTTTTTAATACATTTAAATGGTTTTCCCACCTTCTACCCTCTACAGATGACAGATTTTTATATGAAATGACAGTACAAAACATAGAGACTACATAAGGAGTACGCACTCGTTTATCGTATAAATGAAGCTTTCTTTTTTCACCATTATTATGGCTGTGTACTGTTGTGAATATAAAGGATTAAATAAATAAAGATCGAAATATTGTTTTATTGTTTAAACAAATTATTTAAAAAAATAGAATTGTTTATTGTAATCACGAAGTATAGATACCAGGAGTTTAAACGTAATGTTAAAAAAATGGTATCAATAGGGAACAGAACTATTGCCGGTAGAGTGCGCTCCTGTTCCTAAGATACTCGTTTAATCCTTACACGGGAAGTTTTGTTACTATTGACAGCTTTTATGACAACTAATTTTAAATAAATAAATTAATATTATATATTGAATTAAATTTCGCGAAATTTAAATGTCATAAATGTCATAAACATCAGTTCTTATAAGGCTCTATCACAGATATAGGGCTTCTTATGGTTACTCGCGCCGCCAATGGCAAAAAATAAAACTATGATCTGGGTTGATTATTGAGACCAGAAATATTATGGAAAAGCCTATACCGTGTAGACTCCTGGTATCTAGTCTTCGTGAGTTTAATATTATTATTATTATTTGAAATAAATAGAATTTTTTTTATAATTACAATAATTTCGTAGATATGGAACACTAGCGCCCTCTTAACAAACACTGTTTAACATAATACATTTGTTACACTTAAGAGTGTGTGTTCTTATTGATTTATCTTTGAAATGACAGTTTAAAATGACATATGTCAATATTGTTTATATTTTATTTTAATCAGTATAAAGTGCTTTCGTTATCAATTTTATATGTTTATATCAAATATTATGTATTAGATTTATCTAATCTAAGATAAGGTATGTATTTTTTGTTGATTTTAAATAATTATAAATCAATTAAAAATGTAAACAGAAAAAGTGAGGTTAGGGTGTTATTAATCTTTGTAGGTGATAAATAAAATGTCTTCAATGTTATCAGAAGAAAGTTTAACTCGTCAACCCGATGAAGTATTTGATATAATATGCAAATTAGGTGAAGGTTCTTATGGAAGTGTATTTAAAGCATTACACAAAGAATCTGAAAATATCGTTGCAATAAAACAAGTACCACTCGATACAGATCTACATGAAATAATAAAAGAAATTTCTATAATGCAACAATGCGACAGTCCGTATGTAGTGAAATATTACGGAAGTTATTTTAAAAACACAGATTTATGGATAATAATGGAATATTGTGGTGCTGGAAGTGTAAGCGATATAATGCGTTTACGTAAAAAAACTTTAACTGAATGTGAAATTGCAACAATTCTATCAGATGCTTTAAAAGGATTGGAATATTTACATAATAATCGTAAAATTCATCGCGATATTAAAGTTGGTAATATTTTATTAAATAATGATGGTCATGTAAAATTAGCTGATTTCGGTGTAGCTGGTCAACTAACTGAAACTATATCTAAACGGAATACAGTGATTGGTTGACATTGGACAAAACATGGCTGATGATAATACCTATGTTTATAGTGCCTTATTATTATTATTTGAAATAAATAGAATTTTTTTTATTATTACAATAATTTCGTAGATATGGAACACTAGCGCCCTCTTAACAAACACTGTTTAACATAGTACATTTGTTACACATAGAGTGTGTGTTCCTATTGATTTATCTTTGAAATGACAGTATAAAATGACATATGTCAATATTGTTTAGATTTTATTTTAATCAGTATAAAGTGCTTTATTTTATCAATTTTATATGTTTATATCAAATATTATGTATTAGATTTATCTAATCTAAGATAAGGTATGTATTTTTTGTTGATTTTAAATAATTATAAATCAATTGAAAATGTAAACAGAAAAAGTGAGGTTAGGGTGTTATTAATCTTTGTAGGTGATAAATAAAATGTCTACAATGTTATCAGAAGATAGTTTAACTCGTCAACCCGATGAAGTATTTGATATAATATGCAAATTAGGTGAAGGTTCTTATGGAAGTGTATTTAAAGCATTACACAAAGAATCTGAAAATATCGTTGCAATAAAACAAGTACCACTCGATACAGATCTACACGAAATAATCAAAGAAATTTCTATAATGCAACAATGCGACAGTCCGTATGTAGTGAAATATTACGGAAGTTATTTTAAAAACACAGATTTATGGATAATAATGGAATATTGCGGTGCTGGAAGTGTAAGCGATATAATGCGTTTACGTAAAAAAACTTTAACTGAATGTGAAATTGCAACAATTCTATCAGATGCTTTAAAAGGATTGGAATATTTACATAATAATCGTAAAATTCATCGCGATATTAAAGCTGGTAATATTTTATTAAATAATGATAGTCATGTTAAATTAGCTGATTTCGGTGTAGCTGGTCAACTAACTGAAACTATATCTAAACGGAATACAGTGATTGGTTGACATTGGACAAAACATGGCTGATGATAATACCTATGTTTATAGTGCCTTATTATTATTATTTGAAATAAATAGAATTTTTTTTATAATTACAATAATTTCGTAGATATGGAACACTAGCGCCCTCTTAACAAACACTGTTTAACATAGTACATTTGTTACACATAGAGTGTGTGTTCCTTATTGATTTATCTTTGAAATGACAGTTTAAAATGACATATGTCAATATTGGTTATATTTTATTTTAATCAGTATAAAGTGCTTTTGTTATCAATTTTATATGTTTATATCAAATATTATGTATTAGATTTATCTAATCTAAGATAAGGTATGTATTTTTTGTTGATTTTAAATAATTATAAATCAATTGAAAATGTAAACAGAAAAAGTAAGGTTAGGGTGTTATTAATCTTTGTAGGTGATAAATAAAATGTCTACAATGTTATCAGAAGAAAGTTTAACTCGTCAACCCGATGAAGTATTTGATATAATATGCAAATTAGGTGAAGGTTCTTATGGAAGTGTATTTAAAGCATTACACAAAGAATCTGAAAATATCGTTGCAATAAAACAAGTACCACTCGATACAGATCTACATGAAATAATAAAAGAAATTTCTATAATGCAACAATGCGACAGTCCGTATGTAGTGAAATATTACGGAAGTTATTTTAAAAACACAGATTTATGGATAATAATGGAATATTGTGGTGCTGGAAGTGTAAGCGATATAATGCGTTTACGTAAAAAAACTTTAACTGAATGTGAAATTGCAACAATTCTATCAGATGCTTTAAAAGGATTGGAATATTTACATAATAATCGTAAAATTCATCGCGATATTAAAGTTGGTAATATTTTATTAAATAATGATGGTCATGTAAAATTAGCTGATTTCGGTGTAGCTGGTCAACTAACTGAAACTATATCTAAACGGAATACAGTGATTGGTTGACATTGGACAAAACATGGCTGATGATAATACCTATGTTTATAGTGCCTTATTATTATTATTTGAAATAAATAGAATTTTTTTTATTATTACAATAATTTCGTAGATATGGAACACTAGCGCCCTCTTAACAAACACTGTTTAACATAGTACATTTGTTACACATAGAGTGTGTGTTCCTATTGATTTATCTTTGAAATGACAGTATAAAATGACATATGTCAATATTGTTTAGATTTTATTTTAATCAGTATAAAGTGCTTTATTTTATCAATTTTATATGTTTATATCAAATATTATGTATTAGATTTATCTAATCTAAGATAAGGTATGTATTTTTTGTTGATTTTAAATAATTATAAATCAATTGAAAATGTAAACAGAAAAAGTGAGGTTAGGGTGTTATTAATCTTTGTAGGTGATAAATAAAATGTCTACAATGTTATCAGAAGATAGTTTAACTCGTCAACCCGATGAAGTATTTGATATAATATGCAAATTAGGTGAAGGTTCTTATGGAAGTGTATTTAAAGCATTACACAAAGAATCTGAAAATATCGTTGCAATAAAACAAGTACCACTCGATACAGATCTACACGAAATAATCAAAGAAATTTCTATAATGCAACAATGCGACAGTCCGTATGTAGTGAAATATTACGGAAGTTATTTTAAAAACACAGATTTATGGATAATAATGGAATATTGCGGTGCTGGAAGTGTAAGCGATATAATGCGTTTACGTAAAAAAACTTTAACTGAATGTGAAATTGCAACAATTCTATCAGATGCTTTAAAAGGATTGGAATATTTACATAATAATCGTAAAATTCATCGCGATATTAAAGCTGGTAATATTTTATTAAATAATGATAGTCATGTTAAATTAGCTGATTTCGGTGTAGCTGGTCAACTAACTGAAACTATATCTAAACGGAATACAGTGATTGGTTGACATTGGACAAAACATGGCTGATGATAATACCTATGTTTATAGTGCCTTATTATTATTATTTGAAATAAATAGAATTTTTTTTATAATTACAATAATTTCGTAGATATGGAACACTAGCGCCCTCTTAACAAACACTGTTTAACATAGTACATTTGTTACACATAGAGTGTGTGTTCCTTATTGATTTATCTTTGAAATGACAGTTTAAAATGACATATGTCAATATTGGTTATATTTTATTTTAATCAGTATAAAGTGCTTTTGTTATCAATTTTATATGTTTATATCAAATATTATGTATTAGATTTATCTAATCTAAGATAAGGTATGTATTTTTTGTTGATTTTAAATAATTATAAATCAATTGAAAATGTAAACAGAAAAAGTAAGGTTAGGGTGTTATTAATCTTTGTAGGTGATAAATAAAATGTCTACAATGTTATCAGAAGAAAGTTTAACTCGTCAACCCGATGAAGTATTTGATATAATATGCAAATTAGGTGAAGGTTCTTATGGAAGTGTATTTAAAGCATTACACAAAGAATCTGAAAATATCGTTGCAATAAAACAAGTACCACTCGATACAGATCTACATGAAATAATAAAAGAAATCTCTATAATGCAACAATGCGACAGTCCGTATGTAGTGAAATATTACGGAAGTTATTTTAAAAACACAGATTTATGGATAATAATGGAATATTGTGGTGCTGGAAGTGTAAGCGATATAATGCGTTTACGTAAAAAAACTTTAACTGAATGTGAAATTGCAACAATTCTATCAGATGCTTTAAAAGGATTGGAATATTTACATAATAATCGTAAAATTCATCGCGATATTAAAGCTGGTAATATTTTATTAAATAATGATGGTCATGTAAAATTAGCTGATTTCGGTGTAGCTGGTCAATTAACTGAAACTATATCGAAACGGAATACAGTGATTGGTTCACCGTTTTGGATGGCACCGGAAATAATATTAGAAATTGGTTATGATTGCGTTTCCGATATATGGAGTATTGGTATAACCGCTTTAGAAATGGCTGAAGGTAAACCACCGTATGCGGAAATACACCCGATGCGTGCTGTTTTTATGATACCAACAAAACCACCTCCATCATTTCGTGATCCGAATCATTGGAGTTCTGAATTTATTGATTTTGTTAGTATTTGTTTAGTGAAAAATCCTTGTGATCGCGCTAGTGCTACTGATCTAATCCGCCATGTTTTTCTGCAAAAATCTAAAGGACCTAATGCGTTAACACAAATGATACTCGAAGCTGAAGAAGCTAGAAAAACGAAACTTAATACAAATAACTCGATTTTTATACATCCTGAATTCGAATCATCAACATTAGTTCCTAATAATAATAATAATACTAACAACACTTTACAAACAGATTTGGCAACAATGGTTGTTATAAACGATGAACTTGATGATGGTAAAGAGACAGAAACGTTGAAATTATACAAACCAGCTTTTTTAAAAGATAATCAAAGTAGTGAATTACCGAATTTAAATGAATTCGATTATAATAATCGAAGATTGTTATTGGAAGAGGAATCGAATACTAAAAAAACTGATTATTTCGCTCCGGTTGATTATAATTTTGGTTTTTTGAAAAATTTAACTTATCGTGAATTGAATGAGAGAATTGAATGTTTGGATGCGGCAATGGATAAGGAAATTGAAGAATTACAAAAACATTTTGCATTGAAAACGCAACCATTGGAGAATGCGATTCATATTAAAAGAGAGAGAAATAGAAATTTTTGATTTTATTGATATTTGTGTGTAATAAAGTATTTATTTGAATTTTAAATGTTTTTTCAACCAAACAAATCGAAATTTTGACATTTGCCACATGATTTTGACGTTTAACACGAGATATTTTAATATTTGGCACTAGATTTTGACATTTAACACGAGACTTTCACATTTGACACGATATTTTAACATTTGACATTAGATTTTGACGTTTAAAACAAAATTTTGACATTTGACACTAATTTTTAACATTTAACACAAGTTTTTGACATTTAACACTAGAATTTAATGCTTGACACCAGGTTTTGACATTTGACACTAGATTTTGACATTTGACACTAGATTTTGACATTTAACACGAGACTGACATTTGACATTCTATTTTGAAGTTTGAAACAAAATTTTGACATTTGACACTAGATTTTTAACATTTAACACAAGATTTTGACATTTAACACTAGATTTTGACATTTAACACGATATTTTAACATTGATAATTGACATTTAACAATTGGCAATTAATAATTGAAATTTAACAATTAAGATTCGACAGTTGACATTTGAAATTTGATAGTTGACATTTGATAGTTACACTTAAAATTTGACAGTTGACATCTGAAGTTTGATATTTATACAGTTGCCATTTAAACATTTGACATTTAACAATTGACATTTGATATTTCACAATTGACATTTGATGTTTGACAATTGAAAATGGACAGTTGACATTTGAAGTTCAATTTAATTTTTTTTTATATTTAACAGTTAAAATTTGAGAATTTACATTTGGGCTGTTGACAGTTGACACATAAAATTAATTGTCACATGTTCATTGTCAATTGTAAAAAATTAAATAACAAATGTCAACTGTCAAATGTTAAGTGTTAACCTGTAAAACGTCAATACTCTAATGACAACTGTCAAATGTGAATCTTCAATTGAAAAAATGTCAAATCAAAAGTGTCAATTACGAAATGTAAAAAAATGTTAAATAGTTGTAATATGTCAAAAATGTCAGATTTGTTTAATTTCGTTTTACACTTGACATTATATTTTGACGTTTGAAACAAAATTTTGACATTTGACACAAGATTTTGACATTTGTCATAAGATTTTGACATTTAACACAACATTTTGACATTTGTCATGAAATTTTGACATTTGACACAAGATTTTGACATTTGTCATAAGATTTTGACATTTAACACAAAATTTTGACATTTGTCACGAAATTTTGACATTTTCCACATTGGATTTACAGATTTTGACATTTGACTTGATATGTTAACATTTGACATTATATTTTGACGTTTGAAACAAAATTTTGACATTTGACACAAGATTTTGACATTTGTCATAAGATTTTGACATTTAACACAAAATTTTGACATTTGTCACAAAATTTGACATTTGTCATGAAATTTTGACATTTACCACATTAGATTTAGACATTTGACACGTGATTTTGACATTTGACACGATATTTTAACACTTGACATTATATTTTGACGTTTAAAACAAAATTTTGACATTTGTCATAAGATTTTGACATTTACCTCATTGGATTTAGACATTTAACACGCGATTTTGACATTTGACTCGATATTTTAACATTTGACATTATATTTTGACGTTTGAAACAATATTTTGACATTTGACACAAGATTTTGACATTTGTCACGAAATTTTGACATTTGCCATATTAGATTTAGACATTTGACACGTGATTTTGACATTTGACTCGATATTTTAACATTTGACATTATATTTTGACGTTTGAAACAAAATTTTGACATTTGACGAAAGATTTTGACATTTGTCATAAGATTTTGACATTTAACAAAAAATTTAGACATTTACCACATAAGATTTAGACATTTAACACGAGACTTTGACATTTGACAAGATATTTTAACATTTGACATTATATTTTGACGTTTGAAACAAAATTTTGACATTGGACACAAGATTTTGACATTTGTCATAAGATTTTGACATTTGTCACGAAATTTTGACATTTACCACATTGGATTTAGACATTTGACACGTGATTTTGACATTTGACTTGATATTTTAACATTTGACATTATATTTTGACGTTTGAAACAAAATTTTGACATTTGACACAAGATTTTGACATTTGTCATAAGATTTTGACATTTAACACAAAATTTTGACATTTGTCAAAGATAGATTTAGACATTTGACATCATATTTTAACACTTGACATTATATTGTGACGTTTAAAACAAAATTTTGACATTTGACACCAGATTTTGGCATTAGTCATAAGATTTTGATATTTGTCACGAAATTTTGACATTTACCACATTAGATTTAGACATTTGACACGATATTTTAACACTTGACATTATATTTTGACGTTTAAAACAAAACTTTGACATTTGTCATAAGATTTTGACATTTGTCACGAAATTTTGACATTTACCACATTAGATTTAGACATTTGACACGTGATTTTGACATTTGACTCGATATTTTAACATTTGACATTATATTTTGACGTTTGAAACAAAATTTTGACATTTGAAACAAAATTTTGACATTTGTCGTAAGATTTTGACATTTAACACAAAATTTTGACATTTGTCACAAAATTTTGACATTTACCACATTAGATTTAGACATTTGACACGATATTTTAACACTTGACATTATATTTTGACGTTTAAAACAAAATTTTGACATTTGTCATAAGATTTTGACATTTACCTCATTGGATTTAGACATTTAACACGCGATTTTGACATTTGACTCGATATTTTAACATTTGACATTATATTTTGACGTTTGAAACAATATTTTGACATTTGACACAAGATTTTGACATTTGTCACGAAATTTTGACATTTGCCATATTAGATTTAGACATTTGACACGTGATTTTGACATTTGACTCGATATTTTAACATTTGACATTATATTTTGACGTTTGAAACAAAATTTTGACATTTGACGAAAGATTTTGACATTTGTCATAAGATTTTGACATTTAACAAAAAATTTAGACATTTACCACATAAGATTTAGACATTTAACACGAGACTTTGACATTTGACAAGATATTTTAACATTTGACATTATATTTTGACGTTTGAAACAAAATTTTGACATTGGACACAAGATTTTGACATTTGTCATAAGATTTTGACATTTGTCATGAAATTTTGACATTTACCACATTAGATTTAGACATTTGACACGTGATTTTGACATTTGACTTGATATTTTAACATTTGACATTATATTTTGACGTTTGAAACAAAATTTTGACATTTGACACAAGATTTTGACATTTGTCATAAGATTTTGACATTTAACACAAAATTTTGACATTTGTCAAAGATAGATTTAGACATTTGACATCATATTTTAACACTTGACATTATATTGTGACGTTTAAAACAAAATTTTGACATTTGACACCAGATTTTGGCATTAGTCATAAGATTTTGATATTTGTCACGAAATTTTGACATTTACCACATTAGATTTAGACATTTGACACGATATTTTAACACTTGACATTATATTTTGACGTTTAAAACAAAACTTTGACATTTGTCATAAGATTTTGACATTTACCACATTAGATTTAGACATTTGACACGTGATTTTGACATTTGACTCGATATTTTAACATTTGACATTATATTTTGACGTTTGAAACAAAATTTTGACATTTGAAACAAAATTTTGACATTTGTCGTAAGATTTTGACATTTAACACAAAATTTTGACATTTGTCACAAAATTTTGACATTTACCACATTAGATTTAGACATTTGACACGATATTTTAACACTTGACATTATATTTTGACGTTTAAAACAAAATTTTGACATTTGTCATAAGATTTTGACATTTACCTCATTGGATTTAGACATTTAACACGCGATTTTGACATTTGACTCGATATTTTAACATTTGACATTATATTTTGACGTTTGAAACAATATTTTGACATTTGACACAAGATTTTGACATTTGTCACGAAATTTTGACATTTGCCATATTAGATTTAGACATTTGACACGTGATTTTGACATTTGACTCGATATTTTAACATTTGACATTATATTTTGACGTTTGAAACAAAATTTTGACATTTGACGAAAGATTTTGACATTTGTCATAAGATTTTGACATTTAACAAAAAATTTAGACATTTACCACATAAGATTTAGACATTTAACACGAGACTTTGACATTTGACAAGATATTTTAACATTTGACATTATATTTTGACGTTTGAAACAAAATTTTGACATTGGACACAAGATTTTGACATTTGTCATAAGATTTTGACATTTGTCACGAAATTTTGACATTTACCACATTGGATTTAGACATTTGACACGTGATTTTGACATTTGACTTGATATTTTAACATTTGACATTATATTTTGACGTTTGAAACAAAATTTTGACATTTGACACAAGATTTTGACATTTGTCATAAGATTTTGACACTTAACACAAAATTTTGACATTACCACATTAGATTTAGACATTTGACACGATATTTTAACACTTGACATTATATTTTGACGTTTAAAACAAAATTTTGACATTTGACACGTGATTTTGACATTTGACTCGATTTAAATTTAATTGCAAATTTTTCTATTTCAGATGTTTATTAAATTATTACTTTTACTAATTTTTACAATAAAACAAATTAAAGGTAAGACATAAAGAAAAATTGATCAAAATTTAAATTTTATAGAAATAAATTTTTAGCTTTTCATCCTATAAATATTAATTCACACAATATTCCCGAATTCTTTTGCAAAAAACAATCTTTTCTTACAATTTTTGTAAGTTCCATTCCTAAAAATATTCGTGAACGTAATGCCATAAGAAATGGATGGGGTAAAGATAAAAATTATCCCGAAGGTAATATCGAATTGATATTTTTTATGGGAAATTCAAATAGTGAGGAAGAACAGGTAAGTTGTTAAAATATCTCAAAAAAAAATTTTTTATTTTATTTTTTTTCAAGAAATCCGTAATGTCCGAAATGAAATTATACAAAGATATAATCCAAGCAAATTTTATGGAATCGTATAATAATTTAACGATAAAATCTTATCTAATGTTAGAAATTTTATCGAAAAAATGTAATCAAAATAACAAATTTTTCATAAAAGCAGATGATGATGTTTATATAAATATTCCAAATCTTCTAAATTACTTAATTAATGAAAAAAACGATTCGAATAATATAATTATTGGTAAAAAACATTGTAGAAAAGTTCCAATAAGAGATTCATCACATCGATGGTAAGTAATTTCATTTAGAATCACTTATAAAATCATTTAATCACTTTTAAACTCATTAAATCAGTTTGTAATCACTTCTAAACTGATCAAAGCTGTCAAATTTGACATTATTTAAGCATAGCTGTCAAATTTGACATAAATTGGACATATCTGTCAAGTTTTATTTAAATATAGCTGTCAAATTTGACATCATTTAAGTATAGCTGTCAAATTTGATACAATATAGTTGTCAGATGTAATATTAATTGAGCAAATCTGACAAATTTAACATTTGATTTAAATATGGCTGTTAAATTTGACATAAGATTCAACAAAACTATTAAACTTAACATTATTTAAGCAAAGCTGTCAAATTTGACATAAATTAGAAATATCTGTTGTTTTATTTAAATATAGCTGTCAAATTTGACATTAGATTCAACATAGCTATCAAATTTTACATTATTTAAGCATAGCTGTCAAATTTGATTCAATATAGCTGTCAAATGTGATATTTATTAAACATATGTGACAAATTTGACATTTGATTTAAATATGGCTGTCAAATTTGAACATTAGATTCAACAAAACTATTAAATTTAACATTTAAGCATAGCTGTCAAATTTGACATAAATTATACATATCTGTCAAGTTTTATTTAAATATAGCTGTCAAATTTGGCATTAGATATAACATAGCTGTCAAATTTGATATTATTAAAGCATAGCTGTCAAATTTGACATTATTTAAGCTGTCAAATTTGACATTATTTAAGCTGGCAAATTTGACATAAATTAGACATATCTGTCAAGTTTTATTTAAATATAGCTGTCAAATTTGACATTAGATTCAACATAGCTATCAAATTTGACATTATTTAAGCATAGCTGTCAAATTTGATTCAATATAGATGTCAAATGTGATATTATTTGAGCATATCTGACAAATTTCACATTTGATTTAAATATGGCTGTCAAATTTGACATTAGATTCAACATAGCTATCAAATTTGACATTATTTAAGCATAGCTGTCAAATTTGATTCAATATAGATGTCAAATGTGATATTATTTGAGCATATCTGACAATTTTGACATTAGATTTCACTATAGCTGTCAAATTTGACATTAGATTCAACAGAACTGTTAAATTTAATATTATTTAAGCATATTTGTCACATTTGACATAAATTAGACATATCTGTCAAGTTTTATTTAAATATAGCTGTCGAATTTGACATTAGATTCAACATAGCTGTCAAATTTGACATTATTTGAACATAGCTGTCAAATTTGATTCAATATAGATGTCAAATGTGATATTATTTGAGCATATCTGACAATTTTGACATTAGATTTCACTATAGCTGTCAAATTTGACATTAGATTCAACAAAACTGTTAAATTTAATATTATTTAAGCATATTTGTCACATTTGACATAAATTAGACATATCTGTCAAGTTTTATTTAACTATAGCTGTCGAATTTGACATTAGATTCAACATAGCTGTCAAATTTGACATTATTTGAACATAGCTGTCAAATTTAATTTAATATAGATGTCAAATGTGATATTATTTGAGCATATCTGACAAATTTCACATTTGATTTAAATATGGCTGTCAAATTTGACATTAGATTCAACAGAACTATTAAATTTAACATTATTTAAGCATAGCTGTCAAATTAGACATATCTGTCATGTTTTATTTAAATATAGCTGTCAAATTTGACATTACATTCAACATAGCTGTCAAATTTGATATTTTTTAAGTATAGCTGTCAAATGTGATATTAATTGAGCATATCTGACAAATTTTACATTCGATTTAAATATGGCTGTCAAATTTGACATAAATCAGACATATCTGTCAAGTTTTATTTAAATATAGCTATCAAATTTGACATTAGATTCAACATAGCTGTCAAATGTGACATTTGATTTAAAAATAGATGTAGAATTTGACATTCCATTCAGTATAGCTATCAAATGACATATAAGCATTAGATTTTATTATAAGTGTCAAATTTTACATAATATTTCAGGAGCTGTCAAATTTGACACTCACTAAAACACTTATTGACTTATTAAATCACTTATAAACTTATTCAATCATTAATAAATGCATCAAATCACTTGTATTCAATTAAAAACTGATTAAATCACTTGTAATCACTTATAAACTGATCATATCACTTATAAATATGATTAAATCAGTTAAAATCACTTATTAACTCGTTAACTAAACTTTATTACAGGTTTGTTCCCGAAAATATATTTAATGCGAATATTTTCCCAAATTATGTAGCTGGATTTTGTTATATAATGAGTTTTGATGTACCACAAAAATTACTATCAGCATCATCGAAAATTCCTTTCAATATTTTAGAAGATGTTTATTTTACCGGTACGTAAAAAGTGTTTATGCACGACCGGGCGGTAAAGTACAGATTATTACATACATTTAGCGGGCGTAAAGTGCCACTTTAGCGCCCGTGGACTACTTTACCGCCCGCCGGGCGATAAAGTGTAAATGGCGGGCGGTAAAGTAATTTTTTGTCTTAAATATTGAAATACTTGCAATCATCTAAACTGACAATGAGTCTAAATAAAAATAGCCACCACCTATTTTGACTTTGTTGTAAGGGTAACGACAACATAGGTATATAGATTATTGTTTTAAAATATTATCTCTAGCCTCTGTGCATATTACTTTCAATCAAATTATTTATTTTAAATAACGAATGAATACAAATTATTAGGTGAATGGTTATACAGGGTAAGTTGTTAATAATATCGAGGTTCGAGGTATAAATTTCATGCAAGTTGAAATGGCATTTATATTAAATTGTTCACAAAAAATAAAAATAAAAAATATCCTTTATAAGTTTTATTATTAAAACAATCGTTGACATTGACAGTTGACATTTGACAGCTGACAGATAATATTTTACATGTGACAGTAGAGATTTGACATTTTAATTTTGGCATTTGACAGTTAGAACTTGACAGTTGACGTTTGATATTTGACCATTGACAGTTGGCATTTGACAGTTGATATTTGACAGTAGAATTTTGTCAATTGACAGTTGACTTTTTTCAATTGACAGTGCATTTTTTTTTATAAATGATTATTAAATCGGTCGTGCATAAAAGTTTGTATGTATTTCGGGCGTAAACAGCGTTTATGGACCTTACGTGTTAATAGCCCTCGCCTGCGGCTCGGGCTCTTATTTACACGTTGCGGTCCATAAACGCCTGTTTTACGCCCTTGATACATAAATAACTATTTTGTTCGGTTTATGGATTGTAATAACAAGATTCGTTTAATTAAACACTTTATTTCAACTAAAGAACTTAACTTGTTTAGAACATAGAACTACAACGACTTCTCTCATTAGACTTACTACTACATTTATGACATCTGTCATATCATTGCTACCAACTTATTTTATTCTCAAGAATGTGTTCAAGTTGATTCAAATAGAAGTGTCATCAAGTAGTCTCTGGAAAATTCAAATTTGTAGTGGCAGTACCATAGATATAGAAACAATATATCCTATATCTATGGGCAGTACCCACGTTTAGTAAAATTTGAATCGCAATATTAGCCAGCTTGTGATCACAATATAACTATAAACATTTTGACACATCGCGTTGACATATAATTCCCTAACTAAAGTTCTGTTTCCATTGAATCTAGTAATAAAGTTAAAGATGATCTCACACGTACCCAGACCACTTGATGACACTTCCATTTGAATCAACGATAAAAAAAAATATTTTAATATTTAACAAAAATTTTTAGGTCAATGTGCCCAATTAGCTGGAATACAAATCGAATATAATCCGAGATTTCTAACAGTTCCCGGTTCGAACGAACCGTGTGTTAAAAAGGAATTTATCGCTTCACATGGATATAAACCGGAAATACTTTTAGACTCGTTTAATGATCTGAAAAATTTAAATTTACATAATTGTGTTAATTTTGTTCCATTTTTTAATGTTGAGAAATGGATTAGACGATTATTTATACCATTTAGTCGATATAAAAGGAAACCTATTTGTAATATTAATATATATAATTATTAAAAGATAAATATATGTTTGATTATAGGCAACCATGCTTGTCACCTGTCAAAGAATCTTTTCTTCTTTTTTTTATAGAGGCAACCAATAATACAATCAGGATATATAGTAAGAGGCCAAATAATGACACCAGATTGCTTTTGACAGTTTTTATTTCATCAAATAAAGAATAAAACTTCTTTTTTTTAGTTTATTGTATTAAACAAACATCATAATCAAATATCTTTTTTCTTTATTTCACCTTCTTTATTTTCAACTTTTATTGGATCTGATTGATTTGATTCGTTATCAAAATTCTTCTTTTTAAACCATTTACCACCAGTATAACCCGCTACTGCACACGCCACTGCTGCAACGCCCCCTACTTTTAAACCTGCTAAAAGGCCAATTGGACCACCAATTATTCCACCTAAAACTGCCCCTGTAACTGGATATGCTACGGCTTTTAATCTATAAACGAAAATATATGTCAAATTTGACATTTCGTTTAAATATAGCTGTCAAATTTGACATTAGATTCAACATAACTGTCAAATTTGACATTATATAAACATAGCTGTCAAATTTAATTCAATATAGTTGTCAAAAGTGATATTAATTGACAAATTTCACATATAGCTATCAAATTTGACATTGGATTCAACAGATTTGACAGATTTAAATGTAGCTGTTGAATTTGACATTAGTAGATTCAATATAGCTATCAAGTGTAACATTATTTAAGCAGAGCTGTCAAATTTGATATAAATTAGGCATATTTCAATATACCTGTCAAATTTGACATTACATTTATCATCTGTCAATATATATATAAACTACTTACTTGTGAGCTTTAGCTAAATTCTTTGTACCAACATTAACATTTTCTTGTGTATTTTGAACAATATCAGCAATTTGATCAACAGTTTCAGCTTGTTCGGAAACTATTTCATTTAAATTTTTATACATTTCATGTAAATCTTCAACATCTTTATTAATATTTTCTACTTTAACCAATTGTTCTTGTTTTTGTTGTAATTTTAATTCATCCACGTTTGCTTGAATTTGTATTTGTGAAGTACTTTGTAATGGTTCTTGATTTTCTTTTTCTGATTCGTTTTGAGTTAGAACAATATTAACTGATTTTTCTAATTCTGTATAGCCACTAATTAAATTTAATAAGATTTTTCTTAATGATAAAGTTTTAGTATCAAATTGATCCAAATTTTCATCTTCTACTTGAGTTCTTAATGTATCCAATTCATACATAAGATCACGTAATTGTTTTACATTATGTTTTTTTTGTTTAACTACTTTTTTTAATTGTATCGTATCATTCAAAACTAACAACTATAAATATAATCATTAACAACACAATATGTATATATAAAAATAAATACTTACTTTTTTAATAGATACTTTATATTGTTCGTAAATATTCTGATGATGGGGTATTATTTCTTCTGTAAATTTATTTAAAGGTACTTCAATAACTTTAAACGGTTGTTTTATAATATTATTAGCCATTATTTAAATACGTTGTAATTTCTTTGTGTTGTTTATTTATACATTTGTCATTATAGTTGACTTCTTCTTTTTCTTCTTGATCCATTTACAAACATCCTAGCCAGCTAACTGTTCAGCCAAAAAAAAAAGAGAAGAAGAATCGATTCATTTGAGAGATCCTCAATTACTCGCGTTTTATGTTAAAATAAAAGCTTAATTTAAACAATTTTAAGAAAATTGCACTACAAAATAATAATATTAAACTTAAAACGCATAAAACAACAAGAATTAAACACAAAAAATCGATATCCTATGTCAACTTTTTTGTGACAGTTCCGTGAAAAAAAAGAACAAGAATCGTTAAGAGAATCGATTTATTTGACAGATATTCAATTACTCACATGTTTTATTAAAATAAAAGCGTAAATACAATTTAATTTAAACATTTTTTAAGAAAATATCATAATAAAATAACACTGTTTAGCTAAAAAAGCATAAAACATCATAAAACAATTAAACACAAAAAAATCGATATCTTACGTCAACTTTGTTTATGACAGTTCCTTAAAAAATAACACAACTATTGATATAAAGATGATAAATTTGTAAATTAATATAAAAAATGCGATAAAAATGAAATAAATCTAGTATTAATTGTATTTATCCATTTATATTATTTCTCTTAATATAAATTTCAATTGATATAAAAAGAATCGTTAAGCGAATCGATTCTTTTGACAGATACTGAATTACTCGCATATTTTATTAAAATAAAAGCTTAAATACAAGTAATTTAAACAATTTTAAGAAAATAACATAAAAAATAACATTATTGAACCTAAAACCCATAAAATAAAAACAATTAAATACAAAAAATTAAATGGAACTAAATGACAGTTTCTTGAACAAAAAAATAACAAGAATCGTTAAGAGAATCGATTCATTTGAAAGATAATCAATTACTCGCGTTTTTTGTCGAAATAAAAACTTAAATACATTTTAATTCAAAACAATTTTAAGAAAATTGCATAAGAAAATAACACTATTAAGCTAAAAAGGCATTAAACATAAAACGAATAGACACAAAAAAAATCGATTCTCTTACGTCAACTTTTTTATGACAGTTTCTTGAAAAATCGCACAACTATTGACATAAAGATCATAAATTTTTAAACTAATATAAAAAAGCAATAAATCTAGCATTAATAGTAATAGTTAAGAATCGTTAAAAGAATCAACACATTTGATAGTTTTTATTAAATAGAAGTATGCATGTTACCAAATGTGCTGACAGATCAAAGCCATATACCAAGAAAGAAGAAGAAGAATAACGTCAACGTCTAAACAGTAAACGTCATTATGATAAAATAAGTCATAAACAAAGAACTTTATTAAAAATGTAGTTTTAATAGATAATGTAAACTAAATTAAAATTAAAAAAATGAATCACTCGAACCTATACGAAAATTACAGTGACGATTCTTCAATCAGAAATTTTTATTCAACAAAACCAAAATTTACATTTCCACCACCACCAAGAATATTATCAAAAAGTGTTTGTTATTCATCAAATTCTGACAGTTCAAAATCAGGTACAAGTTTAATAAATTTAAATCGTAGTTTTAATTTAACAAAAAAACGTTATAAGAAGAATGTATTACCATTATTGGGTATTTATTGGGATATTGAAAATTGTCAAGTACCAAAAAATAAAAGTGCCACAGCTGTTGTACAAAGAATACGTGAAACATTTTTAGATAATTATAAAGAATCAGAATTTTTAGTTGTTTGTGATGTTAAAAAAGAGAGTACACAAATTATACAAGAATTACATGATGCTCAAGTAAGTTATTATTATTATTATTTATATTTATTAATAATAAATATAAATTTTAAGGTTATGTTAGTACATGTATCATCTACATCTAAAAACGCAGCTGACGAAAAATTACGACAATCTTTACGACGTTTCGGTGAATTACATCCTTCACCATCAGGTGTTGTTTTAATATCAGGAGATATAAATTTTGCAGCTGATTTATCAGATTTAAGATATAAAAGAAAAATTCGAGTTATTTTAGTTCATAATGCTAATGTTGCAGATGCATTAATTTTATGTGCCAATGAACATTATTCGTTTGCTGAACTTATGAAAAATATACCTGAAAAAGGATTAAAAGTATATAATTTTTAATTTATATATTAATTATTATTTTATTTTGAAATATTGTTTTGTAGATTCAACATTTATCGATACAACCTGTATTTTTATCGATAACAAATTTACCGAAAAATATCGAATTGATTCGTGTGAAAAATCGATTGCGTATTTTAACTGAAAATTGTGGTGGAAAAATATTTAAAATTGATTTGATTAATGGTGTTGCTTTTGTTAAATATACGAATTTGGATAATGCCGTAAGGTTGTTACTTTATAATATTTATATTTGTTTATTATTTTTTATGAAAAATTTTTATTTTTAGAGCGCAAAAAAGGATTCATGGAGAAGATGTTTTTGGAAATAAAATTAAAGTTTTACCACCTCCAATATTACAAAATTCAGGTCAAAGAAAAGACGCAATATTGGAAACTAAAAATGGAATCCAAAAATGTATTCAAAAACAGGTATAAAATTTATTATATTTAATTTGACATATGATATGTGACATTCGACATATGATATATGACATATGATATATGTGATTTGACATATGATATATGTGATTTGACATTATGATATATGATATATGTGATTTGACATATGATATATGTGATTTGACATTATGATATATGTGATTTAACATATGATATATGTGATTTGACATATGATATATGTGATTTGACATATGATATATGTGATTTAACATATGATATATGTGATTTGACATATGATGTATAACATAATGATATATGTGATTTAACATATGATATATGTGATTTGACATATGATATATGTGATTTAACATATGATATATTATGTGATATGATATATGTGATTTGACATATGATGTATGACATATGATATATGTGATTTGACATATGATATATGTGATTTGACATTATGATATATGTGATTTAACATATGATATATGTGATTTGACATATGATGTATAACATAATGATATATGTGATTTAACATATGATATATGTGATTTGACATATGATATATGTGATTTAACATATGATATATTATGTGATTTGACATGATGTATGACATATGGTATATGTGATTTGACATATGATATATGTGATTTGACATATGATATATGTGATTTGACATATGATGTATAACATAATGATATATGTGATTTAACATATGATATATGTGATTTGACATATGATATATGTGATTTAACATATGATATATTATGTGATATGATATATGTGATTTGACATATGATGTATGACATATGATATATGTGATTTGACATATGATATATGTGATTGACATTATGATATATGTGATTTAACATATGATATATGTGATTTGACATATGATGTATAACATAATGATATATGTGATTTAACATATGATATATGTGATTTGACATATGATATATGTGATTTAACATATGATATATTATGTGATTTGACATATGATGTATGACATATGATATATGTGATTTGACATATGATATATGTGATTTGACATATGATATATGTGATTTGACATTATGATATATGTGATTTAACATATGATATATGTGATTTGACATATGATGTATAACATAATGATATATGTGATTTAACATATGATATATGTGATTTGACATATGATGTATAACATAATGATATATGTGATTTAACATATGATATATGTGATTTGACATATGATATATGTGATTTAACATATGATATATTATGTGATATGATATATGTGATTTGACATATGATGTATGACATATGATATATGTGATTTGACATATGATATATGTGATTTGACATTATGATATATGTGATTTAACATATGATATATGTGATTTGACATATGATGTATAACATAATGATATATGTGATTTAACATATGATATATGTGATTTGACATATGATATATGTGATTTAACATATGATATATTATGTGATTTGACATATGATGTATGACATATGATATATGTGATTTGACATATGATATATGTGATTTGACATTATGATATATGTGATTTAACATATGATATATGTGATTTGACATATGATGTATAACATAATGATATATGTGATTTAACATATGATATATGTGATTTGACATATGATATATGTGATTTAACATATGATATATGTGATTTGACATATGATGTATAACATAATGATATATGTGATTTAACATATGATATATGTGATTTGACATATGATATATGTGATTTAACATATGATATATTATGTGATATGATATATGTGATTTGACATATGATGTATGACATATGATATATGTGATTTGACATATGATATATGTGATTTGACATTATGATATATGTGATTTAACATATGATATATGTGATTTGACATATGATGTATAACATAATGATATATGTGATTTAACATATGATATATGTGATTTGACATATGATATATGTGATTTAACATATGATATATTATGTGATTTGACATGATGTATGACATATGGTATATGTGATTTGACATATGATATATGTGATTTGACATATGATATATGTGATTTGACATATGATGTATAACATAATGATATATGTGATTTAACATATGATATATGTGATTTGACATATGATATATGTGATTTAACATATGATATATTATGTGATATGATATATGTGATTTGACATATGATGTATGACATATGATATATGTGATTTGACATATGATATATGTGATTTGACATTATGATATATGTGATTTAACATATGATATATGTGATTTGACATATGATGTATAACATAATGATATATGTGATTTAACATATGATATATGTGATTTGACATATGATATATGTGATTTAACATATGATATATTATGTGATTTGACATATGATGTATGACATATGATATATGTGATTTGACATATGATATATGTGATTTGACATATGATATATGTGATTTGACATTATGATATATGTGATTTAACATATGATATATGTGATTTGACATATGATGTATAACATAATGATATATGTGATTTAACATATGATATATGTGATTTGACATATGATGTATAACATAATGATATATGTGATTTAACATATGATATATGTGATTTGACATATGATATATGTGATTTAACATATGATATATTATGTGATATGATATATGTGATTTGACATATGATGTATGACATATGATATATGTGATTTGACATATGATATATGTGATTTGACATTATGATATATGTGATTTAACATATGATATATGTGATTTGACATATGATGTATAACATAATGATATATGTGATTTAACATATGATATATGTGATTTGACATATGATATATGTGATTTAACATATGATATATTATGTGATTTGACATATGATGTATGACATATGATATATGTGATTTGACATATGATATATGTGATTTGACATTATGATATATGTGATTTAACATATGATATATGTGATTTGACATATGATGTATAACATAATGATATATGTGATTTAACATATGATATATGTGATTTGACATATGATATATGTGATTTGACATATGATATATGTGATTTAACATATGATATATGTGATTTGACATATGATATATGTGATTTGACATATGATATATGTGATTTGACATATGATATATGTGATTTGACATTATGATATATGTGATTTAACATATGATATATGTGATTTGACATATGATATATGTGATTTGACATATGATATATGTGATTTGACATTATGATATATGTGATTTAACATATGATATATGTGATTTGACATATGATATATGTGATTTGACATATGATATATGTGATTTAACATATGATATATTATGTGATATGATATATGTGATTTGACATATGATGTATGACATATGATATATGTGATTTGACATATGATATATGTGATTTGACATATGATATATGACATTTGACATATGAAAAGTGACATTTTTGACATAAGAAATAAATGATGACAACAAAGGCCGAGTTTGATTATTCGAGTTGAGTATTAAATTAAATATTCCTCGAGTTTTATGATAAAATATACATAAAGCGAAACACTGATTAATTAATTGATTAATTTAATTCATATAATTAATTTAAATTGATTTTTAATTATGTTTTATAATTTTTTTTTTAGCTTCCAATGGATTCTGAGATATTTAATTTAAATGATGATAGTAGAAGAGAATTATTGATAAAAGAACGTAAAAGAAATGACAGTTGTAGTTCTGATTCTACAAGTGATGAACCAATGGTAAAAAAAATAGATTTTTGGCACTCTGGGAATCACCTGGAATAAAACCATAGCTTTATATAGTATTTCACTTTTTAATGATGAAGTTATACTTCTATTCATGTACTCGATTTGTGTGGGGTTAAATGGCAAAAATCATTACATATGTAATGGTGTGATTAAGAGAGAGACAGAAACACATATAAGGTATCAGTACATTGAAAAGAGATAGATATACAAAAAACAATCTGATCTAATGTTTTGGAATATCATAGTGACGTATTACATTGTGTTTGACAGATTACTTTATAATTCTGTCACGTTAGTAAACATATAAAGTTTACTATTTTATATTAATCATAATATTCAGTAATGAATATTGTATTGTAGTCCATACTACCATCACATGGGGATATTTTATGTCAATATCTGCTCAATTAGAAACAAGATAGGCGTTCTGAAGGCCTTTCTCCATGATCATAATATAAAATACAGTGCTATTTGTCTGGTCGAGCACTTTCTTTTAATAGAAGAGGTTCAGCATCTAAGTGTCTTTGGTTATGACCCGAGCTCTTATTTTTGTCGTGTACAGAATAAACTGGGTGGAGCTATGATTTTGGCAAAACATGGTATGGAGGTAAATCCTTTAAAAATGATCGAAAACTTATTGAAGGACGAAACACCTGGTACTTAAGACGGACCTCGTCTCCAGGAAATGTTATGCAAATTTGATACAAAATCAGTGTGTACTTGGTACTAGGAGGTTTTTGAGATCGCTGAACACGAATATCATATAATGATTTTGCTAAATCATTCGCATAAGAATTTATGAATCCAGGCGCGTGCATAGAAGTATAAATTCTACCGGCAGTCCCACAGTCTGCCACACTCATTTTTTTTTAAGATTAAAATATTTTCTAGGTAAATTTTTTTATATGGAAAAAACATAATCACAGTTCAGATTTATTAAATAACTTTGTTGGTGATACATCATGGTTTCCACCTTCACCACATCCAAATGAACTACCAATGCCTGATAAGTTAATAAAAATAGGTAAAATTTATTATTATTTTCGTTAAAGAGTCTTTTATCGATAAGAAAAAATGCCATAACCCGTTTAAGTTTGAGAATTTTTAAAAAAGTTGATCGTGTTTTGTTTTTATCGAAAAACCCCCATAACTCGATTAATTTTGGGAATTTGAAAAAAATTGAAAAAGTTTCGTAATCTATACAAAACTCATCAACTTTTGTAAAAAACCGCATCGCGATTGGTCAATTTTTAAAAAAGTTGATCGTGTTTTGTTTTTCGAGAAAAAACACCATAACTCGATTAATTTTGGGAATTTGAAAAAAATTGAAAAAGTTTCGGAATCTATACAAAACTCATCAACTTTTGCAAAAAACCGCATCGATTGGTCAATTTTTAAAAAAGTTGATCGTGTTTTGTTTTTTGAGAAAAAACACTATAACTCGATTAATTTTGGGAATTTGAAAAAAACTGAAAAAGTTTCGGAATCTATACAAAACTCATCAACTTTTGCAAAAAACCGCATCGCGATTGGTCAATTTTTAAAAAAGTTGATCGTGTTTTGTTTTTTGAGAAAAAACACCATAACTCGATTAATTTTGGGAATTTGAAAAAAATTGAAAAAGTTTCGGAATCTATACAAAACTCATCAACTTTTGCAAAAAACCGCATCGCGATTGGTCAATTTTTAAAAAAGTTGATCGTGTTTTGTTTTTCGAGAAAAAAACACCATAACTCGATTAATTTTAGGAATTTCAAAAAAATTTAAAAAGTTTCGGAATCTATACAAAATTCAACAACTTTTGTAAAAAACAGCATCGCGATTGGTCAATTTTTAAAAAAGTTGATCGTGTTTTGTTTTTTGAGAAAAAACACTATAACTCCATTAATTTTGGGAATTTGAAAAAAATTGAAAAAGTTTCGGAATCTATACAAAACTCATCAACTTTTGCCAAAAACCGCATCGCGATTGGTCAATTTTTAAAAAAGTTGATTGTGTTTTGTTTTTATCGAAAAAACACCATAACTCGATTAATTTTAGGAATTTCAAAAAAATTTAAAAAGTTTCGGAATCTATACAAAATTCAACAACTTTTGTAAAAAACAGCATCGCGATTGGTCAATTTTTAAAAAAGTTGATCGTGTTTTGTTTTTATCGAAAAAACACCATAACTCGATTAATTTTGGGAATTTGAAAAAAATGGAAAAAGTTTCGTAATCTATACAAAATTCAACAACTTTTGTAAAAAACAGCATCGTGATTGGTCAATTTTTAAAAAAGTTGATCGTGTTTTGTTTTTCGAGAAAAAACACCATAACTCGATTAATTTTGGGAATTTGAAAAAAATTGAAAAAGTTTCGGAATCTATACAAAACTCATCAACTTTTGCAAAAAACCGCATCGCGATTGGTCAATTTTTAAAAAAGTTGATCGTGTTTTGTTTTTTGAGAAAAAACACCATAACTCGATTAATTTTGGGAATTTGAAAAAAATTGAAAAAGTTTCGGAATCTATACAAAACTCATCAACTTTTGCAAAAAACGCATCGCGATTGGTCAATTTTTAAAAAAGTTGATCGTGTTTTGTTTTTCGAGAAAAAAACACCATAACTCGATTAATTTTAGGAAATTGAAAAAAATTTAAAAAATTTCGGAATCTATACAAAACTCATCAACTTTTGTAAAAAACCGCATCGTGATTGGTCAATTTTTAAAAAAGTTGATCGTGTTTTGTTTTTTGAGAAAAAACACTATAACTCCATTAATTTTGGGAATTTGAAAAAAATTGAAAAAGTTTCGGAATCTATACAAAACTCATCAACTTTTGCCAAAAACCGCATCGCGATTGGTCAATTTTTAAAAAAGTTGATTGTGTTTTGTTTTTATCGAAAAAACACCATAACTCGATTAATTTTAGGAATTTCAAAAAAATTTAAAAAGTTTCGGAATCTATACAAAATTCAACAACTTTTGTAAAAAACAGCATCGCGATTGGTCAATTTTTAAAAAAGTTGATCGTGTTTTGTTTTTATCGAAAAAACACCATAACTCGATTAATTTTGGGAATTTGAAAAAAATGGAAAAAGTTTCGTAATCTATACAAAATTCAACAACTTTTGTAAAAAACAGCATCGTGATTGGTCAATTTTTAAAAAAGTTGATCGTGTTTTGTTTTTCGAGAAAAAACACCATAACTCGATTAATTTTGGGAATTTGAAAAAAATTGAAAAAGTTTCGGAATCTATACAAAACTCATCAACTTTTGCAAAAAACCGCATCGCGATTGGTCAATTTTTAAAAAAGTTGATCGTGTTTTGTTTTTTGAGAAAAAACACCATAACTCGATTAATTTTGGGAATTTGAAAAAAATTGAAAAAGTTTCGGAATCTATACAAAACTCATCAACTTTTGCAAAAAACCGCATCGCGATTGGTCAATTTTTAAAAAAGTTGATCGTGTTTTGTTTTTCGAGAAAAAAACACCATAACTCGATTAATTTTAGGAAATTGAAAAAAATTTAAAAAATTTCGGAATCTATACAAAACTCATCAACTTTTGTAAAAAACCGCATCGTGATTGGTCAATTTTTAAAAAAGTTGATCGTGTTTTGTTTTTTGAGAAAAAACACTATAACTCCATTAATTTTGGGAATTTGAAAAAAATTGAAAAAGTTTCGGAATCTATACAAAACTCATCAACTTTTGCCAAAAACCGCATCGCGATTGGTCAATTTTTAAAAAAGTTGATTGTGTTTTGTTTTTATCGAAAAAACACCATAACTCGATTAATTTTAGGAATTTCAAAAAAATTTAAAAAGTTTCGGAATCTATACAAAATTCAACAACTTTTGTAAAAAACAGCATCGCGATTGGTCAATTTTTAAAAAAGTTGATCGTGTTTTGTTTTTCGAGAAAAAACACCATAACTCGATTAATTTTGGGAATTTGAAAAAAATTGAAAAAGTTTCGGAATCTATACAAAACTCATCAACTTTTGCAAAAAACCGCATCGATTGGTCAATTTTTAAAAAAGTTGATCGTGTTTTGTTTTTTGAGAAAAAACACTATAACTCGATTAATTTTGGGAATTTGAAAAAAACTGAAAAAGTTTCGGAATCTATACAAAACTCATCAACTTTTGCAAAAAACCGCATCGCGATTGGTCAATTTTTAAAAAAGTTGATCGTGTTTTGTTTTTTGAGAAAAAACACCATAACTCGATTAATTTTGGGAATTTGAAAAAAATTGAAAAAGTTTCGGAATCTATACAAAACTCATCAACTTTTGCAAAAAACCGCATCGCGATTGGTCAATTTTTAAAAAAGTTGATCGTGTTTTGTTTTTCGAGAAAAAAACACCATAACTCGATTAATTTTAGGAATTTCAAAAAAATTTAAAAAGTTTCGGAATCTATACAAAATTCAACAACTTTTGTAAAAAACAGCATCGCGATTGGTCAATTTTTAAAAAAGTTGATCGTGTTTTGTTTTTTGAGAAAAAACACTATAACTCCATTAATTTTGGGAATTTGAAAAAAATTGAAAAAGTTTCGGAATCTATACAAAACTCATCAACTTTTGCCAAAAACCGCATCGCGATTGGTCAATTTTTAAAAAAGTTGATTGTGTTTTGTTTTTATCGAAAAAACACCATAACTCGATTAATTTTAGGAATTTCAAAAAAATTTAAAAAGTTTCGGAATCTATACAAAATTCAACAACTTTTGTAAAAAACAGCATCGCGATTGGTCAATTTTTAAAAAAGTTGATCGTGTTTTGTTTTTATCGAAAAAACACCATAACTCGATTAATTTTGGGAATTTGAAAAAAATGGAAAAAGTTTCGTAATCTATACAAAATTCAACAACTTTTGTAAAAAACAGCATCGTGATTGGTCAATTTTTAAAAAAGTTGATCGTGTTTTGTTTTTCGAGAAAAAACACCATAACTCGATTAATTTTGGGAATTTGAAAAAAATTGAAAAAGTTTCGGAATCTATACAAAACTCATCAACTTTTGCAAAAAACCGCATCGCGATTGGTCAATTTTTAAAAAAGTTGATCGTGTTTTGTTTTTTGAGAAAAAACACCATAACTCGATTAATTTTGGGAATTTGAAAAAAATTGAAAAAGTTTCGGAATCTATACAAAACTCATCAACTTTTGCAAAAAACCGCATCGCGATTGGTCAATTTTTAAAAAAGTTGATCGTGTTTTGTTTTTCGAGAAAAAAACACCATAACTCGATTAATTTTAGGAAATTGAAAAAAATTTAAAAAATTTCGGAATCTATACAAAACTCATCAACTTTTGTAAAAAACCGCATCGTGATTGGTCAATTTTTAAAAAAGTTGATCGTGTTTTGTTTTTTGAGAAAAAACACTATAACTCCATTAATTTTGGGAATTTGAAAAAAATTGAAAAAGTTTCGGAATCTATACAAAACTCATCAACTTTTGCCAAAAACCGCATCGCGATTGGTCAATTTTTAAAAAAGTTGATTGTGTTTTGTTTTTATCGAAAAAACACCATAACTCGATTAATTTTAGGAATTTCAAAAAAATTTAAAAAGTTTCGGAATCTATACAAAATTCAACAACTTTTGTAAAAAACAGCATCGCGATTGGTCAATTTTTAAAAAAGTTGATCGTGTTTTGTTTTTATCGAAAAAACACCATAACTCGATTAATTTTGGGAATTTGAAAAAAATGGAAAAAGTTTCGTAATCTATACAAAATTCAACAACTTTTGTAAAAAACAGCATCGTGATTGGTCAATTTTTAAAAAAGTTGATCGTGTTTTGTTTTTCGAGAAAAAACACCATAACTCGATTAATTTTGGGAATTTGAAAAAAATTGAAAAAGTTTCGGAATCTATACAAAACTCATCAACTTTTGCAAAAAACCGCATCGCGATTGGTCAATTTTTAAAAAAGTTGATCGTGTTTTGTTTTTTGAGAAAAAACACCATAACTCGATTAATTTTGGGAATTTGAAAAAAATTGAAAAAGTTTCGGAATCTATACAAAACTCATCAACTTTTGCAAAAAACCGCATCGCGATTGGTCAATTTTTAAAAAAGTTGATCGTGTTTTGTTTTTCGAGAAAAAAACACCATAACTCGATTAATTTTAGGAAATTGAAAAAAATTTAAAAAATTTCGGAATCTATACAAAACTCATCAACTTTTGTAAAAAACCGCATCGTGATTGGTCAATTTTTAAAAAAGTTGATCGTGTTTTGTTTTTTGAGAAAAAACACTATAACTCCATTAATTTTGGGAATTTGAAAAAAATTGAAAAAGTTTCGGAATCTATACAAAACTCATCAACTTTTGCCAAAAACCGCATCGCGATTGGTCAATTTTTAAAAAAGTTGATTGTGTTTTGTTTTTATCGAAAAAACACCATAACTCGATTAATTTTAGGAATTTCAAAAAAATTTAAAAAGTTTCGGAATCTATACAAAATTCAACAACTTTTGTAAAAAACAGCATCGCGATTGGTCAATTTTTAAAAAAGTTGATCGTGTTTTGTTTTTATCGAAAAAACACCATAACTCGATTAATTTTGGGAATTTGAAAAAAATGGAAAAAGTTTCGTAATCTATACAAAATTCAACAACTTTTGTAAAAAACAGCATCGTGATTGGTCAATTTTTAAAAAAGTTGATCGTGTTTTGTTTTTCGAGAAAAAACACCATAACTCGATTAATTTTGGGAATTTGAAAAAAATTGGAAAAGTTTCGGAATCTATACAAAACTTATCAACTTTTGTAAAAAACCGCATCGCGATTGGTCAATTTTTAAAAAAGTTGATCGTGTTTTGTTTTTCGAGAAAAAACACCATAACTCGATTAATTTTGGGAATTTGAAAAAAATTTAAAAAGTTTCGGAATCTATACAAAACTCATCAACTTTTGTAAAAAACCGCATCGCGATTGGTCAATTTTTAAAAAAGTTGATCGTGTTTTGTTTTTATCGAAAAACCATCATAACTCGATTAATTTTGGGAATTTGAAAAAAATTAAAAAAGTTTTGGAATCTATACAAAACTCATCAACTTTTGTAAAAAACCGCATCGCTATTGGTCAATTTTTAAAAAAGTTGATTGTGTTTTGTTTTTCGAGAAAAAACACCATAACTCGATTAATTTTGGGAATTTGAAAAAAATTGAAAAAGTTTCGGAATCTATACAAAACTCATCAACTTTTGCAAAAAACCGCATCGCGATTGGTCAATTTTTAAAAAAGTTGATCGTGTTTTGTTTTTCGAGAAAAAACACCATAACTCGATTAATTTTAGGAAATTGAAAAAAATTTAAAAAATTTCGGAATCTATACAAAACTCATCAACTTTTGTAAAAAACCGCATCGTGATTGGTCAATTTTTAAAAAAGTTGATCGTGTTTTGTTTTTTGAGAAAAAACACTATAACTCCATTAATTTTGGGAATTTGAAAAAAATTGAAAAAGTTTCGGAATCTATACAAAAGTCATCAACTTTTGCAAAAAACCGCATCGCGATTGGTCAATTTTTAAAAAAGTTGATCGTGTTTTGTTTTTTGAGAAAAAACACCATAACTCGATTAATTTTGGGAATTTGAAAAAAATTGAAAAAGTTTCGGAATCTATACAAAACTCATCAACTTTTGCAAAAAACCGCATCGCAATTGGTCAATTTTTAAAAAAGTTGATCGTGTTTTGTTTTTCGAGAAAAAACACCATAACTCGATTAATTTTAGGAAATTGAAAAAAATTTAAAAAATTTCGGAATCTATACAAAACTCATCAACTTTTGTAAAAAACCGCATCGTGATTGGTCAATTTTTAAAAAAGTTGATCGTGTTTTGTTTTTTGAGAAAAAACACTATAACTCCATTAATTTTGGGAATTTGAAAAAAATTGAAAAATTTTCGGAATCTATACAAAACTCATCAACTTTTGCCAAAAACCGCATCGCGATTGGTCAATTTTTAAAAAAGTTGATTGTGTTTTGTTTTTATCGAAAAAACACCATAACTCGATTAATTTTAGGAATTTCAAAAAAATTTAAAAAGTTTCGGAATCTATACAAAATTCAACAACTTTTGTAAAAAACAGCATCGCGATTGGTCAATTTTTAAAAAAGTTGATCGTGTTTTGTTTTTATCGAAAAAACACCATAACTCGATTAATTTTGGGAATTTGAAAAAAATGGAAAAAGTTTCGTAATCTATACAAAATTCAACAACTTTTGTAAAAAACAGCATCGTGATTGGTCAATTTTTAAAAAAGTTGATCGTGTTTTGTTTTTCGAGAAAAAACACCATAACTCGATTAATTTTGGGAATTTGAAAAAAATTGGAAAAGTTTCGGAATCTATACAAAACTTATCAACTTTTGTAAAAAACCGCATCGCGATTGGTCAATTTTTAAAAAAGTTGATCGTGTTTTGTTTTTCGAGAAAAAACACCATAACTCGATTAATTTTGGGAATTTGAAAAAAATTTAAAAAGTTTCGGAATCTATACAAAACTCATCAACTTTTGTAAAAAACCGCATCGCGATTGGTCAATTTTTAAAAAAGTTGATCGTGTTTTGTTTTTATCGAAAAACCATCATAACTCGATTAATTTTGGGAATTTGAAAAAAATTAAAAAAGTTTTGGAATCTATACAAAACTCATCAACTTTTGTAAAAAACCGCATCGCGATTGGTCAATTTTTAAAAAAGGGTCGAGAAAAGGTTCGGTTTTATGGATGGGCCGCTGTTTCCTGATAAGGGATGACTTTATAAAGACTCTTTAATCTATATTTTTTTATTTTTTTTTATAATTACCATTATATATTTTGTTTTAGATCAAAATCAAACATTTCCGAATTGAATATTCTAAAAACAAAAATGAAATTTAAACGCACAATTGTTTTATATATATAAGAACCACCCTAAATGTATCATTCCAATTTTTTTTTTATTATTATTATTTTCTGTGATTACTTGTTGTATATTTCATTTTTATCCTTGGGTAAGTCTCGGCAAGTTTTCACAAGTTTTTAGAAATACATAAATGACATTTACACGCTTGTAGAAGTTTGCTGAGACTTGATAACCATGTAAACTTACCTTTATAATATAAAACAAGAACAAAATTTTTAACAATTTTATTTCATTTTGTAACTACTAATTCAATTCTATTTAAAAATTAAAATAAAAATTTAATTTATTCTGTAGTAATTTTATCTTTCATTCCACTACCAACTGGTCCATGTCGACGTTCCCAAATCATTCTATGTTTTTGTTTCATATATGCCGTTCTTGCATCTCCATAAGCTCCTAAATCACCATCTAAAAATTTTATATTTAAACAAAATTGAATATGTCAACTTGGCGCTACTTATTTTACATTAAAAGTTCATAAAATCGAAAATAAGAACAGATATTGTTCGTTTAATAGTATAGAATTAGATAACTAATGCGCCACCTTACGGTGGCGTCACAGTACTTCATCCCAACTTCATAGAAATCATAATTATATAAAAAAAGTGAATTTGTACTTACATTTAATAAACCAATTAGTAACAGCATCTTCATATTGACGTAACAAAGGTGTACATTTCTCAACATGATCAGGAGCTTCAAAAATTGTACAATGTTCAAATCTTTCTCTTAAAATTGATAAAATTTCATCTTCAACTTGTCTACAAGAAAAAAATGATTACGTAATCACATTATACACTATTTATTAATGTATTATTATTGTTTAAATAAAACAAATACTTACTTATCTCTTTTAAATTGTATATTAGCTTCATGCATACAAACTACATCATCAGTATAACATTCATCAATTGTTGGAACTCTTCGAAATTTTTGATGGTACCAAACAGAAGGTTTTTGATTTGGTTCAACTACCGTTTCTATAATATAAATATTCATTATAATAGCTTAATTTTAATAAAATTAATATTAAAATACGATTTTACTGAATAAAAATTAAATAAAAGCAAATTTAATTTAAGGTTATGTTATTATACTTACTTCTAAACCATACAACTGGTGCATCTAATACTTTATATATAGCATTTGAAAAACTTTGAAAATAATTTCTTGGTGGATATTCTTCTGGCATTGTTATATTTGATATTAATACAATTACTATTATCAAAATACTTTTTAATCACATAAGAAAGATATGACAGATATAAAATGGCCTTTTACTTATTTAGTTTTTAAGTACCAATATCACCAACTTTAAGCAATTTTTGGAATACAATAAAATCGAAATTATTTTAAATTTCTATATATATTAACTACTGGTATTTAAATTTTAAAACAGAATACTTTAATTAAATACTTTTAATTTCTTCTTCTTCTTTTTCGTTTAACGATCTAAACTACTTAATTAGACATACACTTGACATCTGTCATTTTATTTTATTCAGTTTGATATTTATTACTATTAAATAGTATTTCGTGTATTTAAAAACAAGTTTTTAAGCATTTATCTATTTTACTGGTATTACTAAGGCACTATAAACATAGGTATTCAGCCGTATTCCGTATCTCGTATGTTATTTTTAACGATAGTCCGTTATGTTAAAATAACGACCGTATTTAACTATATTGTTAACTCTGATATGATTACGTATCGAGCTTCCTTAACGATATTGTTAAAATTCTATGTTAAAAAAGAAGTAAGTTTTGATTCTTATGAAGCGAGATGGAGTGATACACCTTTAACTAATGTAAAAAGAGATAGATTCGGTCCCGTTAGAGTGTAACCCTTATATAACATAACATCAAAACGCATACCAGTAAGCGCATCACGTGTGCAATTCAATAGAAGGAAAGTTTTAATCCAAGTGTTTTAAATTTAATTAAAAATGGAAAGACAAGTTCGTCTTCCAAAAACAACAAGGGCTCAGTATGAGATGCTGTTGGAGTTTTTAGAGAATAATCCTGTTGTGATTAGAGGAAAGAACAAACCATGCGAGGTTAAATACATTAACAATTTGTGGGAGCAATTCGCAAATAGAGTGAATGAGAAAAAAACGGGACCATTCAAAACCAGCCTACAATGGAAACGAGTGAGTATTTACATAATGCATTTTACATAGAAACCAAATGCTTATCATATTTAATTGAAATACATATTTGAAATCTATATTTTATATTTCAAACCCGTAGTTAGAGTCATCATATTTGAGACTGAACCATTACTTGTTTAATTTAATTAAATTTATCATTAGATTTTCACTGAATGGAAAATGAATACAAAGAGAAAGAGTCGACTCCTACGTGTAGCAGAAATGGGTACAGGAGGTGGTCCCCATTCCGGTAAACAACTGAGCGATTTAGAAGAACGTCTTTTATCTCTGCTATCGAAAATTCATTTAGGAGACGATTCATTACCAGATTCTCTCGGTGGCGGTGTGTATAAAAATGTTAATAATGTGTATCTTTAATCTAAGTGTTGTACAATTTTTCAGAACCAATCGTAACTCACCCATCAGTTGTTGTGGAGATGGTTGAACATACTTATGACCATGGTAACATATACTTAATTATATAATTACTTATTCTATCTGAAATATGTTTCAGATTATATCGAAATTAATTATCAAAATGAAGAACCCGATTTAATGCCAGAAAGTAGAAAGGATGCAGATTTTAATGAGAGTAATGGTTAGTATTTGATATTTCCTAATGAATATTTGATTTTAACAAGTTAATAATTCACTTGCAGATATATCCTTTACTTGTCTGGAGAATGAAGTGGAACCTTGCTCATCCTTTCAAAATTCGACTCCAGTTGAAACTCCAAAAAGTAAATTAACGAAGGATTATAGGAAAAGTGAGTTTCATTTACAAAATTTTTTAATGTTACAATTATATTTCTCATTTTTTTAGAAACTGATTCTAGATATACAACTAATTTAGTATCTGAAGCTGTGCAGGAGTTCAAAAAAGTGCAGGAGGCTCTTGTTGATTCAACGATACAAAATCAGCACGCTCAAAATAAAATTGCAGAAGCATTGATGAATGTAGGCTCTGCACTAACTACTCATAATATAATTTATGAGAAAATGGCTCAGAGCCAAGAGAAAATTGCAGAAGCTAAAATGATATCATCAAGAGCTTTGGAAAAAATGGCCGAGGCAAAATTAATTTCAGCAAAGGCTAAGGAAAAATTGGCCGAGGCTGAAGTGTCAAAATATCACTGAACTGTTATTTGTGTTTTTTTTTCTTATCTTTGTATGTTTTGTATATGTGTTATTTCTGGAAAGTTACTTTATTTTTTATTCATAATTTAACAATGTACATTCATTATTATTCTTTTCATTATTATATTCTTCATTCAATTGAAATGTTTTTTTTAATTTATCCTCTATTCCATTCAAGTACTACATAAACATCTAAAAATATGCTTCACGGACTTTCGAAATTTCAAGAAATAGAGAACGTATAGTTATATCTATACCTAAAAAAATCACAAAAATCCCACATTTTTGATGTTTTATTTACATACAAAAAAAAAATATTTCTCACAGATATTTCGTATTACAAAATCTCACACTTCAGATTTCTACTTCATTAAATACAGTTTAAATTCTTATTGAAAGTGGTTTTGTATTAAAGTGTTCCTTATGATTCGTCCCTGCTGCAGCCATCCATCATCTGAAACAAAGAATAGTATACTAAATTCATTCAATATTTCAAGCTGCATTGCTTAACGATAAAAATCATACCTTCACCTCTTTGTACATTATTATGCCTTTGAGCATCATGAATATTGTCAATATCATAATCATCATACTCTACTTCCTCAACTTGTTCCTGAAGTGTTCTCTTTCGGAGCATGTTGTGTATAATGACACAAGATAGAATTATTTTTCCTGATTTAACAGGATCATAATGAAGGGTTCGGTGCTTTAACAGACAGCGAAATCTTTGTTTCAACACTCCGAAACACCTCTCAATTGTGTTTCGTGATCTTATATGTACTGTGTTATACCTTTCTTCTTGGCTTCCAGGGGCAGCATTTGATATAGGCGTTAAAAGCCAAGGTTGTAAAGGATACCCAGCATCACCTATAAAATATGTTCGTTTATCTACATGATTTATTACTAATGCCTCTGAACTTACCAATTAACCATGAATTCACCAATTCCCCATTTCTAAATATTTCCTCTAAGTGCCGTCTCACAACTGACAAACTCCAAATAGCTGAATCATGAGTGGATCCAGGGAATCTCACATTACAATTTGTAATTATTAAATCTGCATCACATATCTGAAAAATTAAAATGTTGGGTTACCTGTAGAAATTAAATATTTTGCTAACGCACCATTTGAACATTAATGCTATAATAACCTTTTCTGTTGTAATATGCAAGAGCAGGACGATGTGGATCTTCTTCTTGCGGCGAAATTATAGCAATATGGGTACAATCTATGGCACCAATAATACCAGGAAATCCAAATTTCTGTACAAACCTAAAAATATTTAAATTAGCAAACAAATACTGAATATATAAAGCATATTCCTCTTACTTCTCTTTCACTACAGTTCTTTCAGCCTCTGTTCTAGAAAAGATAATCCACTCGTTCAATAGCTGATTAATCATAAAATCAGTGAAGCTACTAAGGATTTTGCTGAGAGTACTTTGACTCAAGCCAATATTAAAACCATGACCAACACATCTTTGGTAGCTTCCATTTCCAAAAAAATTTAAAACTGCTAATACCTACCATCAAAACAATTTATGTTATTGCATTCAAATAAGTGTAAGGTTGAAATTACCTTCAGCTCTACTGGAACAGCTGTTGACCGCTGTGATAGACTAAAGGGTCTATAGAGATTTATTAAATACCTGGCCAAATCTTTTGGAACTCTAAAAAGCTTGATGAATTCCACACTAGTCATTTGAAATGGATCACTATGATCTCTCAATCGTCGCCTTTCGATCCTCAAATGATGCCTGAAATAACAATCATTTTAAGACGATAAATCAGACATACAAATATACTTTCAATTGAATTACCTTTGATTTATGTTCACCACTTCGTTCAATAGACCGAAATTCAAAAAATTTACAGCATTTATCAAAGCAGCCATTCAAAATTAAGTAAATAACCACTGTTTCACAAATTTGTTAATTATGTTGGGTTACTAAAAATAAGAAATCACCACAAATATATATCAAAAACGGATTATATTCCCTTCATTTATTTCGCAAACGAGATCGTTAAGACATAACAAGCTGCCAAACTGGTCCAGTTATTTAACAATAGGTTTTTAAAAATAACGATGGATAAAATAACGATTCTCGTTCAAATAACTATGCGTATGATGATACAGAATCGGAATTTTTGGGCATATCGTTATATAACATAAATTCACGCTTAACGATGGTCGTTAAATAACGTAACGTGTTACGGAATAGGGCCGAATTATCATCAGCCTGTTTTGTCCAATGTTAACCACAAAACCAGAGATAATAGAACAAATGTGTTGATGCCTAATATAAAGTTGGCAACAAGTTCGGACATTAGCGCTCCATGTTTAAAACGTTTAAAACTATTCACTATACTTCTACACCTTTTTTAAGTTTACAGTACCTTAATTTATTTTAAATACTAGTACTTACCCTGTCACTATACCGTTATAACTACTTTTCGAGCTACCAGTTGGTTTAGTTCCCATTTTCACCATGACAAAATTCGATTGCACGTCTCTTTAATTTGTCTATGGTATGGAGGGTAGAGGTAAGGAGAACGATCTTAAATGGGAAATGATTAAAAATGTGTCCACTTTTTAGAGGTACATAACACTTCTCAAACTTGCCACTACAATGGCGCTAAAGTAGATGTAGGGTACAGAATGAATGTAGCAGTTTTTGACAAATTGATTGAAATGTCGTATGATTTCGTAATATAAGTCACAAATTATATAAGTGCTATAAAAAAACGTGGTCAGCGAATTCAGTTTAGTGTATTTTAAATTCGTTTTATACTTTATGATTATCTTATGTATCTTATGATTATTTTAAAAATGGTGTCATAATAAAGCGGAAATGTGTCTTCCCTTGTTTATCTATCCTACTCTAAGAAATTATGGCGCTTTTTTTTAAATTTACCCTACTACGATCGTAGCGCCACCCTTATTTACCACATTTTGACGGACACATTCAATACACGGAGACAGTTCTCCTTACCTCTACCCTCCATAGTCTATGGTCTAACACGTAGATTGAGTGACATTTAACAAAAAATTGCTGATGATAATACCTATATCTATAGTGCCTTAGGATGTTTTATATTCAAAGTGCCTTAGTATTATTTCAATATTTTGTACTACTGCAAATACTATAATATTTATGGTCTTTTAGTTATTAAGCTCAAATATAGGGTCTAATCAAATTTGTTATCTATAAGTTGGTATACTTGACAACTGTCATTTTAATTTGACATTAATTTTTGTATTTATTTTTAGTTAACAGTATTTCGTGTGTTTGCAAACAACTTTTTCGTATTGGATGATAGGTAGTGGAATTTTCAGTGTGTCACTGAAAATTCAATTTGTATAATTTGCAATTTAAATCACGTATCCGGTAAAATTTCGTTTTATTGTAGCGGTAAATCACGTTCGTGTTGGTATTTTATTACTGTGACCTTGTATTTGTTTTAAAATTATATTTAAATAAAATAGAATTAATCTATATGGAAGTGCAGTGTTTAAGTAAACAAGATATTACGGTAAGTTATATTAAAATTTTATTTGTTTAAAAAGTGAAAGTTTATATAAATTATAAATAAGAGTTCTTCCTATAGTAAAGTAATATATAATTTTATCGATAAAATGAACTTTTATTGTGGTTTTCGAGTTTTAAAGATATTATTTTGGCTATTAATAACATGTGCATTGATGCAACTCGATGATTTTAAATTTAGTGAACTATTTAAATATAAAATTGTAATTACATTCTGATCTTAATCCAATTGTTAACTTAGTAGTTGATTATAGGTAATAAAAACGATTAGAAATTCAATAATAATTACAATTAAACTGATGGTTTACAGATGTTAACTTGTTGTAAATGGAACAACAACTTTTTTTTATTTCTTTTAAATTCATTTAATTAAATACGTATTTCATATTGATAACATATTTTTAGTTGTTGTTAACAAGTTTCAATATTTGTTCATACAATATGGTGTTGTTTGCATAATTTTATCATTTTTTAAACATTTGTTATGAAATTAGATCAGTACCGTTAAAAAATATTCATCTACGCAACATATTTTTAAATGATAATTAAATTATGGTGAGAAATTTTATTTATATATACCATCTGTTCGTTTGTTGTAATTAAATATTACATTATAATATGTTTCTCAATCATTTTTGGGAATTTTTTAGAATTTCTAAATGGTAGTGAATCTGTACGAAATTTGTAATCAAATACAAAAAAACGTTTTTTGATATCTTTTTTAGTTTTTAAAATATGAATATCTCAATTTTTCTTGATTTCATGATGGTTGAGAAATAATGAAATATCAAAAATCTTCATATCTCACCTATTTTTAGGAATTTTTCAAAATTTGAAAATGTTCTTAAAATCTGTACAAAATTTCTAATCAAACACAAAAAACCGTTTTTCGATACCATTTTTAGTTTTCAAAATATTAATATCTCAATTTTTTTCTTGATTTCATGATGGATGAGAAATGATGAAATATAAAAATCTTTATAAATCACTCATTTTTGGGAATTTTTCAAAATTTCAAAATGCTTTTGAATCAGTACAACATTTCTAATCAAACCGGAAAAACCGTTTTTTGATACCCTTTTTAGTTTTTAAAATATGGTCATCTCAAGTTTTCTAGATATGATGATGGTTGAGAAACGACCAAATATCAAAAATCTTCATATCTCACTCATTTTTAAGAATTTTTCAAAAATTCAAAATGCTTTTGAATCAGTACAACATTTCTAATCAAACCGGGAAAACCGTTTTTCGATACCTTTTTAAGTTTTTAAAATATGGTCATCTCAATTTTTCTAGATATGATGATGGTTGAGAAACGACCAAATATCAAAAATCTTCATATCTCACTCATTTTTAAGAATTTTTCAAAAATTCAAAATGCTTTTGAATCAGTACAAAATTTCTAATCAAACCGGAAAAACCATTTTTCGATACCTTTTTTAGTTTTTAAAATATGGATATCTCAATTTTTCTAGATATGATGATGGTTGAGAAATGACCAAATATCAAAAATCTTCATATCTCACTCATTTTTAAGAATTTTTCAAAAATTCAAAATGCTCTTGAATCGGTGCAAAATTTCTAATTACACACAAAAAACCTTTTTTCGATACCTTTTTTAGTTTTTAAAATATGAATATCTCGATTTTTCTAGATATGATGATGGTTGAGAAACGACCAAATATCAAAAATCTTCATATCTCACTCATTTTTAAGAATTTTTCAAAAATTCAAAATGCTTTTGAATCAGTACAACATTTCTAATCAAACCGGAAAAACCGTTTTTTGATACCTTTTTTAGTTTTTAAAATATGGATATCTCAATTTTTCTAGATATGATGATGGTTGAGAAATGACCAAATATCAAAAATCTTCATATCTCACTCATTTTTAAGAATTTTTCAAAAATTCAAAATGCTTTTGAATCAGTACAACATTTCTAATCAAACCGGAAAAACCGTTTTTTGATACTTTTTTAAGTTTTTAAAATATGGTCATCTCAATTTTTCTAGATATGATGATGGTTGAGAAATGACCAAATATTAAAAATCTTCATATCTCACTCATTTTTAAGAATTTTTCAAAAATTTAAAATGCTTTTGAATCGGTACAACATTTCTAATCAAACCGGAAAAACCGTTTTTTGATACCTTTTTTAGTTTTTAAAATATGGTCATCTCAATTTTTATAGATATGATGATGATTGAGAAACGACCAAATATCAAAAATCTTCATATCTCACTCATTTTTAAGAATTTTTCAAAAATTCAAAATGCTTTTGAATCAGTACAACATTTTTAATGAAACCGGAAAAACCGTTTTTTAATACCTTTTTTAGTTTTTAAAATATGGTCATCTCAATTTTTCTAGATATGATGATGGTTGAGAAATGACCAAATATCAAAAATCTTCATATCTCACTCATTTTTAAGAATTTTTCAAAAATTCAAAATGCTTTTAAATCAGTATGACATTTCTAATCAAACCGGAAAAACCGTTTTTTGATACCTTTTTGAGTTTTTAAAATATGGTCATCTCAATTTTTCTAGATATGATGATGGTTGAGAAACGACCAAATATCAAAAATCTTCATATCTCACTCATTTTTAAGAATTTTTCAAAAATTCAAAATGCTTTTGAATCAGTACGACATTTCTAATCAAACCGGAAAAACCGTTTTTTAATACCTTTTTTAGTTTTTAAAATATGGTCATCTCAATTTTTCTAGATATGATGATGGTTGAGAAATGACCAAATATCAAAAATCTTCATATCTCACTTTTCAAAAATTCAAAATGCTTTTGAATCAGTACAACATTTCTAATCAAACCGGAAAAACCGTTTTTTGATACCATTTTTAGTTTTTAAAATATGGTCATCTCAATTTTTCTAGATATGATGATGGTTGAGAAATGACCAAATATCAAAAATCTTCATATCTCACTCATTTTTAAGAACTTTTCAAAAATTGAAAATGCTTTTGAATCAGTACAACATTTCTAATCAAACCGGAAAAACCGTTTTTCGAAACCTTTTTTAGTTTTTAAAATATGGATATCTCAATTTTTCTAGATATGATGATGGTTGAGAAATGACCAAATATCAAAAATCTTCATATCTCACTCATTTTTAAGAATTTTTTCAAATTTCAAAATGTTATTGAATCAGTACAAAATTCCTAATTAAACACAAAAAAACGTTTTTTGATATCTTTTTTAGTATTCAAAATATTGATATCTCAATTTTTTGTTGATTGTTGGGAAGTGATGGAATATCAAAAATCTTCATATCTCACTCATTTTTTCGAATTTTTTAAAATTTCAAAATGCCCTTGAATCAGTACAAAATTCCTAATCAAACACAAAAAACCGTTTTTTGATACCATTTTTAGTTTTAAAAATATGAACTAAAATGTTAGGGTAAAAAATCTAATTTATCTATACTTAAATATTATTTCATTTATTGAATCAATGTAATCTATTTGGTATTAAAATAGATTATTTGCTATCAGCTTTTAATGTGGCTTCTAATCTTTTATTTATCTAATTAGTTATGTAATAAATCTGATTAATAGCATTACTTGATGATGATAATTTTTATTTATAGGATATAACACCGGATATAACAAACAATATTAAACATATTAAAGCCAAATTGGAACAACATGATATTGGTAAGTGTTGAAATGAATTCGTAACGATTTTCCCATCTTTAAGGCTGATAAAGTTTAGTTAAAGTCAAATTTCTTTTTTTTTAGGATTAGAAAAAGGAAACAATATGATACCAGATCAAGATTCTACTGTGTTAGACGAAGTTGGACTTATTGTACCAAAAAAATTGGGTAATCCAGTTAAAGAGAATATAGAAAGACAGAATTTACATAGACAATTATTATTTAACCAAAAAATGTAAGTGCCGATATTACTTGATATCACGATTTTTGAGAAATGATATTTCACTCATTTTTTAGAATTTTTCAAAATTTCAAAATGCTTTTGAATCAGTACAAAATTTCTAATCAAACACAAAAAACTGTTTTTTGATACCTCTTTTTTAGTTTTCAAAATATTGATATCTCAATTTCTCTTAATATCACGATCTTTGACAAATGATGATATAACAAAAATATTCATATCTCACTCATTTTTAAGAATTTTTTAAAATTTCAAAATGCTCTTGAATCAGTACAAAATTTCTAATCAAACACAAAAAACCGTTTTTGAATACCTCTTTTAGTTTTCAAAATATTGATATCTCAATTTTTCTTAATATCACGATCTTTGACAAATGATGTATAACAAAAATATTCATATCTCACTCATTTTTAAGAATTTTTTAAAATTTCAAAATGCTCTTGAATCAGTACAAAATTCCTAATTAAACACAAAAAACCGTTTTTAAATATCTTTTTTAGTTTTCAAAATATTGATATCTCAATTTCTCTTAATATCACGATCTTTGACAAATGATGATATAACAAAAATATTCATATCTCACTCATTTTTAAGAATTTTTTAAAATTTCAAAATGCTCTTGAATCAGTACAAAATTTCTAATCAAACATAAAAAACCGTTTTTGAATATCTTTTTTAGTTTTCAAAATATTGATATCTCAATTTTTCTAGATATGATGATGTTTGAGAAACGACCAAATATCAAAAATCTTCATATCTCACTCATTTTTAAGAATTTTTTAAAAATTCAAAATGCTTTTGAATCAGTGCAAAATTTCTAATTAAACACAAAAAACCGTTTTTCGATACCTTTTTTAGTTTTTAAAATATGAATATCTCGATTTTTCTAGATATGATGATGTTTGAGAAACGACCAAATATCAAAAATCTTCATATCTCACTCATTTTTTCGAATTTTTTAAAAATTCAAAATGCCTTTGAATCGGTACAAAATTTTTAATCAAACCGGAAAAACCGTTTTTCGATACCTTTTTTAGTTTTTAAAATATGAATATCTCGATTTTTCTATATAAGATGATGGTTGAGAAACGACCAAATATCAAAAATCTTCATATCTCACTCATTTTTAAGAATTTTTTAAAAATTCAAAATGCTCTTGAATCAGTACAAAATTTCTAATCAAACACAAGAAACCGTTTTTTGATATCTCTTTTAGTTTTTAAAATACCGATATCTCAATTTTTCTATATATCACGATTGGTAGAGAAATGATGATATAACAAAAATCTTCATATCTCACTCATTTTTTCGAATTTTTTAAAATTTCAAAACGTACTTAAATCAGTACAAAATTTCCAATTAACCACAACAAACCATTTTTTGATACCGTTTATAGTTTTCAAAATAACTATTTTTGAAAATATTGAAATATCAAAAATCCTCATATCTTACTCATTTGTGGGAATTTTTAAAAATATCAAAATCATTACCTAAACGTAATTCATTATACATAAATTTAAATTATTTATTGTTATTATTATTAGTTAATAAGTTAAATTTAGTTATGAGTCAGTTAATTATTATTTATATAAAAAAATTGTTTGTTGTATTAAAATATGTAAAATTTTAACAACATTCTCATATTCAACAGAATATTGAACTTGTCTTTTCGTTATTATCAACAATTATTGTCGTAGAGAAAGTGATGGAGAGAAATTTTAGATAATTTACCATTTAAACAATGTTTACAAGAAATTATAACAACCGGTTTATTAAAATCGTCAAAGAAATGTAGGAATTGTCAATAAAATGTAGGAAATCTTCAAGAAATGTGGAAATCTTCAAGAAATGTGGAAATCGTCAAAAAGACGTAGAAAATCGTCAAAAATGTAGAATTTAGAAAAATAAAAACGTAGAAAATCGTCAAAAGTATAGAATCGGTTAAACGGGGTAGAAGTTGCTACTCTGGTACGCCACCTGGTGGCAAATTGGTATATTTATATATATACCAATTTTCATAATAATCGGTCCAGTAGTTTTTGAGTTCATCGATTTCATACATAAAAATACATCATTATATATATATATATATATATATATATATATATATATATATATATATATATATATATATATATTATTTTTTTTTAGAGGAAAGAATGTGTTAGGTCAAAAAAGCGAACTACAAAGAGCGTTGGAAAAACAAAAAGAAAATTTATTGAAAAAACAACTTGAAGACGATATTGCAGCTCAGACTCCGGAACTTGAAAAAGTTATCGCAAATCGTGTTAAACGCCTACAAACTTCACATGAAGATAAAGTTAGTATTTTTATTTTATATAATAATATAAATAAATAATCCAACATCAAGTTAGCAAACTTTATAAACAAAATTTATTATTAAAAATAAAAAGTGTGTGTGTGTAACCTTTACGTGCGATTGAAGTAAAACAACTTTATTAACGTAGATACGTTATTTTGTTTTGTAATTTATCTAAAATTCATTAATTTTAGTGTATATAGAGTACCCACTCATTTTCATTTTTCTTCAAATCTTTCTGGCGCTGATAATATGCCCTTTGACGTTTACAATTTCTTTTTCTTTTTAGCTCTTTAAGTCTATAAAACGAAAATAACGTATAAATAGTGTAATTAATTACACACCAAAAATAAAATGTATGCATATAGAGTATAGGTACTCACTATTTTCATTCAATATTTTTTCATTACTTTATTCATTAATAAATTCACTTTGTTTATTCATTAACATTTAAAACAAACACTTTATACACAAATTTTAGGCGTAAAGCTATTCACCACCAATGTATTTTGGTTGACAAGCTGTCAATTCATACAATTACAGATTTAACTTTTATTTAATACTAGCTGGCCCGGCGAACTTCGTACCGCCTAACAATAAATAATTTTTTTTCATTTCCTTTTTTACAATTTTTACATTTTTTCTACATTAATTTCCCATGTTTTTTTATCGATAAAAAATTAAATATAAACAGTGTCATCTATTGCATACTTGCACGACCTAAAAATATGATTGTAAGAGGAAAATTGTATAAAAATCGATAAATAAGCTTAATTAATCGATTATAAACACAAATTAATCGATATTTTCTTAAAAAATTACGATTTTATTAAATATCTGACAATTCTTTTTCTTAGTGAGCATGACAAATGTCAAAAATTAAAAATCCGTTAATATTTCAAACATCCTTCATTATTTTCGATTAAAAATCGATAAATAAGCTTAATTAATTAGTTTTAAACACAAATTAATCGATATTTTTATCAAAATTGCAATTTTGTTGAATATTTGACAATTCTTCTTCTTTTTCTCAGTGAGCATGACAGATGTCAAAATTTAAAAATCTGTTAATATTTCAAACATCCTTTATTATTTTCGGTTAAATATCGATAAATAAGCTTTATTAATCGATTATAATGACAAATTAATTGATATTTTCTTAAAAATTTCGATTTTATGCGAATTATATCAGAAAATAGATATTCTGTCAAAAGTGGCCTTGAACGTTATAGAAAAAGTTGCTAATTTTTTAAAAAAATCTATTTTTGATAAAAATATGATTAAATTTGAACAGAAAACTGTTAAAATTTGTCAAAAATGCAATTTTTTTCAAAAAATATCAAATGATGTTCGAAATATACGCAGATTTCAAAAATTATACAAATAAGAGATCAATCCTTAAAAAATTATAAATCTGCTTATATTTCAAACATCCTTCAATATTTTCGATAAAAAATCGATAAATACCTTTTATTAATCGATTATAAACACAAATTAATCGATATTTTCATTAAAACTTTTCTTCTTCTTTTTCTTAGTGAGCATGACAGATGTCAAAATTTAAAAATCTGTTAATATTTCAAACATCCTTTATTATTTTCGATCAAATATCGATAAATACGCTTAATTAATCGATTATAAACACAAATTAATGGATATTTTTATTAAAAATTGCGATTTTATTGAATATCTGACAATTCTTCTTCTTTATCTTAGTGAGCATGACAGATGTCAAAAATTAAAAATCCGTTAATATTTCAAACATCCTTCATTATTTTCGATTAAAAATAGATAAATAAGCTTAATTAATCGATTATAAACACAAATTAATCGATATTTTTATCAAAATTGCAATTTTGTTGAATATTTGACAATTCTTCTTCTTTTTCTCAGTGAGCATGACAGATGTCAAAATTTAAAAATCTGTTAATATTTCAAACATCCTTTATTATTTTCGATCAAATATCGATAAATACGCTTAATTAATCGATTATAAACACAAATTAATCAATATTTTTATTAAAAATTGCGATTTTATTGAATATCTGACAATTCTTCTTCTTTATCTTAGTGAGCATGACAAATGTCAAAAATTAAAAATCGGTTAATATTTCAAACATCCTTCATTATTTTCGATTAAAAATCGATAAATAAGCTTAATTAATTGGTTTTAAACACAAATTAATCGATATTTTTATCAAAATTGCAATTTTGTTGAATATTTGACAATTCTTCCTCTTTTTCTCAGTGAGCATGACAGATGTCAAAATTTAAAAATCTGTTAATATTTCAAACATCCTTTATTATTTTCGGTTAAATATCGATAAATAAGCTTTATTAATCGATTATAATGACAAATTAATTGATATTTTCTTAAAAATTTCGATTTTATGCGAATTATATCAGAAAATAGATATTCTGTCAAAAGTGGCCTTGAACGTTATAGAAAAAGTTGCTAATTTTTTAAAAAAATCTATTTTTGATAAAAATATGATTAAATTTGATTAGAAAACTGTTGAAATTTGTCAAAAATGCAATTTTTTTCAAAAAATATCAAATGATGTTCGAAATATACGCAGATTTCAAAAATTATACAAATAAGAGATCAATCCTTAAAAAATTATAAATCTGCTTATATTTCAAACATCCTTCAATATTTTCGATAAAAAATCGATAAATACCTTTTATTAATCGATTATAAACACAAATTAATCGATATTTTCATTAAAACTTTTCTTCTTCTTTTTCTTAGTGAGCATGACAGATGTCAAAATTTAAAAATCTGTTAATATTTCAAACATCCTTTATTATTTTCGATCAAATATCGATAAATACGCTTAATTAATCGATTATAAACACAAATTAATGGATATTTTTATTAAAAATTGCGATTTTATTGAATATCTGACAATTCTTCTTCTTTATCTTAGTGAGCATGACAGATGTCAAAAATTAAAAATCCGTTAATATTTCAAACATCCTTCATTATTTTCGATTAAAAATAGATAAATAAGCTTAATTAATCGATTATAAACACAAATTAATCGATATTTTTATCAAAATTGCAATTTTGTTGAATATTTGACAATTCTTCTTCTTTTTCTCAGTGAGCATGACAGATGTCAAAATTTAAAAATCTGTTAATATTTCAAACATCCTTTATTATTTTCGATCAAATATCGATAAATACGCTTAATTAATCGATTATAAACACAAATTAATCGATATTTTTATTAAAAATTGCGATTTTATTGAATATCTGACAATTCTTCTTCTTTATCTTAGTGAGCATGACAGATGTCAAAAATTAAAAATCCGTTAATATTTCAAACATCCTTCATTATTTTTGATTAAAAATAGATAAATAAGCTTAATTAATCGATTATAAACACAAATTAATCGATATTTTTATCAAAATTGCAATTTTGTTGAATATTTGACAATTCTTCTTCTTTTTCTCAGTGAGCATGACAGATGTCAAAATTTAAAAATCTGTTAATATTTCAAACATCCTTTATTATTTTCGATCAAATATCGATAAATACGCTTAATTAATCGATTATAAACACAAATTAATCAATATTTTTATTAAAAATTGCGATTTTATTGAATATCTGACAATTCTTCTTCTTTATCTTAGTGAGCATGACAGATGTCAAAAATTAAAAATCCGTTAATATTTCAAACATCCTTCATTATTTTCGATTAAAAATAGATAAATAAGCTTAATTAATCGATTATAAACACAAATTAATCGATATTTTTATCAAAATTGCAATTTTGTTGAATATTTGACAATTCTTCTTCTTTTTCTCAGTGAGCATGACAGATGTCAAAATTTAAAAATCTGTTAATATTTCAAACATCCTTTATTATTTTCGATCAAATATCGATAAATACGCTTAATTAATCGATTATAAACACAAATTAATCAATATTTTTATTAAAAATTGCGATTTTATTGAATATCTGACAATTCTTCTTCTTTATCTTAGTGAGCATGACAAATGTCAAAAATTAAAAATCGGTTAATATTTCAAACATCCTTCATTATTTTCGATTAAAAATCGATAAATAAGCTTAATTAATTGGTTTTAAACACAAATTAATCGATATTTTTATCAAAATTGCAATTTTGTTGAATATTTGACAATTCTTCCTCTTTTTCTCAGTGAGCATGACAGATGTCAAAATTTAAAAATCTGTTAATATTTCAAACATCCTTTATTATTTTCGGTTAAATATCGATAAATAAGCTTTATTAATCGATTATAATGACAAATTAATTGATATTTTCTTAAAAATTTCGATTTTATGCGAATTATATCAGAAAATAGATATTCTGTCAAAAGTGGCCTTGAACGTTATAGAAAAAGTTGCTAATTTTTTAAAAAAATCTATTTTTGATAAAAATATGATTAAATTTGAACAGAAAACTGTTAAAATTTGTCAAAAATGCAATTTTTTTCAAAAAATATCAAATGATGTTCGAAATATACGCAGATTTCAAAAATTATACAAATAAGAGATCAATCCTTAAAAAATTATAAATCTGCTTATATTTCAAACATCCTTCAATATTTTCGATAAAAAATCGATAAATACCTTTTATTAATCGATTATAAACACAAATTAATCGATATTTTCATTAAAACTTTTCTTCTTCTTTTTCTTAGTGAGCATGACAGATGTCAAAATTTAAAAATCTGTTCATATTTCAAACATCCTTTATTATTTTCGATCAAATATCGATAAATACGCTTAATTAATCGATTATAAACACAAATTAATGGATATTTTTATTAAAAATTGCGATTTTATTGAATATCTGACAATTCTTCTTCTTTATCTTAGTGAGCATGACAGATGTCAAAAATTAAAAATCCGTTAATATTTCAAACATCCTTCATTATTTTCGATTAAAAATAGATAAATAAGCTTAATTAATCGATTATAAACACAAATTAATCGATATTTTTATCAAAATTGCAATTTTGTTGAATATTTGACAATTCTTCTTCTTTTTCTCAGTGAGCATGACAGATGTCAAAATTTAAAAATCTGTTAATATTTCAAACATCCTTTATTATTTTCGATCAAATATCGATAAATACGCTTAATTAATCGATTATAAACACAAATTAATCAATATTTTTATTAAAAATTGCGATTTTATTGAATATCTGACAATTCTTCTTCTTTATCTTAGTGAGCATGACAAATGTCAAAAATTAAAAATCGGTTAATATTTCAAACATCCTTCATTATTTTCGATTAAAAATCGATAAATAAGCTTAATTAATTGGTTTTAAACACAAATTAATCGATATTTTTATCAAAATTGCAATTTTGTTGAATATTTGACAATTCTTCCTCTTTTTCTCAGTGAGCATGACAGATGTCAAAATTTAAAAATCTGTTAATATTTCAAACATCCTTTATTATTTTCGGTTAAATATCGATAAATAAGCTTTATTAATCGATTATAATGACAAATTAATTGATATTTTCTTAAAAATTTCGATTTTATGCGAATTATATCAGAAAATAGATATTCTGTCAAAAGTGGCCTTGAACGTTATAGAAAAAGTTGCTAATTTTTTAAAAAAATCTATTTTTGATAAAAATATGATTAAATTTGAACAGAAAACTGTTAAAATTTGTCAAAAATGCAATTTTTTTCAAAAAATATCAAATGATGTTCGAAATATACGCAGATTTCAAAAATTATACAAATAAGAGATCAATCCTTAAAAAATTATAAATCTGCTTATATTTCAAACATCCTTCAATATTTTCGATAAAAAATCGATAAATACCTTTTATTAATCGATTATAAACACAAATTAATCGATATTTTCATTAAAACTTTTCTTCTTCTTTTTCTTAGTGAGCATGACAGATGTCAAAATTTAAAAATCTGTTAATATTTCAAACATCCTTTATTATTTTCGATCAAATATCGATAAATACGCTTAATTAATCGATTATAAACACAAATTAATGGATATTTTTATTAAAAATTGCGATTTTATTGAATATCTGACAATTCTTCTTCTTTATCTTAGTGAGCATGACAGATGTCAAAAATTAAAAATCCGTTAATATTTCAAACATCCTTCATTATTTTCGATTAAAAATAGATAAATAAGCTTAATTAATCGATTATAAACACAAATTAATCGATATTTTTATCAAAATTGCAATTTTGTTGAATATTTGACAATTCTTCTTCTTTTTCTCAGTGAGCATGACAGATGTCAAAATTTAAAAATCTGTTAATATTTCAAACATCCTTTATTATTTTCGATCAAATATCGATAAATACGCTTAATTAATCGATTATAAACACAAATTAATGGATATTTTTATTAAAAATTGCGATTTTATTGAATATCTGACAATTCTTCTTCTTTATCTTAGTGAGCATGACAGATGTCAAAAATTAAAAATCCGTTAATATTTTAAACATCCTTCATTATTTTCGATTAAAAATAGATAAATAAGCTTAATTAATCGATTTTAAACACAAATTAATCAACATTTTAATCAAAAATTGCAATTTTATTGAATATTTGACAATTTTTCTTCTTTTTCTCAGTGAGCATGACAGATGTCAAAATTTGAAAATCTGTTAATATTTCAAACATCCTTTATTATTTTCGATTAAAAATCGATAAATAAGCTTTATTAATCGATTATAAACAGAAATTAATCGATATTTTCTTAAAAATTTCGATTTTTTGCGAATTATATCATAAAATAAATATTCTGTTAAAAGTGGCCTTGAACGTTATAGAAAAAGTTGCTAATTTAAAAAAAAAATAATTTTTGATAAAAATATGATTAAATTTGAATAGAAAAGTGTTAAAACTTCTCAAAAATGCAATTTTTTTCAAAAAATATGAAAGGATGTTCGAAATATACGCAGATTTCAAAAATTATAAAAATGAACCTTCTCCTAATAATAATTAATACAACATAAAATGAATTAGTAAAATCGGTTCAGCCATTCAGGCGTGGGTTATGGGTGTGATTTCACAGGTTAATTTAATTAAGTAACTACGTTTCCGAACAAACGATGCTCTTTCAATATAGTCTATGGCTGTGAATGACATTGACATTCGTTACGCGCGTTTTTTAAAATATGCAAAATTAAATGTCTATTTTTCATTATTTCTGAGAGATTTTCTTAATATTTTTTTCGTAATAACCTTCTCCTAATAATAACAAATACAACACAAAAAGAATTAGTAAAATCGGTCCAGCCATTCACGCGTGATGCCATGACCAAGGAAAACGGGTTTCATTTTTATATATATAGATAGTAGGCGGAATCGTGTTAGGTATTTTGTATCACGTTTTGTTTCCGTTACATTAGAATGACGTCACGTCCGTTAGAATTACTGAGTTACCCCTAGTCGCGCCTAAAGTTTTACTTCAAAAATAACCAAAAGTGGTTAGAAGTTTGCTGCTTATTTGATTTGGAATTATTCAATTTATTGATTAATTTAATTATTTATTTTTTAGAGTGAAGATGATAAAGTGATTAATAAAGATTTACTACAAATTCGAATGAATTTAAAACCTCGTAATGATAAATAATACGATAAAACAAATTAGCTCATAAAGGTCTACCATATTGAATGTTATAATTCATATTTTTTCATAAAAAAATAGTTTAACAACTATTTTTGATAATATGTTTAAAGTAGGTGTAAATTTGTAAAATTACAAAACAAACATTTGCTCATACTAAATCGAATACATTTTATTTTTTTTTGGAACGAAGTTCCCTTTCGCGCATTGGTACGACTGATTCCAGCCGAAAAAAATTTGTCACGACACAACACGAGATACGCATGTTTGTCTGTCTGTCTCTCTCTCTTTCTCATAGATAATTCTAGGTAGATGTATATCATCTAAACCTCTGGCATTGTATGAATGGATACTATTGTTAAAAGAAACGAACTGTTGAAAATATTCAGATGATAATGAATTTACTATTTTCTATTTTGCTTTGAACAGTGTAGTGTCGTGACTTTGTTAAGTTTATACAGGTTAATAAAATAATAACAATAATGAATCCTGACAGTGTTCCTGTTCTGCATAAGTTCCGGACATTACTGATGGATTTGGGTAACAAAGAAGAGATTTAATACAGACAAAATTCCTTCACTAATTAATCGAAAGGAACTTCGTTCCATCCGGGTGTCCCTTGACACCTATCACTTTCTTTTTTAATTAAAATTTAATTTTTGTTTGGTTTATAGGTGCAATTTGTAATTAATATTAATCAGGTATTGTATGTACAAAAAATTGATGAAACAATAAATTTATTTTATATTTAACTTTATTTCTTATTTATAAATTTGTTAACAAAATATGTTATTATTTGAATATAAAAAAATATTTTTATAATTTAGCTTTAAGGCTGCTCATCAATTTTTCCAATTTTAATGCTTTTGTTAAATCACCCTGTATTTTTAATTTTCCAGTCATATAAGCAGTTGCTGGTTTAGTTTTTCCTGTAAACATATTAAAGAAATTTTTGCTATCCATTGTTAAAGTTGCGTCTGCTTTTTGCGGGGATTCCCCTTTTCCGCATGAACCTTTACCATTTTTTAAATCCAAATACCTAAAAATCGCAATTTTTCACAGTTTTTATTGTTTTTAATCAATTTCTACCATTTTTTAATGACCTTCAAAACCGTAGTAAAAGATCGTCAAAAATTAGTGAAATATCGTTAAAAAGTGTTGTCAAGAAATGTGGAAGATCGTCAAAAATATCGACTATAGTAAAAATCGTTAAAAAGCGAAGAATATCGTCAAAAACTATAGAAGAACGTCAAAGAAATGTAGGAATTGTCAAAAAAACGTAGGAAATCTTTAAGAAAAAGTGGAAATCGTCAAAAAACCTAAAAAATTGTGAAAAGACGTAGAAAAAGGTCAAAAAGGATGAAAATTTGTCAAAAATCGAAGAATATCGTCAAAATACATAAAAAATTGTCAAAAGCTATAGAAAATCGTCAAAGAAATGTAGACATTGTCAAAAATAGTAGAAAATCGTCAAAAATGTTGACTATCGACAAAAACACGTAAGAAATCGTCAAAAGGGAAAAAAAATTGTCAAAAACTATAGAAGATCGTCAAGAAAATGTGGAAATCGTCCAAAAACGTAAAAAATCGTCAAAAGACGTAGAAAATCGTCAAAAATTAAAAAATTTCAAAAACTATAGCAGAACGTCAAAAAAATGAAGGAATTGACAAAAAAATGTAGGAAATCTTCAAGAAAACGTGGAAACCGTCAAAAAATGTAAAAAATCTTCAAAAGACGTAGAAAATCGTGAAAAAGTGTAGGAAATCGTCAAAAAGTAAAGAAATTTGCCAAAAAGCGAAGAATATCGTCAAAAAACATAAAAAATTGTCAAAAACTATAGAAAATCGTCAAAGAAATGTAGACATTGTCAAAAAACGTAGAAAATCGTCAAAAATGTTGACTATCGACAAAAACACGTAAGAAATCGTCAAAAAGCATAGACAATTGTCAAAAAGCATAGAATATCGTCAAAAAACGTAAAAAATTGTCAAAAACTATAGAAAATCGTCAAAGAAATGTAGGAATTGTCAAAAAACGTTGGAAATCTTCAAGAAATTGTGGAAATCGTCAAAAAACGTAAAAAATCGTCAAAAGATGTAGAAAATCGTCAAAAAGTGTAGGAAATCGTCAAAAAGTATAGAAATTTGACAAAAAGCAAAAAATATCGTAAAAACACATAAGAAATTGTCAAAAACTATAGAAAATCGTCAAAGACATGTAGACAGTGTCAAAAAACGTAGAAAATCGTCAAAATTGTTGACTATCGACAAAAATACGTAAGAAATCGTCAAAAAGCGTAGAATATCGTCAAAAAACGTAAAAAATTGTCAAAAACTAAAGAAGATCGTCAAAGAAATCTACGAATTGTCAAAAAACGTAGGAAACCTTTAAGACAACGTGGAAATCGTTAAAAAACGTCAAAAGACGTAGAAAATCGTCAAAAATGTGGAATTTAGAAAAATAAAAACTTAAAAAATCGTCAAAAAGTGTAGGAAATCGTTAAAAGTATAGAAATTTGTCAAAAAGCGAAGAATATCGTCAAAAAACATAAAAAATTATCAAAAACTATAGAAAATCGTCAAAGAAATGTAGACATTGTCAAAAACCGTAGAAAATCGTCAAAAATGTTGACTATCGACAAAAACACGTAAGAAATCGTCAAAAAGCATAGACAATTGTCAAAAAGCGTAGAATATCGTCAAAAAACGTAAAAAATTGTCAAAAACTATAGAAAATCGTCAAAGAAATGTAGACATTGTCAAAAAACGTAGAAAATCGTCAAAAATGTTGACTATCGACAAAAACACGTAAGAAATCGTCAAAAAGCATAGAAAATTGTCAAAAAGCGTAGAATATCGTCAAAAACTATAGAAGATCGTCAAAGAAATGTAGACAGTGTCAAAAAACGTAAAAAATCGTCAAAAATGTTGACTATCGACAAAAACACGTAAGAAATCGTCAGAAACTATAGAAGAACGTCAAAGAAATGTAGGAATTGTCAAAAAAACGTAGAAAATCTTCAAGAAAATGTGGAAATCGTCAAAAAAACGTAGAAAATCGTCAAAAAGGGTAGGAAATCGTCAAAAAGTATAGAAATTTGTCAAAAAACGAATAATATCGTCAAAAAACATAAAAAATTGTCAAAAACTATAGAAAATCGTTAAAGAAATGTAGACATTGTCAAAAAACGTAGAAAATCGACAAAAATGTTGACTATCGACAAAAACGCGTAAAAAAATCGTTAAAAAGCGTAGAATATCGTCAAAAAACGTAAAAAATTTTCAAAAACTATAGAAGATCGTCAAAGAAATGTAGAAATTGTCAAAAAAACGTGGAAATTGTCAAAATACGTAAAAAATCGTCAAAAATGTAGAATTTAGAAAAAAAAACGTAGAAAATCGTCAAAAAGTATAGAAGTTTGTCAAAAAGCAAACAATATCGTCAAAAAGTATAGAACTTTGCCAAAAAGCACAAAATATCGTTAAAAACATAAGTTATTGTCAAAAACTTTAGAAAATCGTCAAAGAAATGTAGAGAGTGTCAAAAAACGTAGAAAATCGTCAAAAATGTTGACTATCGACAAAAACACGTAATAAATCGTCAAAAAGCGTAGAAAATTGTCAAAAAGTATAGAAATTTGTCAAAAAGCAAACAATATCGTCAAAAAACATAAAGAAATTTCAAAAACTATAGAAACTCGTCAAAGAAATGTAAACATTGTCAAAAAAAGTAGAAAATCGTCAAAAATGTATCAATGGTTTTTGGGCTGTTAGGCCGGCGTCGATTGTCATTTTGACTTGACGTTTCACCAACACGAGCGGTTGGCATCTTCAGAAGTTGCTTCCTGGTTGACAGTCTGCGAACTAATAAACTCTGCGTGATCGGAGCCCGTATTTATACGTCGGGAAGGAAGTGGGCGGGGCCTCAGTTGCTTTCGATTCCAATCGGTTCTGGTCGGTGTTGTTCGTTAAGGGTAGAGTTTTCGCACCCTTTATTATCGGGACCCATGTTTTGTTAATCTTGACCGCTTCCTCTTTTTTATTAAAGTTGTTCGAGTGCTTCTCTATCTCTATGGCTTTTCTATAGAGTCTGGAATGGTATGCTGATGTAGTAGCGAGGACTTGGGTCTCCTCAAACTTAATCCGATGGTCCATAGTGAGGGTATGTTCCGCTACGGCGGATTTGTCTGTCTGCCCCAGACGACAATTGGCCTTGTGCTCTTTAATCCTGGTGTTGATCGAGCGTTTGGTGGTTCCTATGTACACGCTTCCACATGTGCACGGAATGCGGTAAATTCCTGAAGCCGATAGTGGATCTCTTCTGTCTTTTGCCGATCGAAGACATTCTTTGATTTTTCTCGTTGGTTTGAAAATAGTTTTCACATTTTTCTTTCTTAGCAATCGACCAATTCTGTCTGTCACTCCCGGAATAAAAGGCAGAAATGCTTTTGCCACTGGTTGGATTCGCTCATTTTCCTTGGGTCTACGATTTGTTGGTCTAATCGATCTTTTGATTTCCCGTTCTGAATAACCATTGGCCCTTAAAGCATCATGAATATGAGTTAGCTCTGCGTTTAGTGCCTCTGGTTCGCAAATCCTTCTTGCCCTTTCTGCTAAGGTTTTGATGACTCCATATTTCTGACATGGGTGGTGGTTGGAATCCCTATGTAAATACCGATCCGTATGTGTAGGTTTTCTGTACACTGTGTGGCTCAATGATCTTCCTTTTCGTGATAATAACACATCAAGGAACGCCAGCTTGTTGTTGTCTTCGATTTCCATCGTAAACTGTATCTTTTCATGGATGCTGTTAATGTGTGTCAGAAATTCTTGCAATTTATCCTGCCCATGGCTCCATATTACAAATGTGTCATCTACATATCTATACCCAAGAAAATGTGGAAATCGTCAAAAGACGTAGAAAATCGTCAAAAATGTAGAATTTAGAAAAATAAAAATGTAGAAAATCGTCAAAAAGTGTAGGAAATCGTCAAAAAGGAAAGAAATTTGCCAAAAAGCAAAAAATATCGTCAAAAAACATAAAAAATTGTCAAAAACTATAGAAAATCGTCAAAGAAGTGTAGACACTGTCAAAAAACGTAGAAAATCGTCAAAGATGTTGAGTATCGACAAAAACACGTAAGAAATCGTCAAAAAGCATAGACAATTGTCAAAAAGCGTAGAATATTGACAAAAAACGTAAAAAATTGTCAAAAACTATAGAAGATCGTCCAAGAAATGTAGACTTTGTCAAAAAACGTGGAAAATCGTCAAAAATGTTGACTATCGACAAAAACGCGTAAAAAATCGTTAAAAAGCGTAGAATATCGTCAAAAAACGTAAAAAAATTTCAAAAACTATGGAAGATCGTCAAAGAAATGTAGAAATTGTCAAAAAAACGTGGAAATCATCAAAAGACGTAAAAAATCGTCAAAAACGTAAAATTTAGAAAAATAAAAACGTAGAAAATCGTCAAAAATGTTGACTATCGACAAAAACATTTAAGAAATCGTCAAAAAGCATAGAAAATCGTCAAAAACCGTAGAATATCGTCAAAAAGTATAGAAATTTGTCAAAAAGCAAAGAATATCGTCAAAAACTATAGAAAATCGTCAAAGAAATGTAGACATTGTCAAAAAACGTAGAAAATCGTCAAAATTGTTGACTATCGACAAAAACACTTAAGAAATCGTCAAAAAGCATAGAAAATCGTCAAAAAGTGTAGAATATCGTCAAAAAACGTAGAAAATCGTCAAACATGTTGACTATCGACAAAAACACTTAAGAAATCGTCAAAAAGCATAGAAAATCGTCAAAAAGCGTAGAATATCGTCAAAAAACGTAGAAAATCGTCAAAAATGTTGACTATCGACAAAAACACTTAAGAAATCGTCAAAAAGCATAGAAAATCGTTAAAAAGTGTAGAATATCGTCAAAAAACGTAGAAAATCGTCAAACATGTTGACTATCGACAAAAACACTTAAGAAATCGTCAAAAAGCATAGAAAATCGTCAAAAAGCGTAGAATATCGTCAAAAAACGTAGAAAATCGTCAAAAATGTTGACTATCGACAAAAACACTTAAGAAATCGTCAAAAAGCATAGAAAATCGTCAAAAAGTGTAGAATATCGTCAAAAAACGCAGAAAATCGTCAAACATGTTGACTATCGACAAAAACACTTAAGAAATCGTCAAAAAGCATAGAAAATCGTTAAAAAGCGTAGAATATCGTCAAAAAGTATAGAAATTTTTCAAAAAGTATAGAAATTTGTCAAAAAGTATAGAAATTTGTCAAAAAGCGAAGAATATCGTCAAAAACTATAGAAAATCGTCAAAGAAATGTAGACATTGTCAAAAAACGTAGAAAATCGTCAAAAATGTTGACTATCGACAAAAACACTTAAGAAATCGTCAAAAAGCATAGAAAATCGTCAAAAAGTGTAGAATATCGTCAAAAAACGCAGAAAATCGTCAAACATGTTGACTATCGACAAAAACACTTAAGAAATCGTCAAAAAGCATAGAAAATCGTTAAAAAGCGTAGAATATCGTCAAAAAGTATAGAAATTTTTCAAAAAGTATAGAAATTTGTCAAAAAGTATAGAAATTTGTCAAAAAGCGAAGAATATCGTCAAAAACTATAGAAAATCGTCAAAGAAATGTAGACATTGTCAAAAAACGTAGAAAATCGTCAAAAATGTTGACTATCGACAAAAACACTTAAGAAATCGTCAAAAAGCATAGAAAATCGTCAAAAAGTGTAGAATATCGTCAAAAAACGTAGAAAATCGTCAAAAATGTTGACTATCGACAAAAACACTTAAGAAATCGTCAAAAAGCATAGAAAATCGTCAAAAAGCGTAGAATATCGTCAAAAAACGTAGAAAATCGTCAAAAATGTTGACTATCGACAAAAACACTTAAGAAATCGTCAAAAAGCATAGAAAATCGTCAAAAAGTGTAGAATATCGTCAAAAAACGTAGAAAATCGTCAAACATGTTGACTATCGACAAAAACACTTAAGAAATCGTCAAAAAGCATAGAAAATCGTCAAAAAGCGTAGAATATCGTCAAAAAACGTAGAAAATCGTCAAAAATGTTGACTATCGACAAAAACACTTAAGAAATCGTCAAAAAGCATAGAAAATCGTCAAAAAGTGTAGAATATCGTCAAAAAACGTAGAAAATCGTCAAACATGTTGACTATCGACAAAAACACTTAAGAAATCGTCAAAAAGCATAGAAAATCGTCAAAAAGCGTAGAATATCGTCAAAAAACGTAGAAAATCGTCAAAAATGTTGACTATCGACAAAAACATTTAAGAAATCGTCAAAAAGCATAGAAAATCGTCAAAAACCGTAGAATATCGTCAAAAAGTATAGAAATTTGTCAAAAAGCAAAGAATATCGTCAAAAACTATAGAAAATCGTCAAAGAAATGTAGACATTGTCAAAAAACGTAGAAAATCGTCAAAATTGTTGACTATCGACAAAAACACTTAAGAAATCGTCAAAAAGCATAGAAAATCGTCAAAAAGTGTAGAATATCGTCAAAAAACGTAGAAAATCGTCAAACATGTTGACTATCGACAAAAACACTTAAGAAATCGTCAAAAAGCATAGAAAATCGTCAAAAAGCGTAGAATATCGTCAAAAAACGTAGAAAATCGTCAAAAATGTTGACTATCGACAAAAACACTTAAGAAATCGTCAAAAAGCATAGAAAATCGTCAAAAAGCGTAGAATATCGTCAAAAAACGTAAAAAATTGTCAAAAATTCTAGAAAATCGTCAAAGAATTGTAAAATATCGTTAAAAAGCGTAATAAATAGTCAGAAAACGTCAATATTAACTATTTTTTTTTAATTTTTTTTATTTTTTTAATAAATACCATAATCCAGCTTCATCTCCAGTAACATTAAATGCAAAAATTGCTTGAGTTTTAGCAACAGTTTCAGGCGATATTGAAGATTCAATTTTTTTAAATAATCCAGCAATTTCCCCATTATCACCACTTTTTTCATTTTTAACTATATTCGAATCACTTCTTTCCCGCTAAAATTTCAATATTCCATTTATATAAATATGAAAAAAAAAATAATAATGGTGTCTTGGGACACCAGGTAGGAACTAAGTTCCTTCGGCTAATGTAAAATCGAAACTACTCGCTTGTGTATACGACTTCAGCGCCTGCGCACGTCTCATTTAACGGTCAATATAACAAAATCAGTGAAATCTTGGCGTTAAGAAAGAAGCTTCTTTAAAATTCAAGGGAATCGAACCCGGGCCGCCCGAGTGGCAAGCAAGCATTCTACCAATGAACCACCGAACCACCTACGTATAATATGCGTTTGATATTTTCTTTATCTCAAAAACAAAAAAAGATATCAAATCGCTGTTTTCTGTATCAGATTTGAAATTTCGTCCACATTCATATACTAAGTTAAGAATTATATACAAAAAAAAAAATTGCATCGGCCGGGAATCGAACCCGCGTGGCAGGCGAGTATTCTACCAATGAACCACCGAACCACCTACGTATAATAACTTCCAGAATGCTTTTGATATTTTCTTTATCTCAAAAATAAAATAAGATATCAAAACGCTGTTTTCTGTATCAGATTTGAAATTTCGTCCACATTCATATACTAAGTTAAGAAGTATATACAAAAAAAAAATTTGCATCGGCCGGGAATCGAACCCGCGTGGCAGGCGAGTATTCTACCAATGAACCACCGAACCACCTACGTATAATAACTTCCAGAATGCGTTTGATATTTTCTTTATCTCGAAAACAAAAAAAGATATCAAAACGCGGTTTTCTGTATCAGATTTGAAATTTCGTCTACATTCATATACTAAGTTAAGAAGTATATACAAAAAAAAATTTTGCATCGGCCGGGAATCGAACCCGCGTGGCAGGCGAGTATTCTACCAATGAACCACCGAACCACCTACGTATAATAACTTCCAGAATGCTTTTGATATTTTCTTTATCTCAAAAATAAAATAAGATATCAAAACGCTGTTTTCTGTATCAGATTTGAAATTTCGTCCACATTCATATACTAAGTTAAGAAGTATATACAAAAAAAAAATTTGCATCGGCCGGGAATCGAACCCGCGTGGCAGGCGAGTATTCTACCAATGAACCACCGAACCACCTACGTATAATAACTTCCAGAATGCGTTTGATATTTTCTTTATCTCAAAAACAAAAAAAGATATCAAATCGCTGTTTTCGGTATCAGATTTGAAATTTCGTCCACATTCATATACTAAGTTAAGAAGTATATACAAAAAAAATTTTTGCATCGGCCGGGAATCGAACCCGCGTGGCAGGCGAGCATTCTACCAATGAACTACCGAACCACCTACGTATAATAACTTCCAGAATGCGTTTGATATTTTCTTTATCTCGAAAACAAAAAATGATATCAAAATGCGGTTTTCTGTATCAGATTTGAAATTTCGTCCACATTCATATACTAAGTTAAGAGGTATATACAAAAAAAATTTAGCATCAGCCGGGAATCGAACCCGCGTGGCAGGCGAGCATTCTACCAATGAACCACCGAACCACCTACGTATAATAACTTCCAGAATGCGTTTGATATTTTCTTTATCTCAAAAACAAAAAAAGATATCAAATCGCTGTTTTCGGTATCAGATTTGAAATCTCCTCCACATTCATATACTAAGTTAAGAAATATATACAAAAAAAAATTTTGAATCGGCCGGGAATCGAACCCGCGTTGCAGGCGAGCATTCTACCAATGAACCACCGAACCACCTACGTATAATAACTTCCAGAATGCTTTTGATATTTTCTTTATCTCAAAAACAAAAAAAGATATCAAATCGCTGTTTTCTGTATCAGATTTGAAATTTCGTCCACATTCATATACTAAGTTAAGAAGTATATACAAAAAAAAATTTTGCATCGGCCGGGAATCGAACCCGCATGGCAGGCAAGCATTCTACCAATGAACCACCGAACCACCTACGTATAATAACTTCCAGAATGCGTTTGATATTTTCTTTATCTCAAAAACAAAAAAAGATATCAAATCGCTGTTTTCGGTATCAGATTTGAAATCTCCACATTCATATACTAAGTTAAGAAATATATACAAAAAAAAATTTTGAATCGGCCGGGAATCGAACCCGCGTTGCAGGCGAGCATTCTACCAATGAACCACCGAACCACCTACGTATAATAACTTCCAGAATGCTTTTGATATTTTCTTTATCTCAAAAACAAAAAAAGATATCAAATCGCTGTTTTCGGTATCAGATTTGAAATCTCCTCCACATTCATATACTAAGTTAAGAAATATATACAAAAAAAAATTTTGAATCGGCCGGGAATCGAACCCGCGTTGCAGGCGAGCATTCTACCAATGAACCACCGAACCACCTACGTATAATAACTTCCAGAATGCTTTTGATATTTTTTTTATCTCAAAAATAAAATAAGATATCAAAACGCTGTTTTCTGTATCAGATTTGAAATTTCGTCCACATTCATATACTAAGTTAAGAAGTATATACAAAAAAAAATTTTGCATCGGCCGGGAATCGAACCCGCGTGGCAGGCAAGCATTCTACCAATGAACCACCGAACCACCTACGTATAATAACTTCCAGAATGCGTTTGATATTTTCTTTATCTCGAAAACAAAAAATGATATCAAAATGCGGTTTTCTGTATCAGATTTGAAATTTCGTCCACATTCATATACTAAGTTAAGAGGTATATACAAAAAAAATTTAGCATCAGCCGGGAATCGAACCCGCGTGGCAGGCGAGCATTCTACCAATGAACCACCGAACCACCTACGTATAATAACTTCCAGAATGCGTTTGATATTTTCTTTATCTCAAAAACAAAAAAAGATATCAAATCGCTGTTTTCGGTATCAGATTTGAAATCTCCACATTCATATACTAAGTTAAGAAATATATACAAAAAAAAATTTTGAATCGGCCGGGAATCGAACCCGCGTTGCAGGCGAGCATTCTACCAATGAACCACCGAACCACCTACGTATAATAACTTCCAGAATGCTTTTGATATTTTCTTTATCTCAAAAACAAAAAAAGATATCAAATCGCTGTTTTCGGTATCAGATTTGAAATCTCCTCCACATTCATATACTAAGTTAAGAAATATATACAAAAAAAAATTTTGAATCGGCCGGGAATCGAACCCGCGTTGCAGGCGAGCATTCTACCAATGAACCACCGAACCACCTACGTATAATAACTTCCAGAATGCTTTTGATATTTTTTTTATCTCAAAAATAAAATAAGATATCAAAACGCTGTTTTCTGTATCAGATTTGAAATTTCGTCCACATTCATATACTAAGTTAAGAAGTATATACAAAAAAAAATTTTGCATCGGCCGGGAATCGAACCCGCGTGGCAGGCAAGCATTCTACCAATGAACCACCGAACCACCTACGTATAATAACTTCCAGAATGCGTTTGATATTTTCTTTATCTCGAAAACAAAAAATGATATCAAAATGCGGTTTTCTGTATCAGATTTGAAATTTCGTCCACATTCATATACTAAGTTAAGAGGTATATACAAAAAAAATTTTTGCATTGGCCGGGAATTGAACCCGGGCCGCCCGCGTGGCAGGCGAGCATTCTACCAATGAACCACCGAACCACCTACGTATAATAACTTCCAGAATGCGTTTGATATTTTCTTTATCTCGAAAACAAAAAATGATATCAAAATGCGGTTTTCTGTATCAGATTTGAAATTTCGTCCACATTCATATACTAAGTTAAGAGGTATATACAAAAAAAATTTAGCATCAGCCGGGAATCGAACCCACGTTGCAGGCGAGCATTCTACCAATGAACCACCGAACCACCTACGTATAATAACTTCCAGAATGCGTTTGATATTTTCTTTATCTCAAAAACAAAAAAAGATATCAAAACGCTGTTTTCTGTATCAGATTTGAAATTTCGTCCACATTCATATACTAAGTTAAGAAGTATATACAAAAAAAAATTTTACATCGGCCGGGAATCGAACTCGCGTGGCAGGCGAGCATTCTACCAATGAACCACCGAACCACCTACGTATAATAACTTCCAGAATGCGTTTGATATTTTCTTTATCTCAAAAACAAAAAAAGATATCAAATCGCTGTTTTCGGTATCAGATTTGAAATTTCGTCCACATTCATATACTAAGTTAAGAAGTATATACAAAAAAAAAAATTTGCATCGGCCGGGAATCGAACCCGCGTGGCAGGCGAGTATTCTACCAATGAACCACCGAACCACCTACGTATAATAACTTCCAGAATGCGTTTGATATTTTCTTTATCTCAAAAACAAAAAAAGATATCAAATCGCTGTTTTCTGTATCAGATTTGAAATTTCGTCCACATTCATATACTAAGTTAAGAGGTATATACAAAAAAAAAATTGCATTGGCCGAGAATCGAACCCGGGTCGCCCCTCGTGGCAGGCGAGCATTCTACCAATGAACCACCGAACCACCTACGTATAATAACTTCCAGAATGCGTTTGATGAACGTCTCATTATTACATTTTTTTCAGTTCGGTCGCGCAGCAAAATCCCTATCTCCTCCAAGCCTGCCGTTAAGGAACTTAGTTCCAATATATTAAAAATATTAAACTTACTCCTAAAATTTCATCTAAATTTCTATCAACAAAGAAATCAGGCATAAGTTGATTGTGATTTTCAGGTTTGCAAGCGTATTGTTTTAAATCAGTAATTCCGGCTTTGTTTAATACATCTTCATCGATAAAAAAATTTCCTGTACATGTTTTCGGATCTTCTATTAAAATTGCGTACGCTGAATCTGCCATTATTTCTGGTTTTCTACTGAAATCTGCTGCGCTTTTTCCACTTAGCATTTCTACAGCTGCAGTATGGACAGCTAAAACATTAAAAAACAAAAAAAATCGTAGAAAATCGTCAAAAAAGTGTAGAAAATCGTCAAAGAGCGTAAAAAAACGTCAAAAATGTTGAAACTCGTCAAAAAAACATAGAAAATCGTTAAGAAACCGTAGTCAGTTGTGTAAAAGTGTAGAAAATCGTCAAAGAACGTAAAAAAGTAGAAAATCGTCAAAAAACATAGAAAATCGTCAAAGAGCGAAAAAACGTCAAAAATGTAGAAAATCGTCAAAAAAACATAGAAAATCGTTAAGAAACCGTAGTTAGTTGTGTAAAAGTGTAGAAAATCGTCAAAGAACGTAAAAAAGTAGAAAATCGTCAAAAAACATAGAAAATCGTCAAAGAGCGAAAAAACGTCAAAAATGTAGAAAATCGTCAAAAAAACATAGAAAATCGTCAAAAAGCGTAAAAAACGTCAAAAATGTAGAAAATCGTCAAAAAAACATAGAAAATCGTTAAGAAACTGTAGTCAGTTGTGTAAAAAGTGTAGAAAATCGTCAAAGAACGTAAAAAAGTAGAAAATCGTCAAAAAACATAGAAAATCGTCAAAGAGCGAAAAAACGTCAAAAATGTAGAAAATCGTCAAAAAAAACATAGAAAATCGTTAAGAAACTGTAGTCAGTTGTGTAAAAGTGTAGAAATCGTCAAAGAACGTAAAAAAGTAGAAAATCGTCAAAAAACATAGAAAATCGTCAAAGAGCGAAAAAACGTCAAAAATGTAGAAAATCGTCAAAAAAACATAGAAAATCGTCAAAAAGCGTAAAAAACGTCAAAAATGTAGAAAATCGTCAAAAAAACATAGAAAATCGTTAAGAAACTGTAGTCAGTTGTGTAAAAGTGTAGAAAATCGTCAAAGAACGTAAAAAAGTAGAAAATCGTCAAAAAACATAGAAAATCGTCAAAGAGCGAAAAACGTCAAAAATGTAGAAAATCGTCAAAAAAACATAGACAATCGTTAAGAAACCGTAGTTAGTTGTGTAAAAGTGTAGAAAAATCGTCAAAGAACGTAAAAAAGTAGAAAAATCGTTCAAAAAACATAGAAATATCGGTCGCGAAAAAACGTCAAAAATGTAGAAAATCGTCAAAAAAACATAGAAAATCGTTAAGAAACCGTAGTCAGTTGTGTAAAAGTGTAGAAAATCGTCAAAGAACGTAAAAAAGTAGAAAATCGTCAAAAAACATAAAAAATCGTCAAAGAGCGTAAAAAACGTCAAAAATGTAGAAAATCGTCAAAAAAACATAGAAAATCGTTAAGAAACCGTAGTCAGTTGTGTAAAAAATCGTCAAAGAACGTAAAAAAGTAGAAAATCGTCAAAAAATATAGAAAATCGTCAAAGAGCGTAAAAAACGTCAAAAATGTAGAAAATCGTCAAAAAAACATAGAAAATCGTTAAGAAACCGTAGTCAGTTGTGTAAAAGTGTAGAAAATCGTCAAAGAACGTAAAAAAGTAGAAAATCGTCAAAAAACATAGAAAATCGTCAAAGAGCGTAAAAAACGTCAAAAATGTAGAAAATCGTCAAAAAAACATAGAAAATCGTTAAGAAACCGTAGTCAGTTGTGTAAAAAATCGTCAAAGAACGTAAAAAAGTAGAAAATCGTCAAAAAATATAGAAAATCGTCAAAGAGCGTAAAAAACGTCAAAAATGTAGAAAATCTTCAAAAAAAACATAGAAAATCGTAAAGAAACCGTAGTCAGTTGTGTAAAAGTGTAGAAAATCGTCAAAGAACGTAAAAAAGTAGAAAATCGTCAAAAAACATAGAAAATCGTCGAAGAGCGTAAAAAACGTCAAAAATGTAGAAAATCTTCAAAAAAAACATAGAAAATCGTAAAGAAACCGTAGTCAGTTGTGTAAAAGTGTAGAAAATCGTCAAAGAACGTAAAAAAGTAGAAAATCGTCAAAGAACATAGAAAATCGTCAAAGAGCGAAAAAAACCTCAAAAATGTAGAAAATCGTCAAAAAAACATAGAAAATCGTTAAGAAACCGTAGTTAGTTGCGTAAAAGTGTAGAAAGTCGTCAAAGAACGTAAAAAAGTAGAAAATCGTCAAAGAGCGAAAAAACGTCAAAAATGTAGAAAATCGTTAAGAAACCGTAGTCAGTTGTGTAAAAGTGTAGAAAATCGTCAAAGAACGTAAAAAAGTAGAAAATCGTCAAAAAATATAGAAAATCGTCAAAGAGCGTAAAAAACGTCAAAAATGTAGAAAATCGTCAAAAAAACATAGAAAATCGTTAAGAAACCGTAGTCAGTTGTGTAAAAGTGTAGAAAATCGTCAAAGAACGTAAAAAAGTAGAAAATCGTCAAAAAACATAGAAAATCGTCAAAGAGCGTAAAAAACGTCAAAAATGTAGAAAATCGTCAAAAAAACATAGAAAATCGTTAAGAAACCGTAGTCAGTTGTGTAAAAGTGTAGAAAATCGTCAAAGAACGTAAAAGTGTAGAAAATCGTCAAAAAACATAGAAAATCGTCAAAGAGCGTAAAAAACGTCAAAAATGTAGAAAATCGTCAAAAAAACATAGAAAATCGTTAAGAAACCGTAGTCAGTTGTGTAAAAGTGTAGAAAATCGTCAAAGAACGTAAAAAAGTAGAAAATCGTCAAAAAACATAAAAAATCGTCAAAGAGCGTAAAAAACGTCAAAAATGTAGAAAATCGTCAAAAAAACATAGAAAATCGTTAAGAAACCGTAGTCAGTTGTGTAAAAAATCGTCAAAGAACGTAAAAAAGTAGAAAATCGTCAAAAAATATAGAAAATCGTCAAAGAGCGTAAAAAACGTCAAAAATGTAGAAAATCTTCAAAAAAAACATAGAAAATCGTAAAGAAACCGTAGTCAGTTGTGTAAAAGTGTAGAAAATCGTCAAAGAACGTAAAAAAGTAGAAAATCGTCAAAAAACATAGAAAATCGTCGAAGAGCGTAAAAAACGTCAAAAATGTAGAAAATCGTCAAAAAAACATAGAAAATCGTTAATAAACCGTAGTCAGTTGTGTAAAAGTGTAGAAAATCGTCAAAGAACGTAAAAAAGTAGAAAATCGTCAAAAAGCGTAAAAAACGTCAAAAATGTAGAAAATCGGCAAAAAAACATAGAAAATCGTTAAGAAACCGTAGTTAGTTGTGTAAAAGTGTAGAAAATCGTCAAAGAACGTAAAAAAGTAGAAAATCGTCAAAAAACATAGAAAATCGTCAAAGAGCGAAAAAACGTCAAAAATGTAGAAAATCGTCAAAAAAACATAGAAAATCGTTAAGAAACCGTAGTCAGTTGTGTAAAAGTGTAGAAAATCGTCAAAGAACGTAAAAAGTAGAAAATCGTCAAAAAGCGTAAAAAACGTCAAAAATGTAGAAAATCGGCAAAAAAACATAGAAAATCGTTAAGAAACCGTAGTTAGTTGTGTAAAAGTGTAGAAAATCGTCAAAGAACGTAAAAAAGTAGAAAATCGTCAAAAAACATAGAAAATCGTCAAAGAGCGAAAAAACGTCAAAAATGTAGAAAATCGTCAAAAAAACATAGAAAATCGTTAAGAAACCGTAGTCAGTTGTGTAAAAGTGTAGAAAATCGTCAAAGAACGTAAAAAAGTAGAAAATCGTCAAAAAGCGTAAAAAACGTCAAAAATGTAGAAAATCGTCAAAAAAACATAGAAAATCGTTAAGAAACCGTAGTCAGTTGTGTAAAAGTGTAGAAAATCGTCAAAGAACGTAAAAAAGTAGAAAATCGTCAAAAAACATAAAAAATCGTCAAAGAGCGTAAAAAACGTCAAAAATGTAGAAAATCGTCAAAAAAACATAGAAAATCGTTAATAAACCGTAGTCAGTTGTGTAAAAGTGTAGAAAATCGTCAAAGAACGTAAAAAAGTAGAAAATCGTCAAAAAGCGTAAAAAACGTCAAAAATGTAGAAAATCGGCAAAAAAACATAGAAAATCGGTAATAAACCGTAGTCAGTTGTGTAAAAGTGTAGAAAATCGTCAAAGAACGTAAAAAAGTAGAAAATCGTCAAAAAACATAGAAAATCGTCAAAGAGCGTAAAAAACGTCAAAAATGTAGAAAATCTTCAAAAAAAACATAGAAAATCGTAAAGAAACCGTAGTCAGTTGTGTAAAAGTGTAGAAAATCGTCAAAGAACGTAAAAAAGTAGAAAATCGTCAAAAAACATAGAAAATCGTCGAAGAGCGTAAAAAACGTCAAAAATGTAGAAAATCGTCAAAAAAACATAGAAAATCGTTAATAAACCGTAGTCAGTTGTGTAAAAGTGTAGAAAATCGTCAAAGAACGTAAAAAAGTAGAAAATCGTCAAAAAGCGTAAAAAACGTCAAAAATGTAGAAAATCGGCAAAAAAACATAGAAAATCGGTAATAAACCGTAGTCAGTTGTGTAAAAGTGTAGAAAATCGTCAAAGAACGTAAAAAAGTAGAAAATCGTCAAAAAACATAGAAAATCGTCAAAGAGCGTAAAAAACGTCAAAAATGTAGAAAATCGGCAAAAAAACATAGAAAATCGTTAAGAAACCGTAGTTAGTTGTGTAAAAGTGTAGAAAATCGTCAAAGAACGTAAAAAAGTAGAAAATCGTCAAAAAACATAGAAAATCGTCAAAGAGCGAAAAAACGTCAAAAATGTAGAAAATCGTCAAAAAAACATAGAAAATCGTTAAGAAACCGTAGTCAGTTGTGTAAAAGTGTAGAAAATCGTCAAAGAACGTAAAAAAGTAGAAAATCGTCAAAAAGCGTAAAAAACGTCAAAAATGTAGAAAATCGGCAAAAAAACATAGAAAATCGTTAAGAAACCGTAGTTAGTTGTGTAAAAGTGTAGAAAATCGTCAAAGAACGTAAAAAAGTAGAAAATCGTCAAAAAACATAGAAAATCGTCAAAGAGCGAAAAAACGTCAAAAATGTAGAAAATCGTCAAAAAAACATAGAAAATCGTTAAGAAACCGTAGTCAGTTGTGTAAAAGTGTAGAAAATCGTCAAAGAACGTAAAAAAGTAGAAAATCGTCAAAAAGCGTAAAAAACGTCAAAAATGTAGAAAATCGTCAAAAAAACATAGAAAATCGTTAAGAAACCGTAGTCAGTTGTGTAAAAGTGTAGAGAATCGTCAAAGAACGTAAAAAAGTAGAAAATCGTCAAAAAACATAGAAAATCGTCAAAGAGCGTAAAAAAACGTCAAAAATGTAGAAAATCGTCAAAAAAACATAGAAAATCGTTAAGAAACCGTAGTCAGTTGTGTAAAAGTGTAGAAAATCGTCAAAGAACGTAAAAAAGTAGAAAATCGTCAAAAAACATAGAAAATCGTCAAAGAGCGAAAAAAACGTCAAAAATGTAGAAAATCGTCAAAAAACATAAAAAATCGTTAAGAAACCGTAGTCAGTTGTGTAAAAGTGTAGAAAATCGTCAAAGAGCGTAAAAAACGTCAAAAATGTAGAAAATCGTCAAAAAAACATAGAAAATCGTTAAGAAACCGTAGTCAGTTGTGTAAAAAATCGTCAAAGAACGTAAAAAAGTAGAAAATCGTCAAAAAATATAGAAAATCGTCAAAGAGCGTAAAAAACGTCAAAAATGTAGAAAATCTTCAAAAAAAACATAGAAAATCGTAAAGAAACCGTAGTCAGTTGTGTAAAAGTGTAGAAAATCGTCAAAGAACGTAAAAAAGTAGAAAATCGTCAAAAAACATAGAAAATCGTCGAAGAGCGTAAAAAACGTCAAAAATGTAGAAAATCGTCAAAAAAACATAGAAAATCGTTAATAAACCGTAGTCAGTTGTGTAAAAGTGTAGAAAATCGTCAAAGAACGTAAAAAAGTAGAAAATCGTCAAAAAGCGTAAAAAACGTCAAAAATGTAGAAAATCGGCAAAAAAACATAGAAAATCGTTAAGAAACCGTAGTTAGTTGTGTAAAAGTGTAGAAAATCGTCAAAGAACGTAAAAAAGTAGAAAATCGTCAAAAAACATAGAAAATCGTCAAAGAGCGAAAAAACGTCAAAAATGTAGAAAATCGTCAAAAAAACATAGAAAATCGTTAAGAAACCGTAGTCAGTTGTGTAAAAGTGTAGAAAATCGTCAAAGAACGTAAAAAAGTAGAAAATCGTCAAAAAGCGTAAAAAACGTCAAAAATGTAGAAAATCGGCAAAAAAACATAGAAAATCGTTAAGAAACCGTAGTTAGTTGTGTAAAAGTGTAGAAAATCGTCAAAGAACGTAAAAAAGTAGAAAATCGTCAAAAAACATAGAAAATCGTCAAAGAGCGAAAAAACGTCAAAAATGTAGAAAATCGTCAAAAAAACATAGAAAATCGTTAAGAAACCGTAGTCAGTTGTGTAAAAGTGTAGAAAATCGTCAAAGAACGTAAAAAAGTAGAAAATCGTCAAAAAGCGTAAAAAACGTCAAAAATGTAGAAAATCGTCAAAAAAACATAGAAAATCGTTAAGAAACCGTAGTTAGTTGTGTAAAAGTGTAGAAAATCGTCAAAGAACGTAAAAAAGTAGAAAATCGTCAAAAAGCGTAAAAAACGTCAAAAATGTAGAAAATCGGCAAAAAAACATAGAAAATCGTTAAGAAACCGTAGTTAGTTGTGTAAAAGTGTAGAAAATCGTCAAAGAACGTAAAAAAGTAGAAAATCGTCAAAAAACATAGAAAATCGTCAAAGAGCGAAAAAACGTCAAAAATGTAGAAAATCGTCAAAAAAACATAGAAAATCGTTAAGAAACCGTAGTCAGTTGTGTAAAAGTGTAGAAAATCGTCAAAGAACGTAAAAAAGTAGAAAATCGTCAAAAAGCGTAAAAAACGTCAAAAATGTAGAAAATCGGCAAAAAAACATAGAAAATCGTTAAGAAACCGTAGTTAGTTGTGTAAAAGTGTAGAAAATCGTCAAAGAACGTAAAAAAGTAGAAAATCGTCAAAAAACATAGAAAATCGTCAAAGAGCGAAAAAAACGTCAAAAATGTAGAAAATCGTCAAAAAACATAGAAAATCGTTAAGAAACCGTAGTCAGTTGTGTAAAAGTGTAGAAAATCGTCAAAGAACGTAAAAAAGTAGAAAATCGTCAAAAAACATAGAAAATCGTCAAAGAGCGAAAAAAACGTCAAAAATGTAGAAAATCGTCAAAAAACATAGAAAATCGTTAAGAAACCGTAGTCAGTTGTGTAAAAGTGTAGAAAATCGTCAAAGAACGTAAAAAAGTAGAAAATCGTCAAAAAACATAGAAAATCGTCAAAGAGCGAAAAAACGTCAAAAATGTAGAAAATCGTCAAAAAAACATAGAAAATCGTTAAGAAACCGTAGTCAGTTGTGTAAAAGTGTAGAAAATCGTCAAAGAACGTAAAAAAGTAGAAAATCGTCAAAAAACATAGAAAATCGTCAAAGAGCGTAAAAAACGTCAAAAATGTAGAAAATCGTCAAAAAAACATAGAAAATCGTTAAGAAACCGTAGTCAGTTGTGTAAAAGAGTAGAAAATCGTCAAAGAACGTAAAAAAGTAGAAAATCGTCAAAAAACATAGAAAATCGTCAAAGAGCGAAAAAAACGTCAAAAATGTAGAAAATCGTCAAAAAAACATAGAAAATCGTTAAGAAACCGTAGTTAGTTGTGTAAAAGTGTAGAAAATCGTCAAAGAACGTAAAAAAGTAGAAAATCGTCAAAAAACATAGAAAATCGTCAAAGAGCGAAAAAAACGTCAAAAATGTAGAAAATCGTCAAAAAACATAGAAAATCGTTAAGAAACCGTAGTCAGTTGTGTAAAAGTGTAGAAAATCGTCAAAGAACGTAAAAAAGTAGAAAATCGTCAAAAAACATAGAAAATCGTCAAAGAGCGAAAAAACGTCAAAAATGTAGAAAATCATCAAAAAAACATAGACAATCGTTAAGAAACCGTAGTCAGTTGTGTAAAAGTGTAGAAAATCGTCAAAGAACGTAAAAAAGTAGAAAATCGTCAAAAAACATAGAAAATCGTCAAAGAGCGAAAAAAACGTCAAAAATGTAGAAAATCGTCAAAAAACATAGAAAATCGTTAAGAAACCGTAGTCAGTTGTGTAAAAGTGTAGAAAATCGTCAAAGAACGTAAAAAAGTAGAAAATCGTCAAAGAACATAGAAAATCGTCAAAGAGCGAAAAAAACCTCAAAAATGTAGAAAATCGTCAAAAAAACATAGAAAATCGTTAAGAAACCGTAGTTAGTTGCGTAAAAGTGTAGAAAGTCGTCAAAGAACGTAAAAAAGTAGAAAATCGTCAAAAAACATAAAAAATCGTCAAAGAGCGTAAAAAAAACGTCAAAAATGTAGAAACTCATCATAAAAACGTAGAAAATCGTCAAAAAAACATAGAAAAACGTTAAAAAAGCGTAGTTAATTGTCTAAAACTGTAGAAAATCGTCAAAGAGCATAAAAAACGTCAAAAATGTAGAAAATCGTCAAAAAACATAGAGAATCGTTAAAACAGCGTAATTAATTGTCTAAAAGTGTAGAAAATCGTCAAAGAGCATAAAAAACGTCAAAAATGTAGAAAATCGTCAAAAAAACATAGAAAATCGTTAAGAAAGCGTAGTCAATTGTCTAAAAGTGTAGAAAATCGTCAAAGAACGTAAAAAACGTCAAAAATGTAGAAACTCATCATAAAAACGTAGAAAATCGTCAAAAAACATAGAAAATCGTTAAAAAAGCGAAGTTAATTGTCTAAAAGTGTAGAAAATCGTCAAAGAGCGTAAAAAATCGTCAAAAATGAAGAAACTCATCCTAAAAACGTAGAAAATCGTCAAATAAAAATAGAAAATCATCAAAGATGTAGAAAATCATCGATAAACCTAAGAATCATCAGAAAACGTAGAGTCAAATATGTAGGAAATCGTCAAAGATATAAAAAATCATCACAAAAAGTAGAAAATCATCAAAAAACGTAGATAATCGTCAATAAATGTGGGAAATCGACAAAAAAACGTAGGAAATCGTCAAAACCATAGAAAATTGTCAAATAGAGTAGAATATCGTCAAAAAATGTAGAATATAGTTAAAATAACATAGGAAATCGTCAAAAAGCTTATAAGCATAGTTAATAATCGTCAAAGATGTACGAACAACGTAGATAATCGTCAACAAATGTAGGAAATCGTCAAACACCATAGAAAATTATCAAATAGCGTAGAATATCGTCAAAACAACGTAGAAAATCGTCAAAAAGCTTAAAAATTTTGTCTAAAAAAAAAAAGAAGATTACCTGTTCTTGGCCATAATGCATTAACAGCAATATTATACGGTTTAAATTCTTCATGCATTCCCAAAACACACATCGACATTCCATATTTGGCCATTGTATAAGCCACGTGATTTTTGAACCAAAATGGATTCATACTTAATGGTGGTGATAGATTTAAAACATGAGCATGATTACTTTTTTGCAAATATGGAAGACATACTTTTGTACTAAAAACAAATTTTCATCGTTAAATGAAGTGTGAATGCATTAGATTTAGTTTTTGTTATACTTACACTAAAAATGTTCCTCTGGTGTTAATATTATGCATTAAATCGTAACGTTTCATATCAGTATCGGCAGTACCAGTTATAGATATTGCTGATGCATTGTTAATAACAATATCAATACCACCGAATTTTTTTACTGCTGCATCTACTGCTTTTTTTACTGCTTCTTCATCGCGAACATCAACAATACAAGGAAGACTTTTACCACCTGCTTTTTCAACTAAAAACCGTAAATATAGTCAAAAAAACGTAAAAAATGTCTAAATTTAGATAAAACATACTTTCTTCACATGCGCTATAAATCGTTCCTGGTAATTTAGGATGTGGTTCAGCAGTTTTAGCTGCAACTACAACATTAGCTCCATCTTTAGCTACTTTAAGAGCTATAGCTTTTCCTATACCTCTACTAGCTCCTGTTATAAACACAGTTTTACCAGCTAATTTCCTTTAAAGAAACAAATTTATCTCATTTTATAATTAGAAAGTTGTAAATAATTAGGACACGTTTAATAAAATTTAAATATAATATTACTTACCCAGTGTTTATCATGGTTTACTTGTTTGTAATAACGAAATAAATTAAAATATAAAACAATTGGAACTAATCAATAATACGTAATTAAAATGTATTTATTATTAACTTTTATTATCTTTAATCAAGAAACCAAAGTCGAAAGTTTAATTACTTGTTGTCAAATAAAGATAATAACAAATATTGACATATAGTCTAAACACTGTCAATCATTCAGCTATTCTTCTTTTTATTTCCTTAATGGTTAAAATTCCTACGTGAAAAGCCAAATTACTTACATTGTTGCCAGATCAATTTTTTATATTTATAATATTTGATATTTTTATTATTTAATTTAATTACATTTAAAAGATTTATGTAATAACTATTAACGCAAACTTTTAAATTGATTTTATTTTCGTAGTTTGTCATAAAAATGTTTGTTTTTTATAGTTTCTATATATATTTTTATCAAATTTTTAATATCCTTTGTATTATATTTTTTTGATCTGGCAACAGTGTCCAATATTATCTGTTAAATGTCATTAAATTCAAGTTTTAGACCATAGATAAGTTTAAGAGATGTGCAATCGTAATATGTAGTGGTGAAAATATGAACTTAAACAGCAAAATATGATCGGATCGTAGCGCGAAAAGTGGAAAAGCAATTATGGCAGTATAGTGACAATATAAGTTCTAGTAATTTTAGTTTAATATAAATTTAAGGTAGTTTAAACATAAAAATATAATGAATAGTTTTAAACATGTTACCAACTTCATATTAGACATTAACACATCTGTTCTATTATATCTGACTTTGTGGTTGACATTTGAATAAAAATAACTGATGATAATACCTATATTTATAGTGCATTAACTAAACTAGACTGTATTTTCATAAATTTTTATTTATAATTATAATAAATACTAAGTAAATACGATAAAATTATTATAATTAATATTTGGTTACTAGTTACTAGTATAAGTAAAGGCCACTAATTGACTTGTCAAAGTCAAATTAAAGAGATATAGTAAAAGTGTATGTAAATTTTGTTAATTTTATCGAAAATGGTAAGTAATTTAATTATAAAACTAATCTAGATTAAATATAATTTATAATTAATATTTGATTACTAGTTATTAGTATAAGTAAAGGCCACTAATTGTTGACAGTTGATTTGTCTTGTCAAATTAAGGAGGTGTAGTGTGTAGTGAAAGTGACGTTTATAGTGTGTGTAAATTTTATTATTTTATCGATAATGGTAAGTAATTTAATAATAAAACTAATCTAGATTACATATAAAATCATTTTTAATTAGCCTTCAACACCACCTCAAATATCTCCTGTTGAAGAACAGGAAAAATTTCTTCATGACGCTCTCGGCATCGTTAAAGCTCAAGCATTCCAAATGAAACGCGCTTTAGATAAAAACAAATTAATGGATGCTTTAAAAAATGCATCTGCAATGTTAGCTGAGTTACGCACTTCACTTTTATCACCGAAAAGTTATTACGAATTGTGTAAGTTTATTATGTTATTGTTAATAATCAAATAGGTTATGTATATAAAAATATCGTTTACAGATATGGCTATTTCTGATGAATTGAGACACTTAGAGTTATATTTAGTTGATGAATTTCAAAAAGGTACTAAAGTACCTGATTTATACGAACTTGTACAATACGCTGGTAATATAGTTCCTAGATTATATCTACTTATAACAGTTGGTTTAGTTTATATTAAAACCAATACATCTTTACGTAGAGATTTATTAAAAGATTTAGTAGAAATGTGTAGAGGAGTACAACATCCTTTACGTGGTTTATTTTTACGTAATTATTTATTACAATGCACTAGAAATGTATTACCAGATACACCAGATACTGATATAGAATGTCCTGAAGGTACTGTAAAAGATTCGATTGATTTTGTATTAATGAATTTTGCTGAAATGAATAAATTGTGGGTAAGAATGCAACATCAAGGACATTCTAGAGATCGAAGAAGTCGTGAAAAAGAAAGAGAAGAATTACGTATTTTAGTTGGTACTAATTTAGTCAGATTATCCCAATTAGAAACTGTTACTTTAGATAAGTATCAAAAATCTGTTTTACCGGGAATATTAGAACAAGTGAGTTTATTTAATTACCTATTAATTACTTTTTTCTTTAATTTAAATAATTATTTTAGGTTGTGAGTTGTAGAGATGCTATAGCTCAAGAATATTTAATGGAATGTATAATTCAAGTATTTCCTGATGAATTTCATATACAAACTTTAAATCCATTTTTAAAATCTTGTGCAGAATTAGAATCTGGTGTTAATGTTAAACATATTGTTATTTGTTTAATGGAACGATTAGCTGCGTTTAGTCAAAGATCTGTTTCTATTGGTGGAGAAGGTAAATTTATTTCTAATAAGATTTGTTTTCTAGAAATACGGATGGCGATTATTTCTGTAAAAGATCGATTTTAATCGTGAATCGATCCACAAAAAATTCTTGGTCGAAAAGATCGAAATTTGGTTTTAGAATGGAAAAATTTATGAAAAATCATATTTAGATTCACGAGAAAATTTCCTGATGTTAGAGATGCTACTCCACCTATTTTTAACAAAAATCATCTAAACTTTCTTACGTGTAAGATATGTCAAAAATCGCTCTTTTTGTTGAAAATAATATCATATTTAGATTCACGAGGAAATTTCCTGATGTTAGAGATGTTACTTCACCTATTTTTAACAAAAATCTAAACTTTCTTACATGTAAGATATGTCAAAAATTGCTCTTTTTTGAAAATAATATCATATTTAGATTCATAAAGAAATTTCCTGACATTGGAGATGTTACTCCACCTATTTCAACAAAAATCTAAACTTTCTTACATGTAAGATATGTCAAAAATCGCTCTTTTTTTTGAAAATAATATCATATTTAGATTCACGAGGAAATTTCCTGATGTTAGAGATGTTACTCCACCTATTCTTAACACAAATCTAAACTTTCTTACATGTAAGATATTTCAAAAATTGCTCTTTTTTGAAAATAATATCATATTTGGATTCATAAGGAAATTTCCTGACGTTGGAGATGTTAGTCGACCTATTTTTAACAAAAATCTAAACTTTCTTACATGTAAGATATGTCAAAAATTGCTCTTTTTTTGAAAATAATATCATATTTAGATTCATAAGGAAATTTCCTGACGTTGGAGATATTAGTCGACCTATTTTCAACAAAAATCTAAACTTTATTACATGTAAGATATGTCAAAAATCGCTCTTTTTTTTTAAACTATTAGCATATTTAGATTCACGAAGAAATTTCCTGATGTTAGAGATGTTACTCCACCTATTTTCAACAAAAATCTAAACTTTCTTACATGTAAGATATGTCAAAAATCGCTTTTTTTGAAAATAATATCATATTTAGATTCACGAGGAAATTTCCTGATTTTAGAGATGTTACTCCACCTATTTTTAACAAAAATCTAAACTTTCTTACATGTAAGATATGTCAAAAATTGCTCTTTTTTTGAAAATAATATCATATTTAGATTCATAAGGAAATTTCCTTACGTTGGAGATGTTAGTCGACCTATTTTCAACAAAAATCTAAACTTTCTTACATGTAAGATATGTCAAAAATTGCTCTATTTTTGAAAATAATATCATATTTGGATTCACGAGGAAATTTCCTGATGTTAGAGATGTTACTCTACCTATTTTTAACAAAAATCTCAACTTTCTTACATGTAAGATATGTCAAAAATTGCTCTATTTTTGAAAATAATATCATATTTAGATTCACGAGGAAATTTCCTGATGTTAGAGATGTTACTCCACCTATTTTTAACAAAAATCTAAACATTCTTACATGTAAGATATGTCAAAAATTGCTCTTTTTTTGAAAATAATATCATATTTGGATTCACGAGGAAATTTCCTGATGTTAGAGATGTTACTCTACCTGTTTTTAACAAAAAACTCAACTTTCTTACATGTAAGATATATCAAAAATTGCTCTTTTTTTGAAAATAATATCATATTTAGATTCATAAGGAAATTTCCTGACGTTGGAGATATTAGTCGACCTATTTTCAACAAAAATCTAAACTTTCGTACATGTAAGATATGTCAAAAATCGCTCTTTTCTTTGAAAATAATATCATATTTAGATTCACGAGGAAATTTCCTGATGTTAGAGATGTTACTCCACCTATTTTTAACAAAAATCTAAACTTTCTTACATGTAAGATATGTCAAAAATTGCTCTTTTTTTTTAAAATAATATCATATTTAGATTCACGAGGAAATTTCCTGATGTTAGAGATGTTACTCCACCTATTTTTAACAAGAATCTAAACTTTCTTACATGTAAGATATGTCAAAAATTGTTCTTTTTTGAAAATAATATCATATTTAGATTCACGAGGAAATTTCCTGATGTTAGAGATGTTACTCCACCTATTTTTAACAAAAATCTTAACTTTCTTACATGTAAGATATGTCAAAAATTGCTCTTTTTTTAAAAAAAATATCATATTTGGATTTATAAGGAAATTTTTTGACGTTGGAGATGTTAGTCGACCTATTTTCAACAAAAATCTAAACTTTCTTACATGTAAGATATGTCAAAAATCGCTCTTCTTTTTTGAAAATATCATATTTAGATTCACGAGGAAATTTCCTGATGTTAGAGATGTTACTCCACCTATTTTTAACAAAAATCCAAACTTTCTTACATGTAAGATATGTCAAAAATCGGTTTTTTTTTTCGAAAATATCATATTTAGATTCATGAGGAAATTTCCTGATGTTAGAGATGTTACTCCACCTATTTTCAACAAAAATCTAAATTTTCTGACATGTAAGATATGTCAAAAAAAGCTCATTTTAAAAAAATAATATCATATTTGGATTCATAAGGAAATTTCCTGACGTTGGAGATGTTAGTCGACCTATTTTCAACAAAAATCTAAACTTTCTTACATGTAAGATATGTCAAAAATTGCTCTCTTTTTTGAAAATAATATCATATTTAGATTTATAAGGAAATTTCCTGGCGTTGGAGATGTTAATCGACCTATTTTCAACAAAAATCTAAACTTTCTTACATGTAAGATATGTCAAAAATCGCTCTTTTTTTGAAAATAATATCATATTTAGATTCACGAGGAAATTTCCTGATGTTAGAGATGTTACTCCACCTGTTTTTAACAAAAATCTAAACTTTCTTACATGTAAGATATGTCAAAAATCGCTCTTTTTTGAAAATAAAATCATATTTAGATTCACGAGGAAATTTCCCGATGTTAGAGATGTTACTCCACCTATTTTTAACAAAAATCTAAACTTTCTTACATGTAAGATATGTCAAAAATAGCTGTTTTTTGAAAATAATATCAAATTTAGATTCATAAGGAAATTTCCTAACGTTGGAGATGTTAGTCGACCTATTTTCAACAAAAATCTAAACTTTCTTACATGTAAGATATGTCAAAAATCGCTCTTTATTTTGAAAATTATATCATATTTTGATTCATGAGGAAATTTCCTGATGTTAGAGATGTTACTCCACCTATTCTTAACACAAATCTATACTTTCTTACATGTAAGATATTTCAAAAATTGCTCTTTTTTTGAAAATAATATCATATTTGGATTTATAAGGAAATTTCCTGACGTTGGAGATGTCAGTCGACCTATTTTTAACAAATCTAAACTTTCTTACATGTAAGATATGTCAAAAATTGCTCTTTTTTTGGAAATAATATCATATTTAGATTCACGAGGACATTTCCTGATGTTAGAGATGTTACTCCACCTATTTTTAACAAAAATCTAAACATTCTTACATGTAAGATATGTCAAAAATTGCTCTTTTTTAAAAATAATATATTTAGATTCATAAGGAAATTTCCTGACGTTGGAGATGTTAGTCAACCTATTTTCAACAAAAATCGATACTTTCTTACATGTAAGATATGTCAAAAATTGCTCTTTTTTGAAAATAATATCATATTTAGATTCACGAGAAAATTTCCTGATGTTAGAGATGTTACTCCACCTATTTTTAACAAAAATCTAAACTTTCTTACATGTAAGATATGTCAAAAATTGCTCTTTTTTGAAAATAATATCATATTTAGATTCACGAGGAAATTTCCTGATGTTAGAGATGTTACTCCACCTATTTTTAACAAAAATCTAAACTTTCTTACATGTAAGATATGTCAAAAATCGCTCTTTTTTTGAAAATAATATCATATTTAGATTCACGAGGAAATTTCCTGATGTTAGAGATGTTACTCCACCTATTTTTAACAAAAATCTAAACTTTCTTACATGTAAGATATGTCAAAAATTGCTCTTTTTTTGAAAATAATATCATATTTAGATTCACGAGGAAGTTTCCTGATGTTAGAGATATTACTCCACCTATTTTTAACAAAAATCTAAACTTTCTTACATGTAAGATATGTCAAAAATCGCTCTTTTTTGAAAATAATATATTTAGATTCATAAGGAAATTTCCTGACGTTGGAGATGTTAGTCGACCTATTTTCAACAAAAATCTAAACTTTCTTACATGTAAGATATGTCAAAAATCGCTCTTTTTTGAAAATAATATCATATTTAGATTCACGATGAAATTTCCTGATGTTAGAGATGTTACTCCACCTATTTTTAACAAAAATCTAAACTTTCTTACATGTAAGATATGTCAAAAATTGCTCTTTTTTTGAAAATAATATTATATTTAGATTCACGAGGAAATTTCCTGTTGTTAGAGATGTTACTTTACCTATTTTTAACAAAAATCTAAACTTTCTTACATGTAAGATATGTCAAAAATAGCTCATATTTGGATTCATAAGGAAATTTCCTGACGTTGAAGATTTTTCATATCTCGGGAATACGATTCGCAATTTTTGTTATTTTTCGATTAATCGATCTTAAATCGCCATCCCTACAAAGAACCATTCTAGAACCGTCTTGGAACGTTTCTAGAACAGTTTTTTGTTGCATTGAAACAGACCTATAGGTATTTTATCGATAATTTTTTTTTATATATTAGGTGCAAGTATTTTAAAAGAAGTTGAATTATTCGAAGTATTTTCTAATCAAGTATCATCAATTATTGCTAATCGACAATATTTACCAGCTGAAGATATGGTAGCTCTACAAGTAGCTTTGGTTAATTTAGCTTTAAAATGCTATCCAGATAAAATTGAATATATTGATAAAGTTATGTTATCAAGTGTTGAGGTTGGTTTTAATTAGATTTCCTCGAGTTCCACACTCATTTTCTTTTTTTTTTTTTAGATTTTCCAACGTTTAGGTATCGAACATTTAGAATCTCATTCATCTGTTGCTAAAGAACTTCTTAAATTGTTAAAAATCCCTTTGGATACATATAATAATCTTCTGGTTGTATTAAAATTGAAACATTACGCTGGTTTGATGCAACATTTGGATTATTTTGGTAGAAAATCGTTGAGTATTTATATTTTAACGAATGCTTTGGAAAATGAAACTGTTGTACCATCAGCAGAAGAAGCTGAGCAAGCTTTGACTTTATTAAGTACTTTAGTAGCTGATGATAAAAATAATTTACCTGTAGAGGATTTAGATATGGAGGAATTAACTGAAGAACAATGTTTACTTGCTAGATTTATTCATCAAATGAAGAGTAATGAAGCTGATGAACAGTTTTTGATACTAACAGCTGCTAGAAAGGTATTTTTTTGGATTATTTAGAAAATTTCCTGTTTTTAGAGGTGTTACTCGATGTGTTTTCAATAAAATGTAAATTTTCTTACATGTAAGATATGTCAAAAGTTGCTCATTTTAGGACAATAATATCATATTTGGATTCATAAGGAAATTTCCTGATGTTAGATATGTTACTGCACCTACTTTTAACAAAAATCTAAACTTTCTTACATGTAAGATATGTCAAAAATCGCTCATTTTTTAAAAATAATATCATATTTGGATTCACCAGGAAATTTCCTGACGTTGGAGATGTTAGTCGACCTATTTTCAACAAAAATCTAAACTTTCTTACATGTAAGATATGTCAAAAAACGCTCATTTTTGGCAAATAATATCATATTTGGATTCATGAGGAAATTTCCTGATGTTAGAGATGTTACTCCACCTATTTTCAACAAAAATCTTAATTTTCTTACATGTAAGGTATGTCAAAAATCGCTCATTTTTTGAAAATAATATCATATTTGGATTCATACGGAAATTTCCTGATTTTAGAGATGTTACTTCACCTATTTTCAACAAAAATCTAAATTATCTTACATGTAAGATATGTCCAAAATCGCTCATTTTTTAAAAATAATATCATATTTGGATTCATAAGGAAATTTCCTGACGTTGGAGATGTTAGTCGACCTATTTTCAACAAAAATCTAAACTTTCTTACATGTAAGATATGTCAAAAAACGCTCATTTTTGGAAACTAATATCATATTTGGATTCAAGAGGAAATTTCCTGATGTTAGAGATGTTACTTTACCTATTTTCAACAAAATTCTAAACTTTCTTACATGTAAGATATGTCAAAAACTGATTTTTGGAAAATAATATCATATTTGGATTCATAATGAAATTTCCTGACGTTGGAGATGTTAGTCGAACTATTTTCAACAAAAATCTAAACTTTCTTACATGTAAGATATGTCAAAAATCGCTCATTTTTGGAAAATAATATCATATTTGGATTCATGAGGAAATTTCCTGATGTTAGAGACGTTACTCCACCTACTTTCAACAAAAATCTAAACTTTCTTACATGTAAGATATGTCAAAAATTGCTCTTTTTTTGAAAATAATATCATATTTAGATTCGTAAGGAAATTTCCTGACGTTGGAGATGTTAGTCGACCTATTTTCAACAAAAATCTAAACTTTCTTACGTGTAAGATATGTCAAAAAACGCTCATTTTTGGAAAATAATATATTTGGATTCAGGAGTAAATTTCCTGATATTAGAGATGTTACTCCACCTATTTTCAACAAAAATCTAAACTTTCTTACATGTAAGATATGTCAAAAATCGCTAATTTTTTTGAAAATAATATCATATTTGGATTTATGAGGAAATATCCTGACGTTGGAGATGTTAGTCGACCTATTTTCAACAAAAATCTAAACTTTCTTACATATAAGATATGTCAAAAAACGCTCATTTTTGGAAACTAATATCATATTTGGATTCAAGAGAAAATTTCCTGATGTTAGAGATGTTACTTTACCTATTTTCAACAAAATTCTAAACTTTCTTACATGTAAGATATGTCAAAAACACTGATTTTTGGAAAATAATATCATATTTGGATTCATAATGAAATTTCCTGACGTTGGAGATGTTAGTCGACCTATTTTCAACAAAAATCTAAACTTTCTTACATGTAAGATATGTCAAAAATCGCTCATTTTTGGAAAATAATATCATTTGGATTCATGAGGAAAATTCCTGATGTTAGAGATGTTACTTTACCTATTTTCAACAAAATTCTAAACTTTCTTACATGTAAGATATGTCAAAAACACTGATTTTTGGAAAATAATATCATATTTGGATTCATAATGAAATTTCCTGACGTTGGAGATGTTAGTCGACCTATTTTCAACAAAAATCCAAACTTTCTTACTTGTAAGATATGTCAAAAATCGCTCATTTTTGGAAAATAATATCATATTTGGATTCATAAGGAAATTTCCTGATGTTAGAGATGTTACTCCACCTATTTTCAACAAAAATCTAAACTTTCTTACATGTAAGATATGTAAAAAATCGCTCGTTTTTGGAAAATAATATTATATTTGGATTCATGAGGAAATTTACTGATGTAAGAGATGTTACTCCACCTATTTTCAACAAAAATCTAAACTTTCTTACATGTAAGATATGTCAAAGAACGCTTATTTTTGGGAAATAATATCATATTTGGATTCATAAGGAAATTTCCTGATGTTAGAGATGTTACTCCACCTATTTTCAACAAAAATCTAAACTTTCTTACATGTAAGATATGTTAAAAATCGCAAATTTTTTTGAAAATAATATATTTGGATTTATGAGGAAATATCCTTACGTTGGAGATGTTAGTCGACCTATTTTCAACAAAAATCTAAACTTTCTTACATGTAAGATATGTCAAAAAACGCTCATTTTTGGAAAATAATATAATATTTGAATTCATGAGGAAATTTCCTGATGTTAGAAACGTTACTTCACCTATTTTTAACAAAAATCTAAACTCTCTTACATGTAAGATATGTCAAAAATTCCTCATTTTTTTGAAAATAATATCATATTTGGATTCATAAGGATATTTCCAGACGTTGGAGATGTTAGTCGACCTGTTTTCAACAAAAATCTAAACTTTCTTACATGTAAGATATGTCAAAAGTTGATCAATTTTGGAAAATAATATGATATTTGGATTCACAAGGAAATTTCCTGATTTTAGAGATGTTACTTCACCTATTTTCAACAAAAATCTAAATTTTCTTACATGTAAGATATGTCGAAAAGCGCTTATTTTTGGAAAATAATGTTATATTTAGATTTATAACAAAATTTTTTGTTCTTACAGTTGTTACTCAATGTATTTTGATAAAATACAAATTTTCTTACATGTAAGATAACTCAAAAATCACACATTTTTGGGAAATCAGATCATATTTGAATTCCTAAGAAAATTTCCTGTTGTTAGAGATGTTACTTAATGCATTTTTTAAAAATTCAATGTTTCTTACATGTAAGATATGTCAAAAATAACATTTTTTTGGGAAATAAGATCATATTTGAACTCTTTAGGAAATTTCGTGTTCTTAGAGATGTTACTTGATTTATTTTCAATAAAAACAAATTTTCTTACAAGTATTATTACAAATTGTAGGTAATTACATGTAAGAAATTAGTTTTTTTTTCAAAATATATCGAGTAACATCTCTAACAACAGGAAATTTCCTCAGGAGTTCAGATATGATCTTTAAAAAACGCAAATTTACAGATTTTAGGTAACGGAGGTCCATTACGTATAAAATACACTCTCCCACCATTAATATTCCAAGCGTACCAACTCGCTCACAAATACAAACAACAAAACGACACAAAATGGTCGAAAAAATGTACAAAAATCTTCCAATTCTGTCACCAAACAATCACCACTCTTGTAAAATCCGAATTGGCCGAATTACCATTACGTCTATTCCTACAGGGGGCGCTAGCGATCGATCAAATCGCATTCGAAAACCACGAAACAGTCGCATACGAATTTATGTCACAAGCTTTCTCTTTATACGAAGACGAAATAAGCGATTCTAAAGCTCAATTAGCAGCAATTACGTTAATTGTTGGAACTTTAGAACAAATCGTTTGTTTTTCCGAAGAAAACAGCGATCCTCTACGATCGCAATGCGCTCTAGCGGCAAGTAAATTACTAAAAAAACCTGATCAATGTAGAGGCGTGGCTACGTGTTCGCATTTGTTTTGGAGTGGACGTAGTCAAAGTAATGGTGGGGATGAAACGCATGATGGTAAAAGAGTGGTGGAATGTTTGAAGAAGGGTATAAGAACAGCGAAACAATGTATGGATGTTTGTGTACAAGTGCAATTATTTGTTGAATTATTGGATCATTACGTTTATTTTTTTGAAAAAGGCAATGATCAGATCGATGTTGATGTGTTGAATCAATTGATTAAAAAAATTAAAACGGAATTGGCAAATTTGGAAAGTTCTGATGAGGCGGAACAAATTTCGAAACATTTTAATAATACTTTAAATCATTTGAAATTACGAATGGAATCTCCAGATTCGGATCGAGATGCTTATAAAGGATTGTTATTGAATCCCGATTTGGATGATGAGAAGAAAGGGGAGAATAATTAAGTTTAGGTGAGTTATGTTTATAATTATTCCAATTTTGTATCTAATAACTCATTTTTTTCAATAGATTATGAAGAAGATTTAAATTACTCAAATTAGGCATAAAATACAATTTTTGTTGGATTATTATTAATTAAGTAGTGGCTTATCTATATCTATATTAATTATCTAATTATAGATTTATTTCTAAGTTAAGTGCAACCTAATTGTATTTATACAATATATTGTTAAATAAAAATTTATTTTCACATTTGTTTTTATTTTACTGTTAAGAGAATTTTAACGATGATTTTTGGACGAATCTTTGAAGCTGTTATGAAAGTCAATTCGGTTAATGCCGATCTGGTAGCGAATATAATTAGAAAAATTAGATGTAAGTATACAATTTTAACACTAATTAATCAATTAAACTTAATTACTTACTTGATTAACTGCTTTTTTCTTTCACAAATACACTTAAACAAGCTAACACTAGTTTCAAACTAATCGAACTGTCAATCTATGACAATCGTACCAACTTTGCAAATGATAATTTCGAAATTTCGAGAATAAAGTTAAATAATAAATAAAATCAAATTACTTACTTGATTAACTATTTTTTTCTACAAAAAAACACTTTTAAACAAGCAAAAACTAATTCAAAACTAAAAACATCAAATCGAACTCTCAATCTAGAACCTTCACTACTGTTGATTTAGTGGCCTTATACTTATTGATTATTACAGTTATATACCTACTCAATTCAACAACAAACTACTTAGGGCCGGTTTATCTGATAAACCGGCCCTTACTTGATTAACTATTTCTTTTACAATAAACACATTTAAACAAACAAACACTAATTTTAAACTAAAAACCTCAAACCGAACTGTCAATTTATCTACTACATTCGTACTACCTATGCAACAAGTGTTGATTTCGAAACCTTGTATTTATTAGGAAATAAAGTAAAATAATGAATTACATCAAAATTATTTACTTGATTAACTATTTTTTCTACAAAAAAGCACTCTTAAACAAGCAAAAACTAATTTTAAACTAAAAACATTAAACTGAACTGTCAATCTATCTACTACATTCGTACTACCTTTGTTGATTTTGAAACTTTGTATTTATTAGGAAATAAAGTAAAATAATAGATTACAACAGATTACTTACTTGATAAACTAGTTTTTCTACAAAACAAAACACACTTTAACAAGCAAACACTAATTCAAAACTAAAAACGTAATTCCGAACTGTCAATCAACTACCTGTTGTGGCCTTGTACTTATTAATCAATTAACTATTTTTATTGTTACAGCTATGATAGGATTCTCCGTTCGTACAATGGCATCTATTCAAATATTCGGCGCAAAAGCCGGTTTTAACACAATTGGTTTTATTAAAGACCGATTTTCTAATAAATTTACAGGATATTTCAAATTTATTGGCTGGATTCTCAAAACAATCAAGTCCGTTCTATTAGGAGCAAGCGATACATTTAGATTAAAACAAATCGGAAAATTACCGATAATAAGAATCTTCGTTAATCTATTTGTCAAAGTAAGAACACTTGGATTTAGTGTAATTACGAATCAATTCCGAACACTGTTCGAATTTGTTCAACGGATTATTTACGATCATAAAGATTTCTTTATTCCGTTATTCCAACGAATTTCAAATATAGTTCTATCGTTTATCACCACTGTAAAGTCGATTTATAGTCAAGGAAATACTTCAGGTAAGATTTGGAATTACTATGCAACCAACAATACAAAAAAAAATTAATAAAACGTATTTAGGAGTGGCTATGAAACCAACAATATTTATTTTTAACCGAATTTTAGGTATAAATGCAACTATAGCAGGATTTAAAGTAGTTTTTGAACCACTACTCGCTGGAGGTGGTTGGCAAATATCCTCACCTGGTGGAAAAATATCAGGAACTCAATTAGCTCAAGTTTGTGAAAATTATTACAAAGGACATGCAGGAAGTGGCTCAGATAAGTCAGGAAGTGACTCAGATTACTCAGGAAGTGGTTCAGATCAATCAGGAGGTGGTTCAGATCAATCAGGTCAAAATGACAGTTCTGATCAGTCAGAAAACAGTTCGAATGAATCAGGAAACGGTTTCAGTGGAGGTAACATTGCAAATTAATTCTATTTTTGTTCTTGATTGCAAATAAAAATCATTTTCTGGTAATATTTATTCTTGTAAATCCTATTTTTCTAACGTTCGGTATTGGATTATCTTACGGGCTATGAGTCACCCCAGCGCAGAAGACGATTCTATGTTTCTAATAAACCCTACTAATCGTTCTAAAAATGTTATCATTTCAAAGAGAATATTCTCGGTGCGTAAAGATCGGGTCGAATAAGGAGCCTTGTCACCGGGCTATTGAATTTGAGAAGCAATACAGTCAACGTTTTCAGATTGCATTCTGTTAATTTCAACCAGTGTTGTCGTTTAACACGGCGCACACAATTTCAAGGCCAAAGCCCGTAAGATAATCCAATACCTTATGAATCTTTTGGGAGTGTCTATGCAACCAATACTACGTATTGGTAACAAAACTTTCTAACAATTTCTATTTTTGTTTAAAAAAGTTCAAAAAAATGATAAAGATTCTTCTTGAGGTACTTCTGGAGAAGATTCGGGATCTGCAGGTAGTTCTGGAGGATCAGGAAATACCGAAGATGACTCTGGAAGTTCTGAAGATTCTGGTTCTTCTGGAAGTTCTCAAGATGGTTCTTGGAGTGGTTCAGGTAGCTCTGGAGGAGAATCTGGTACTTCAGGAAGCTCTGAAAGTGGTTCTGATAATTCAGGAAGTTCTGAAGGTGGTTCTAATAGTTCTGGAGGTGGTTCTGACAGTTCTGGAGGCAACTCTGGAAGTTTCCAAACATTTTAATAATACTTTAAATCATTTGAAATTACGAATGGAATCTCCAGATTCTGATCGAGATGCTTATAAAGGTTTATTGTTGAATCCCGATTTGGATGATGAGAAAAAAGGGGAAAATAATTAAGTTTAGGTGAGTTATGTTTATAATTATTCCAATTTTGTATCTAATAACTCAATTTTTTTAATAGATTATGAAGAAGATTTAAATTACTCAAATTAGGCATAAAATACAATTTTTGTTGGATTATTATTAATTAAGTAGTGGCTTATCTATATCTATATTAATTATCCAATTATAGATTTATTTCTAAGTTAAGTGCAACCTAATTGTATTTATACAATATATTGTTAAATAAAAATTTATCGAAAAAACTCTTTGATTAAATTGGCCAATTACGTAGATAAGGCCAAAAACAAGAAGAAGAAGATTCTTTGATCAAAATGAAAATTAAAAAAAAGGAGTTGATTTAAATGAAAATTTTAAAAATATTTTTTTCACATTTTTTTCCATTCAATCATACAATACACCACCTTTTTATTTTACCATCATTCTATAAATCGCTCAATATAAGTGTTTTAACGTATCTCGTAAACGGATAGAGATAGAAAAAAACTATTTATGTATTCGAATTTCTGAGATCAATTTACCTTAAAATGAGTGGTCGCTCAATATACTTCAGAGCAATAATAAAAAAGTTAGGTTAGGTATTCACCAATTGTTTGAATTACAGTATCTCGAAAACTAAAATAGGTATCGAGATGATTTTTTCGCAAATAGAAGCTATATTTTAATCAATTTAAGAAAAAAAAAACAAAACAAAACCGTGTTTTACCGTATCTCGTAAACGGATAGAGCTAGAAAAAAACTAATTATATATTTGGATTTCTGAGATCAATTTACCTTGAAATGAGTGGTCGCTCAATATACTTCAGAGTGATAATGAAAAAGTTAGGTTAGGTATTCACCAATTTTTTGAATTACAGTATCTCGAAAACTAAAATAGGTATCGAGATGATTTTTTCGCAAATAGAAGCTATATTTTAATCAATTTAAGAAAAAAAAAACAAAACAAAACCGTGTTTTACCGTATCTCGTAAACGGATAGAGCTAGAAAAAAACTAATTACATATTTGGATTTCTGAGATCAATTTACCTTGAAATGAGTGGTCGCTCAATATACTTCAGAGCAATAATAAAAAAGTTAGGTTAGGTATTCACCAATTTTTTGAATTACAGTATCTCGAAAACTAAAATAGGTATCGAGATGATTTTTTCGCAAATAGAAGCTATATTTTAATCAATTTTAGAACTTTTTGAATTTAAGAAAAAAAAATCAAAACAAAACCGTGTTTTACCGTATCTCGTAAACGGATAGAGCTAGAAAAAAACTAATTACATATTTGGATTTCTGAGATCAATTTACCTTGAAATGAGTGGTCGCTCAATATACTTCAGAGCAATAATAAAAAAGTTAGGTTAGGTATTCACCAATTTTTTGAATTACAGTATCTCGAAAACTAAAATAGGTATCGAGATGATTTTTTCGCAAATAGAAGCTATATTTTAATCAATTTTAGAACTTTTTGAATTTAAGAAAAAAAAAAACAAAACAAAACCGTGTTTTGACGTATCTCGTAAACGGATAGAGCTAGAAAAAAACTATTTATATATTCGGATTTCTGAGATCAATTTACCTTGAAATGAGTGGTCGCTCAATATACTTCAGAGCGATAATAAAAAAGTTAGGTTAAATATTCACCAATTTTTTGATTTACAGTATCTCGAAAATTAAAATAGGTATCGAGATGATTTTTTTGCAAATAGAAGCTATATTTTAATCAATTTTAATACTTTTTGAATTTGAGAAAAAACAAAACAAAACCGTGTTTTAACGTATCTCGTAAACGGATAGAGCTAGAAAAAAACTAATTATATATTTGGATTTCTGAGATCAATTTACCTTGAAATGAGTGGTCGCTCAATATACTTCAGAGTGATAATGAAAAAGTTAGGTTAGATGTTCACCAATTTTTTGATTTACAGTATCTCGGAAACTAAAATACGTATCGAGATGATTTTTTTTGCAAATAGAAGCTATATTTTAATCAATTTTAAAACTTTCTGAATTAAAAAAAAAAACGTTTTTTAACGTATCTCGTAAACGAATAGAGCTAGAAAAAAACTACTTATATATTTGGATTTCTGAGATCATTTTACGTTGAAATGAGTGGTCGCTTAATATACTTTAGAGTGATAATAAAAAAGTTAGGTTAGGTAATCACCAATTTTTTAATTAGCCGTATCTCTGAAAGTGAAATAGGTATCGAGATGATTTTTTTTGCAAATAGAAGCTAAATTTCTCAATTAAAGAAAAAAAAAACAAAATAAAACCGTTTTTAATGTATCTCGTAAACTAATAGAGCTAGAAAAAAACTACTTATATATTCGGATTTCTGAGATCAATTTACCAAAAAATGAGTGGTCACTCGATATATTTTGGAGAGATCAAAATTGCTCAATTGCTCATTTAACTTTTTTATTATTTTTCAAAAATGCCTCATTTTTGGGTAAATTGATCTCAGAAATCCGAATTTTTTCAGATTTGTTTTTATTTTACTATAATCCTAAGGATAACTATGAAAATCGTATAGTTTACCTAAAGAATAGATTTAAATGAAAATTTTCATAATTTTTTTTCACATTTGTTTTTATTTTACTATAATCCTAAGGATAACTATGAAAGTCGTATAGTTTACCCAAAGAATAGATTTAAATGAAAATTTTCACATTTTTTTTTCACATTTGTTTTTATTTTACTATAATCCTAAGGATAACTATGAAAGTCGTATAGTTTACCTAAAGAATAGATTTAAATGAAAATTTTCACAATTTTTTTTCACATTTGTTTTTATAATAATAATAATAATAATAATAATAATAATAATGTCTTTATTATTTCTCAATTTAAGAGTAACAAAAATAATACAGTGGATATACATGAAATATATAAGAAATAAAGGGCGAAGTTCATTTCTTACAAGTACATTATAATATACCTGCAAGTAATGCTCTACCATTTTACTATAATCCTAAGGATAAGTATGAAAGTCGTATAGTTTACCTAAAGAATAGATTTAAATGAAAATTTTCACAATTTTTTTCACATTTGTTTTTATTTTACTATAATCCTAAGGATAAGTATGAAAGTCGTATAGTTTACCTAAAGAATAGATTTAAATGAAAATTTTCACAATTTTTTTTCACATTTGTTTTTATTTTACTATAATCCTAAGGATAAGTATGAAAGTCGTATAGTTTACCTAAAGAATAGATTTAAATGAAAATTTTCACAATTTTTTTTCACATTTGTTTTTATTTTACTATAATCCTAAGGATAACTATGAAAGTCGTATAGTTTACCTAAAGAATAGATTTAAATGAAAAATTTCACAATTACGTACATAAGGCCAAAAAGAATAAGAAGAAGAAGATTTTTTGATTAAGAAAAAGGAGTTGCAAAGGTGAAATGAAATTTCAGAAAGAGAAGCTAAATTGTTTATTTATTTAAATTACACATTTTTATTTATATCAAACTATTTTCAATTTGTACTTCTTTAAACTATTTTTTCTTTAGCTCCATGTATTAATTCAGCTAAAGACAGTCCTGAACCCCCTAAAAAAACACCGTTAACTTTAATAATTTATTTCTTTAAAAATTCTATATTTTTTTTATTTCACTTTCTACCACCTCTAAATGTTATACCTCCTGAGCCTCCAAAACTGCCAGAACCACCTCTTGAACCACCAGAACTACCTCCTAACCATCCAGAACTACCTCCTGATCCTCCAGAACTGCCTCCTGACCCTCCATAACTTCCAGAACTACCTCCGGAACCTCCAGAACTACCTCCTGAACCTTCAAAACGTATAGAATCACTTCCAAAGTTTCCTGATATATCTAATGCCCCACCAGAGCTTCCAAAACTTCCTGCACTGCCTCCAGAACTTCCTGAACTACCACTACCATCAGATCCTCCTCCAGAACTTCCAGAAGTACCCGATCCTCCTCCTCCTCCTGAACTTCCAGAATCACCTCCAAAGTTTCCTGATATATCTATTCCTCCACCAGAGCTTCCTGAACTTCCAGAGTCGCCTCCAGTACTTCCAGAAGCGTCACCAGGGCTTCCTGAACTTCCACTACCATCAGATTCTTCTCCAGTACTTCCAGAAGTTCCTGATTGTCCTCCAGAACCACTAGAATCACCTCCAGAGCTTCCTGAACTGTCACTACCATCAGATCCTCCTGTTGAACTTCCAGAGTTGCCTCCAGTACTTCCAGAAGCATCACCAGAGCCTCCTGAACTTCCACTACCATCAGATTCTTCTTCAGTACTTCCAGAAGTTCCTGATTGTCCTCCAGAACCACTAGAAATACCTCCAGAGCTTCCTGAACTGCCACTACCATCAGATCCTCCTCCAGAACTTCCAGAAGTACCCGATCCTCCTCCCGAACTTCCAGAACCATCTTCAAAGCTTCCTGATAAATCTATTCCTCCACCAGAGCTTCCTGAACTACCAGAGTCGCCTCCAGCACTCCCAGAGCCTCCTGAACTTCCATTACCATCAGATTCTTCTTCAGCACTTCCAGATTGTCCTCCAGAACCACTAGAATCACCTCCAGAGCTTCCTGAACTTCCACTACCATCAGATCCTCCTGCTGAACTTCCAGAATCTCCTCCAAAGTTTCCCGATATATTTATTCCACCACTAGAGCTTCCTGAACTCCCAGAGTCACCTCCAGTACTTCCAGAAGCATCACCAGAGCCTCCTGAACTTCCACTGCCATCAGATTCTTCTTCAGTACTTCCAGATTGTCCTCCAGAACTGCTAGAAGCACCTCCAGAGCTTCCTGAACTTCCACTACCATCGGATCCTCCTGTTAAACTTCCAGAGTCGCTTCCAGTACTTCCAGAAGCATCACCAGAACTTCCATTACCATCAGATTCTTCTTCAGCACTTCCAGATTGTCCTCCAGAACCACTAGAATCACCTCCAGAGCTTCCTGAACTTCCACTACCATCAGATCCTCCTGCTGAACTTCCAGAATCTCCTCCAAAGTTTCCCGATATATTTATTCCACCACTAGAGCTTCCTGAACTCCCAGAGTCACCTCCAGTACTTCCAGAAGCATCACCAGAGCCTCCTGAACTTCCACTACCATCAGATTCTTCTTCAGTACTTCCAGATTGTCCTCCAGAACCACTAGAACCATCTCCAGAGCTTCCTGAACTGCTACTACCATCAGATCCTCCTCCAGCACTTCCAGAAGTACCCGATTCTCCTCCTTCTCCAGCACTTCCAGAAGTACCCGATCCTCCTCCTGCTCCAGCACTTCCAGAAGTACCCGATCCTCCTCCTCCTCCAGCACTTCCAGAAGTACCCGATCCTCCTCCTCCTCCTGAACTTCCAGAATCACCTCCGAAGTTTCCTGATATATCTATTCCTCCACTAGAACTTCCAGAGTTGCCACCAGAACTATTAGAACCACCATCAGAACTTCCTGAATTATCAGAACCACTTTCAGAGCTTCCTGAAGTACCAGATTCTCCTCCAGAGCTACCTGAACCACTCCAAGAACCATCTTGAGAACTTCCAGAAGAACCAGAATCTTCAGAACTTCCAGAGTCATCTTCGGTATTTCCTGATCCTCCAGAACTGCCTGCAGATCCCGAATCTTCTCCAGAAGTACCTGAAGAAGAATCTTTACCATTTTTTTGAACTTTTTTTAACAAAAATAGAAATTGTTAGAAAGTTTTGTTACCAATACGTAGTATTGGTTGCATAGACACTTCCAAAAGATTAATAAGGTATTGGATTATCTTACGGGCTTTGGCCTTGAAAATGTGTGCGCCGTGTTAAACCACAACACTGGTTGAAATTAACAGAATGCAATCTGAAAACGTTGACTGTATTGCTTCTCAAATTCAATAGCCCGGTGACTGCACTAACGCTCCTTATTCGACCCGATCTTTACGCACCGAGAATTCTCTTTGAAATGATAACATTTTTAGAACGATTAGTAGGGTTTATTAGAAACATAGAATCGTCTTCTGCGCTGGGGTGACTCATAGCCCGTAAGATAATCCAATACCGAACGTTAGAAAAATAGGATTTACAAGAACAAATATTACCAGAAAATGATTTTTATTTGCAATCAAGAACAAAAATAGAATTAATTTGCAATGTTACCTCCACTGAAACCGTTTCCTGATTCATTCGAACTGTTTTCTGACTGATCAGAACTGTCATTTTGACCTGATTGATCTGAACCACTTCCTGAGTAATGTGAGTCACTTCCTGATTTATCTGAGCCACTTCCTGCATGTGCTTTGTAATAATTTTCACAAACTTGAGCTAATTGAGTTCCTGATATTTTTCCACCAGGTGAGGATATTTGCCAACCACCTCCAGCGAGTAGTGGTTCAAAAACTACTTTAAATCCTGCTATAGTTGCATTTATACCTAAAATTCGGTTAAAAATAAGTATTGTTGGTTTCATAGCCAATCCTAAATACGATTTATTACAAATTTTTCTATTGTTGGTTGCATAGTCACTTCCAAATCTTACCTGAAGTATTTCCTTGACTATAAATCGCCTTTACAGTGGTGATAAACGATAAAACTATATTTGAAATTCGTTGGAATAACGGAATAAAGAAATCTTTATGATCGTAAATAATCCGTTGAATAAATTCGAACAGTGTTCGGAATTGATTCGTAATTACACTAAATCCAAGTGTTCTTACTTTGACAAATAGATTAACGAAGATTCTTAATATCGGTAATTTTCCGATTTGTTTTAATCTAAATGTATCGCTTGCTCCTAATAGAACGGACTTGATTGTTTTGAGAATCCAGCCAATAAATTTGAAATATCCTGTAAATATGTTAGAAAATCGGTCTTTAATAAAACCAATTGTGTTAAAACCGGCTTTTGCGCCGAATATTTGAATAGATGCCATTGTACGAACGGAGAATCCTATCATAGCTGTAACAATAAAAATAGTTAATTGATTAATAAGTACAAGGCCACAACAGGTAGTTGATTGACAGTTCGGAATTACGTTTTTAGTTTTGAATTAGTGTTTGCTTGTTAAAGTGTGTTTTGTTTTGTAGAAAAACTAGTTTATCAAGTAAGTAATCTGTTGTAATCTATTATTTTACTTTATTTTGTAATAAATACAAAGTTTCAAAATCAACAAAGGTAGTACGAATGTAGTAGATAGATTGACAGTTCAGTTTAATGTTTTTAGTTTAAAATTAGTTTTAGCTTGTTTAAGAGTGCTTTTTTTGTAGAAAAAATAGTTAATCAAGTAAATAATTTTAATGTAATTCATTATTTTACTTTATTTTCTAATAAATACAAGGTTTCGAAATCAACACTTGTTGCATAGGTAGTACGAATGTAGTAGATAAATTGACAGTTCGGTTTGAGGTTTTTAGTTTAAAATTAGTGTTTGTTTAAATGTGTTTATTGTAAAAGAAATAGTTAATCAAGTAAGTAGTTTGTTGTAAAATTGAGTATATCAAGTTAGTAATTTACTGTAATTCATTATTTAATGGTAATAATCAATAAGTTTAAGGCCACTAGATCAACAGTTGTGAAGGTTCTAGATTGAGAGTTCGATTTGATGTTTTTAGTTTTAAATTAGTTTTTGCTTGTTTAAAAGTGGTTTTTGTAGAAAAAAATAGTTAATCAAGTAAGTAATTTGATTTTATTCATTATTTAACTTTATTCTCGAAATTTCGAAATTAACATTTGCAAAGTTGGTACGATTGTCATAGATTGACAGTTCGATTAGTTTGAAACTAGTGTTAGTTTGTTTAAGTGTATTTGTGAAAGAAAAAAGCAGTTAATCAAGTAAGTAATTAAGTTTAATTGATTAATTAGTGTTAAAATTGTATACTTACATCTAATTTTTCTAATTATATTCGCTACCAGATCGGCATTAACCGAATTGACTTTCATAACAGCTTCAAAGATTCGTCCAAATATCATCGTTAAAATTCCCCTAATAGCATTAAAAATTCGATGGAAAATTCCTATTGGTACTTTTATAACTTTAAAATTAAATGTGACCAAATTCCATCCTATTGTTAAAAATAATTTGATTATTTTTCTCGGTAATATGAATGGTGTATTCAAAATACGTTTTATTAACGATTTGAAATTTATCGATCCGTGTACGGAAATTATTCCGCCCGATCCTCCGGAGGATGATGATGATGATCCAGAACTTGTTCCTGATTCTGAACCCTGTCCAGATCCTTTAATTATACCTGAAAGTTTTATAAATCAAAAATCTAGATTGATGAGTAACGATTTTGAAAAATGACAGATGTGACAAGTGACAGATTATAATATTGAATATATCTTGACCTCCTAAATGAGTTTCTATTGCTCCATGTAATTTTGAGAATATTGAACCTATTCCAGATAATCCTTTTCCTCCTCCATTTCCTGAACTTCCTTCACTTCCTGATCCTCCTTCTGAACCGAGTTCTGAACTTCCTCCATATCCTGATCCTCCACTTCCTCCTCCTCCTATTACATGTTCAAATTTTGAAAATACTGAACTAATTCCACCACCTCCACCTCCAAGTAAACCTCCGGTAAATTTTGAAAGTAAATTTCCACTTGAACTTCCTCCATAAGATATACTTCCACTAGTAGATCCGCTTATTTTGTGACATTCTAAAAAATTACCGATAAAAATATACAATTTTTTACTTATTTTTTTATTTTACTATAATATTCAGGATAACTATGAAAGTGGTATAGTTGTCCTAAAGAGTAGATTTAAATAACAATTTTCACATTTTTTTTTCACATTTGTTTTTATGTTACTATAATTTTAAGGATAACTATAAAAGTCGTATAGTTGTCCTAAAGAATAGATTTAAATGAAAATTTTCACAATTTTTTTTTCACATTTGCTTTTATTTTACTATAATCTTAAGAATAACTATGAAAGTCGTATAGTTGTCCTAAAGAATAGATTTAAATGAAAATTTTTACAATTTTTTTTCACATTTGTTTTTATTTTACTATAATGTTAAGAATAACTATAAAAGTCGTATAGTTGTCCTAAAGAATAGATTTAAATGAAAATTTTCACAATTTTTTTTCACATTTGTTTTTATTTTACTATAATCTTAAGAATAACTATAAAAGTCGCATAGTTGTCCTAAAGAATAGATTTAAATGAAAATTTTCACAATTTTTTTTTACATTTGTTTTTATTTTACTATAATCTTAAGAATAACTATGAAAGTCATATAGTTGTCCTAAAGAGTAGATTGAAATGAAAAATTTTACAATTTTTTTTTTAAAGTGAACTTTGTAGAGTTTTTTAGTAAAATTCCAATAAAAATTTTTTCTTTATTTTAATATAATATTCAGGACAACTATGTATATTGTATAGTTGTCCTAAAAAATTTATTTAAATGAAAAATTTAACAATTTTTTTTCGTTTTAAATGGAATTTCGATGTTTTTACACTAAATTTTGAAAAATAACAACAAAAAAAGAAAGTAAAACAGTTTACCTGATAAATAAAATAAAAAAAATGTTATAAACAATATTCGTACACTCCTCATTGTTTTTCTGGAGCAAAAATAACACTAATTAGAAAATAAACAAATTTCACGAATATATAAACGTTATTATTATATTTAATTGTTAATTATCGATAATATTCTTTAATTTTTTCTACTAATTATATATTTAAAAAGATATGGGATAATTTTTTTTTAACAAAATAATTGCTTAAACTACTTTATTTTATCATAAAGGGAAAATATATATTTGTTTACCATTTTTTAATAATTATGTGAAAATAAATAATTTTAATGTTTAAAATGCAGAAAATTGAATTGTTAAATGTCAAAAAAGTAGGGCGTAAAGTTAGAAATTTCAAAAATGTCATATGTCAAATGTCGGAAATGTTAGAAATGTCAAATTCAACCGTTAAAAGTTAAATATCAAAATTGATATGTGTCAAAAATGTCAAATCTCACAAAATTTCAAATTTCGCAAATAACAAATAATGTCATTAATAAAAAAAGTCAAAAATGTCATAAATGGCTATGTAAAATGTTATAAGTCCAAAATGTCAAAGTTCAAACACGACAAATGTCAAAACATGGCAAATTTCAAAGTTGACAAATCTCAGACATGATAAATGTCAAAATATGACACATGTCAAACATGACAAATGGCAAATGTCACAAAAAGGCAAAACCAAAGGTTTTGCGGTTTGAAACCTGTCAAATGTCAAACATGTCAAATGACAAACATGACAAGTCTCAAACATGACAAATGGCAAATGTCTCAAAATAGCAAAACCGAAGGTTTTGCGGCTTGATAAATGTCAAACATAACAATTGTCAAACATGTCAAATGCCAACTGTCCCAAAAAAGCAAAACCCAAGGTTTTGCGGTTTGAAAAATGTCATACATGTCAAGTGACAAATGTTCCAAAAAAGCAAAACTGAAGGTTTCGCGGTTTGACAAATGCCAAACATGACAAATGTAAAACACTTCAATTGTCAAATGTGAAATGTCAAACACGTCAAATGTCAAATTGATTAAAATGAAAAATTTCACTTTTTTTCACATTTTTTTTTTATTTTACTATAATCTTAAGGATAACTATAAATGTCGTATAGTTGTCTTAAAGAATAGATTTAAATGAAAATTTTCATAATTTTTTTTCACATTCGTTTTTATTTTACTATAATCTTAAGAATAACTATGAAAGTCATATAGTTGTCCTAAAGAATTGATTAAAATGAAAAATTTAACTTTTTTTCACATTTTTTTTTTATTTTACTATAATCTTAAGGATAACTATGAAAGTCGTATAGTTGTCCTAAAAAATTGATTAAAATGAAATCTTTTATTTTTTTTCACATTTTTTTTATTTTACTATAATCTTAAGTCGTATAGTTGTCCTAAAGAATAGATTTAAATGAAAATTTTCACAATTTTTTTTCACATTTGTTTTTATTTTACTATAATCTTAAGAATAACTATGAAAGTCATATAGTTGTCCTAAAGAATTGATTAAAATGAAAAATTTCACTTTTTTTCACATTTTTTTTATTTTACTATAATCTTAAGGATAACTATGAAAGTCATATAGTTGTCCTAAAGAATTGATTAAAATGAAAAATTTAACTTTTTTTCACATTTTTTTTATTTTACTATAATCTTAAGGATAACTATAAATGTCGTATAGTTGTCCTAAAGAATAGATTTAAATGAAAATTTTCACAATTTTTTTTCACATTTGTTTTCATTTTACTATAATCTTAAGGATAACTATGAAAGCCGTATAGTTGTCCTAAAGAATTGACTAAAATGAAATCTTTCATTTTTTTGCATTTTTTTTTTTACTATAATCTTAAGGATAACTATGAATCTCGTATAACAAATGTCATTATTGATAAAAAATGTCAAAAATGTCATAAATGACAAATGTGAAATGTAAGTTCAAAATATCAAATGTCAAACACGACACATGTCAAAAAATGACAAATCACAAACTTGACAAGTGTCAAACATGACAAATGGCAAAAGTCACAAAATGTTTGAAACCTGTCAAATGTCAAACGTCAAACATGTGAAATGTCAAATATAACAAATGTCAAACATATCAAATTTTAAATGGCAAATGTCCCAGAGAAGCAAAACCGCAGATTTTGCGGTTTGAAAAATGCCAAACATGTGAAATGTCAAACATGACATATGTCAAACATGACAAATGTCAAACACGTCAAATGTAAAATATGAAAAATGTGAAACGTGTCAAATGTCAAACTGAAAACCGAAAATTTTGTGGTTTGAAAAATGTTCATTGTCAAACATGTCAAATGTCAAACTTGACAAATCTCAAACATGACAAGTGTCAAAAATGACAAATGGCAAATGTGAAAAGCCTTGAAGAAAATATTTGTTTTCTTCTAAAATACCAATTTTTTTTTTCTATAATCTCCATAAACATTGTATAGTTGTCCCAAAAAATATATTTAAATGAAAAATTTCACTTTTTTTGGCGAATAATTAAAAAAATAAGTATTTAAAACAACAATTTATTGATTTACATTTAAACATAATTAATTTATTTTTCTTTTAAAATATTTTCCATACATGATTGTACATCACAATTTCTCTTTATTCCGCCTGATCATCCGGACGATGATGATGATCCAGAACTTGTTCCTGATTCTGAACCCTGTCCAGATCTATAAATTATACCTAAAAGTTTTATAAATCAAAAATCTAGACTGATGAATAACGATTTTGAAAAATGACAGATGTGACAAGTGACAGATTATAATATTAAATATATCTTGACCTCCTAATTTAGGTCATTTTCCACGTTTTTTTGGGAATATTGAATCTAATCCAGATAAGTCTTTTCCTCCTTCACTTCCTAAACTTCCACCTCCTGATTCTCCACTTCCTCTTCCTCCACTTCCTCCTCCTCCTCCTATTATTACAGGTTTAAATTTTGAACTATTTATTCCACCACCACCTCCATATTTATCTCCGGTAAGTTTTGAAAATAAATTTTCACTTGTACTTCCTCTATAAGATATACTTCCACTAGTAGATTCGCTTATTTCGCGACATTCTAAAAAATTACCGATAACATATACAATTTTTCATTTAGTTTTTTATTTTACTATAATATTCAGGATTACTATGAAAGTCGTATAGTTGTCCTAAAGAATTGATTAAAATGAAAAATTTCACTTTTTTCACATTTTTTTTTATTTTACTATAATCTTAAGGATAACTATGAAAGTCATATAGTTGTCCTAAAGAATTGATTAAAATGAAAAATTTCACTTTTTTTCACATTTTTTTTTATTTTACTATAATCTTAAGGATAACTATGAAAATCATATAGTTGTCCTAAAGAATTGATTAAAATGAAAAATTTCTTTTTTTTCACATTTTTTTTATTTTACTATAATCTTAAGGATAATTATGAATGTTGTATAGTTGTCTTAAAGAATAGATTTAAATGAAAATTTTCACAATTTTTTTTCACATTTGTTTTTATTTTACAACATACATTCTTTAGTTTGAAAGTATTATTCATAGAAGTATCTTTGGAAACCTACTATTTGGGGTTAATTCAAAAAAAAACTTTGTAACTTTTTAGTTGTTTGATTTAGATTTTAGATATTGAAATTGGATAATCTAATCTTATGTGTTATTAAAATATTATTTTGTATTTCGATATTATTTTTAGTTAATTTCGTCTTTTGTGGTAGTTATCAATTTAAAGGATCTATACCATTTCTACATGTAGTTTTAGATATAATAATTTTATATTATTGTATAAGTTTTGAGAATATATTTAACGATTAACAGCAAAGGTCTCTTCTAAACATCAACTGGTTAGGTTAGGGTTAAATTTTTGTATAATTAATATTTTTTGTTTGTTTTAGGACTGATGTGGAAGCATACAGATTTGACAGATCACCATGCCAAATGTGATAAACAAAAGTACACTTTTTTTGGATAAATGTAACGTATATCTTACTTACTTACCTCGAGCCTCCTAAGTAGTGCCTATGAATTTCGAGGGACCTTTAAAGGTTATAAATTATTTAGTAAGAAGATATCGGAGGTTCCTTCGGGTATAAAAAGGGTGGTCGACTTTTTTCCGCACAGAAATACGACAGGTACCACACTGTGGGAGAAGTACTGTAAACTCAGGGTGTCTGTAATTCTCGCTTACAAAACGAGTTGTCACCTAATGAGTTAAGTACGTATAGTATTTTTGTATGTTTAAAATAAAACATGATCAGGGAAAATTGTCGCCTGTCGGCTATTAAAGAACCACCTATGGCCTCTTGTGAAGTATTACTAAGGAGCTGCTGACGTTTCTTATCATCAATTTCTAGATATCTTACTTACATACCTCGAGCCTCCTGAGTAGTGCCTATGAATTTCGAGGGACCTTTAAAGGTTATAAATTATTTAGTAAGAAGATATCGGAGGTTCTTTCGGGAATAAAAAGGGTGGTCGACTTTTTCCTTCACTGATACGCGTCAGTTACCTTTACGAAGGGAGAAGTACTATAAACTTAGGGTTTCGGTAAGACGAATCTACAAAGTTTGCAGTAACCTATTAAGTTAAGTACGTATAGCGTTTTCAGTATGTTCTTATGAGCATGATAAGAGGAAATTGTTGCCTATTAAAGAACCGCTGCTGTTTGACCTTCCCTATTCTTCCTGCTTACCTATCCTCTCCAGGCAAAGGTTGCTCACACCTCCACGTGGTCTTTGCTGGATAATTAACTAAGATGAGCAAATATCCTACTCCAAATATTAAGAAATCCAACCGAACCTGGTGAGTCATTATTACAATTCAAGGGTTATGAAGTTAACGCCTGTCTGAAGTTGGCGCATAATAAGGTAATCATAATTTTTTACAATTTTTATATATTATTTAAATAATCTGATACATAAATCTCGTAAAACTGATATTGTTCTATTAAATTGTCTTTGTCACGTGACCTAATTACTCTCTAGAAGAGAGAAGGTAGGAGGAGTGGGGGTCGCCGAAACTGCTTCGCTGAAAGCATAGCAAGGTCCCTTTCTTACCTATATGAAACCTCTTCCATAAATCCTACTCTACCTATGCAACCTAAGAATAACTATGAAAGTCATATAGTTGTCCTAAAGAATTGATTAAAATGAAAAATTTTAAAAATGTCAAATTTCAAACAACACAAACTTCTTTTTTTATGTTATTGCATTAAATTTTGATAAATGACAATAAAAACAATGTGAAAAATCTTGTCCTAAAGAATAAATTTGTTTCTTTTTCAAGAAATATAAATTTTTCGATATTTTTCCCATTTTTTTTTATTTTAATATAATATTCAGGATTACTATGAAAGTCGTATAGTTGTCCTAAAGAATTGATTAAAATGAAAAATTTAACTTTTTTTCACATTTTTTTTTATTTTACTATAATCTTAAGGATAACTATGAAAGTCGTTTAGTTGTCCTAAAGAATAGATTTAAATGAAAATTTTCACAATTTATAATGATGGTTTATTTAAGTACAAGAATATATATACACAAGGTAACGTTATCTTAATACAAAAATTAACAAAGGTTTTTATAATGAAATTTATAAGGTCCGGCACTGGAGAGTTTAGCGAACACGATCCCAATATTCGAGTCCAAATTGCTCGTTGAATGTCTCAGCGAACTGAGTGCATGTACTGTTGTTATGTCTTATATGTTCCAGCGAACTGAAGGCATATAAAGGTTCTGGGCTTCTAATATGTCCTAGCGGACTAGATGCATAAGAGATGCGTCCTTCTCTGAGCTGTTGCTTGGTCTTTTATACCTATAAGGGTGGCGGCTTCGGTATCTGTCGGGTGCTCGTAGTTTCTCGGGTCCTTTAGTGGTTGTTGCTGGGTGGTGGGACGAGTGACTAGCTGTAGCGACGGGTCGTCCACTTGGAGCGCCGCGAGCGCGTCTTTAAGGAACTAAGCGTTGTTACAAATTGTTTTTCACATTTTTTTTTTATTTTACTCTAATCTTAAGGATAACTATGAAAGTCGTATAGTTGTCCTAAAGAATTGATTAAAATGAAATCATACATATTTTTTTTCACATTTTTTTTTATTTTACTATAATCTTAAGGATAACTATGAATGTCGCATAGTTGTCCTAAAGAATAGATTTAAATGAAAATTTTCACAATTTTTTTTCACATTTGTTTTTATTTTACTATAATCTTAAGAATAACTATGAAAGTTATATAGTTGTCCTAAAGAATTGATTAAAATGAAAATTTTACTTTTTTTTCACATTTTTTTTTATTTTACTATAATCTTAAGAATAACTATGAAAGTTATATAGTTGTCCTAAAGAATTGATTAAAATGAAAATTTTACTTTTTTTTCCACATTTTTTTTTTATTTTACTATAATCTTAAGGATAACTATGAAAGTCGTATAGTTGTCCTAAAGAATAGATTTAAATGAAATCTTTCATTTTTTTCATTTTTTTTTATTTTACTCTAATCTTAAGGATAACTATGAAAGTCGTATAGTTGTCCTAAAAAATTGATTAAAATGAAATCTTTCATTTTTTTTTTCACATTTGTTTCATTTTACTATAATCTTAAGGATAACTATGAAAGTCGTATAGTTGTCTTAAAGAATAGATTTAAATGAAAATTTTCACAATTTTTTTTCACATTTGTTTTTATTTTACTATAATCTTAAGAATAACTATGAAAGTCATATAGTTGTCCTAAAGAATAGATTAAAATGAAAAATTTTAAAAATGTCAAATTTCAAACAACACAAACTTCTTTTTTTATGTTATTACATTAAATTTTGATAAATGACAATAAAAACAATGTGAAAAATCTTGTCCTAAAGAATATATTTGTTTCTTTTTCAAAAAATATAAATTTTTCGATATTTTTCCCATTTTTTTTTTATTTTAATATAATATTCAGGATTACTATGAAAGTCGTATAGTGGTCCTAAAGAATTCATTAAAATGAAAAATTTCACTTTTTTTTCAAATTTTTTTTTATTTTACTCTAATCTTAAGGATAACTATGAAAGTCGTATAGTTGTCCTAAAGAATAGATTTAAATAAAAATTTTCACAATTTTTTTTCACATTTGTTTTGATTTTACTATAATCTTAAGAATAACTATGAAAGTCATATAGTTGTCCTAAAGAATAGATTAAAATGAAAAATTTTAAAAATGTCAAATTTCAAACAACACAAACTTCTTTTTTTTTACGTTTTTGCATTAAATTTTGATAAATGACAATAAAAACAATGTGAAACATCTTGTCCTAAAGAATATATTTGTTTCTTTTTCAAAAAAATATAAATTTTTCACAATTTTTTTTTATTTTAATATAATATTCAGGACAACTATGAATATTGTATAGTTGTCCTAAAAAATATATTTAAATGAAAAATTTAACAATTTTTTTTTCGTTTTAAATAGAATTTTGATGTTTTAACAAATGTCATTGATAAAAAAAGTCAAAAATGTCAGAAATGGCAAATGTGAAATGTTATAAGTCCAAAATGTCAAAGTTCAAACACGACAAATGTCAAAACATGGCAAATTTCAAAGTTGACAAATCTCAGACATGATAAATGTCAGAATATGACACATGTCAAACATGACAAATGGCAAATGTCACAAAAAGGCAAAACCAAAGGTTTTGCGGTTTGAAGCCTGTCAAATGTCAAACATGTCAACTGACAAACATGACAAGTGTCAAACATGACAAATGGCAAATGTCTCAAAATAGCAAAACCCAAGGTTTGGCGGTTTTGAAAAATGTCAAACATAACAATTGTCAAACATGTCAAATGGCAAATGTCCCAAAAAAGCAAAACCCAAGGTTTTGTGGTTTGAAAAATGTCATACATGTCAAGTGACAAATGTTCCAAAAAAGCAAAACTGAAGGTTTCGCGGTTTGACAAATGCCAAACATGACAAATGTAAAACACTTCAATTGTCAAATGTGAAATGTCAAACACGTCAAATGTCAAATTGATTAAAATGAAAAATTTCACTTTTTTTCACATTTTTTTTTATTTTACTCTAATCTTAAGGATAACTATGAAAGTCGTATAGTTGTCCTAAAAAATTGATTAAAATGAAATCTTTCATTTTTTTTCACATTTTTTTTATTTTACTATAATCTTAAAGATAACTATGAAAGTCGTATAGTTGTCCTAAAGAATAGATTTAAATGAAAATTTTCACAATTTTTTTCACGTTTTTTTTTTATTTTACTCTAATCTGTGAAAGTTATATAGTTGTCCTAAAGAATAGATTAAAATGAAAAGTTTTAAAAATGTCAAATTTCAAGATAACATATACAATTTTTCACTTAGTTTTTTATTTTACTATAATATTCAGGATTACTATGAAAGTCGTATAGTTGTCCTAAAGAATTGATTAAAATGAAAAATCTCACTTTTTTCACATTTTTTTTTTATTTTACTATAATCTTAAGGATAACTATGAATGTCGTATAGTTGTCCTAAAGAATAGATTTAAATGAAAATTTTCACAATTTTTTTTTACATTTGTTTTCATTTTACTATAATCTTAAGAATAACTATGAAAGTCGTATAGTTGTCCTAAAGAATTGATTAAAATGAAAATTTTCACAATTTTTTTTCACATTTGTTTTTAATTTACTATAATCTTAAGAATAACTATGAAAGTCATATAGTTGTCCTAAAGAATTGATTAAACAGAAAAATTTCACTTTTTTTCACATTTTTTTTTATTTTACTATAATCTTAAGGATAACTATGAAAGTCGTATAGTTGTCCTAAAGAATTGATTAAAATGAAAAATTTCACAATTTTTTTTCACATTTGTTTTTAATTTACTATAATCTTAAGAATAACTATGAAAGTCATATAGTTGTCCTAAAGAATTGATTAAAATGAAAAATTTCACTTTTTTTTCACATTTTTTTTTATTTTACTATAATCTTAAGGATAACTATAAATGTCGTATAGTTGTCCCAAAAAATAAATTTAAATGAAAAATTTTTTTTTTTGGTGAATAATTAAAAAAAAGTATTTAAAACAACAATTTATTGATTTACATTTAAATATAATTAATTTATTTTTCTTTTAAAATATTTTCCATACATGATTGTACATCACAATTTCTCTTTACTACATTCTAATTAAATTTATTGCATAATTTTTTTTTAATTACTTATAATATGTATATTTGATTAGACTATATTGAGCCATATATATATATATAAAAAACTAGAAAATTCTAACAAAAAAAGTTGTCAAAATTGAAGAAAAGAATAAATTGTTAAAAAAACTAAAAAATTGTTAATGTATATACAACTAGCAGCCCGCCCCGGCTTTGCACGGGGATTAAAGAAAAATAACAAAAGCCATTAAATTTATTGGGTCAATGCTTCCCTGTAAACAATATTACATGTTGCAGCAAAATAAATTGATTTTTAGGTGTTCCAACCCGCCTTAGGCGGTTGGCCATGAAGAAAACCGATCCCTACTAATTGGAAGGTTTGACCTTGAGACTTATTAGTATAAGCGAAAGATGTTTTGATAGGAAATTGAAGCGGTTTAAATTAATTTAAATTAAATTAATTTAGATTAATTTATTGATGGCTCAACTTGGTTGGTACATTTATATATTTTGGTGTATATTTGTAATTAATATATATAAAAATACATTTTATTAATTGATTACTGAATGACATTTTGGGTATTAATTAAATTAATTATCAGTCTTATAAAAAATTAACAAAGAAATACTTATTTGGTCATATATTTAAAAATCTTGAAGTATAAGCGTCTATACACACGAACCACCAGTGTCCGACCACCGGTCGTGCGAGTCTTTACACGTGAAGCCACCGGGAGCGCATCAGCCGGGTGTACAAAGTTCTCCTTCAATAGCAGTTACAAAATCCTCAGTATTGCATTCAAAATGTTTCTCCATAATAAACGATCAAACAATTTCAAGATTCAGACACAAAAAGTGGTGGGTGTGTACACCTCTAAAAATAAAATATAGGAAAGTGGCCCGGCCGGTAGCGAGGGCACCGTACACATGTGTATGTGTACGGTGGCGAGGGTAGGACACGAGCGTATTATGTGTACGGTGGTAGCGGCAATCGAGCAGCTAAAAGTGGTGTGATCCGCAAAGTGGCTCGTCTGTAATCGTACATTTAAAACAATGCATTGCTACCGGTGGTCGCCACCTGCGTCGGACACTGGTGGTTCGTGTGTATAGACGCTAACAGAAACAATTCTCGTATTTCGTTGTTTGATAAAATTGCATAAAATTAACAAAAAGGAAAAACACATTTAAATATTTTGAATATCTCTACTGGTCCTACAATTCTGTATTTAATATACAGGGTGATTCAATATTATTGAGTGATCTATTGGATTCGAATCAATCGCATTTGAATGTTACGTTTCGAGATCCACTTGCTACAGCTGGAGCTGCAACTATTGCAGCTAACCTACAAACAAAAAACACATTTTTTTATTATTATTTTCACGTCAAATCTGTCATAAATGTCATCTATCAGAAATGACATCTGTGAGAAATGTAATCTGTCATAAATGTCATCGGTCAAAAATATCATCTATCAGAAATGACATCTGTCATAAATGACAATTGTCAGAAATGACATCTGTGATAAATGACATTTGTCAGAAATGATATCTTTCAGAAATGACATTTTCAGAAATGACATCTGTCAGAAATGACATCTGTCATCTGTCAAAAATATCATCTATCAGAAATGAAATTTGTCAGAAATGACACTTTCAGAAATGACATTTTCAAAAATGACATCTGTCAGAAATGTAATCTGTCATAAATGACATCTGTCAAAAATATCATCTATCAGAAATGACATCTGTCATAAATGACATTTGTCAGAAATGACATCTGTCAGAAATGACATCTGTGAGAAATGTAATCTGCCATAAATTTCATCGGTCAAAAATATCATCTACCAGAAATGACATCTGTCAGAAATGACATCTGTCATAAATGACATCTGTCAGAAATGATATTTTCAGAAATGACATCTGTAAGAAATGTACCTAAACTGTCATAAATGTCATCTGTCAAAAATATCATCTATCAGAAATGCCATCTGTCATGAATGACATTTGTCAGAAATGACATCTGTCATGAATGACATTTGTCAGAAATGACATCTGTCATCTGTCAAAAATATCATCTATCAGAAATGAAATTTGTCAGAACTGACATTTTCAGAAATGACATCTGTCAGAAATGTAATCTGTCATAAATGACATCTGTCAAAAATATCATCTATCAGAAATGACATCTGTCATAAATGACATTTGTCAGAAATGACATCTGTCAGAAATGGCATCTGTCAGAAATGACATCTGTCAGAAATGGCATCTGTCAGAAATGACATCTGCCAGAAATGTAGTCTGTCATAAATTTCATCGGTCAAAAATATCATCTATCAGAAATGACATCTGTCATAAATGACAATTGTCAGAAATGACATTTTTATAAATGACATCTGTCAGAAATGACATCTGTCAGAAATGACATCTGTCAGAAATGACATCTGTCAGAAATGACACCTGTCAGAAATGACATCTGTCAGAAATGACACCTGTCAGAAATGACATCTGTCAGAAATGTAATCTGTCATAAATTTCATCGGTCAAAAATATCATCTATCAGAAATGACATCTGTCATAAATGACAATTGTCAGAAATGACATCTGTCATAAATGACATTTGTCAGAAATGATATCTGTCAGAAATGACATTTTCAGAAATGACATCTGTCAGAAATGACATATGTCAGAAATGACATCTGTCATCTGTCAAAAATATCATCTATCAGAAATGAAATTTGTCAGAAATGACACTTTCAGAAATGACATCTGTCAGAAATGTAATCTGTCATAAATGACATCTGTCAAAAATATCATCTATCAGAAATGACATCTGTCATAAATGACATCTGTCATAAATGACAATTGTCAGAAATGACATCTGTCATAAATGACATTTGTCAGAAATGATATCTGTCAGAAATGACATTTTCAGAAATGACATTTTCAGAAATGACATCTGTCAGAAATGACATCTGTCAAAAATATCATCTATCAGAAATGAAATTTGTCAGAAATGACACTTTCAGAAATGACTTCTGTCAAAAATGACATCTGTCAGAAATGTAATCTGTCATGAATGACATCTGTCAAAAATATCATCTATCAGAAATGACATCTGTCATTAATGACATTTGTCAGAAATGACATCTGTCAGAAATGACATCTGTCAGAAATGACATCTGTCAGAAATGACATCTGTCAGAAATGACATCTGTCAGAAATGACATCTGTGAGAAATGTAATCTGTCATAAATTTCATCGGTCAAAAATATCATCTATCAGAAATGACATTTGTCAGAAATGACATCTGTCAGAAATGACATCTGTCAGAAATGGCATCTGTCATCTGTCAAAAATATCTATCAGAAATGAAATTTGTCAGACATGACACTTTCAGAAATGACATCTGTCAGGAATGTAATCTGTCAAAAATATCATCTATCAGAAATGACATCTGTGATAAATGACATCTGTCAGAAATGACATCTGTGAGAAATGTAATCTGTCATAAATTTCATCGGTCAAAAATATCATCTATCAGAAATGACAATTGTCAGAAATGACATCTGTCATAAATGACATTTGTCAGAAATGACATCTGTCATAAATGACAATTGTCAGAAATGACATCTGTCATAAATGACATTTGTCAGAAATGATATCTGTCAGAAATGACATTTTCAGAAATGACATCTGTCATAAATGACAATTGTCAGAAATGACATCTGTCATAAATGACATTTGTCAGAAATGATATCTGTCAGAAATGACATTTTCAGAAATGACATCTGTCATAAATGACAATTGTCAGAAATGACATCTGTCATAAATGACATTTGTCAGAAATGATATCTGTCAGAAATGACATTTTCAGAAATGACATCTGTCAGAAATGACATCTGTCATCTGTCAAAAATATCATCTATCAGAAATGACATTTTCAGAAATGACATCTGTCATAAATGACATCTGTCAAAAATATCATCTATCAGAAATGACATCTGTCATAAATGACATTTGTCAGAAATGACATCTGTCAGAAATGACGTCTGTCAGAAATTTCATCGGTCAAAAATATCATCTATCAAATGACATCTGTCAGAAATGATATTTTCAGAAATGACATCTGTAAGAAATGTACCTAATCTGTCATAAATGTCATCTGTCAAAAATATCATCTATCAGAAATGACATCTGTCATGAATGACATTTGTCAGAAATGACATCTGTCATGAATGACATTTGTCAGAAATGACATCTGTCAGAAATGACATGTTCAGAAATGACATCTGTGAGAAATGTCATCTGTCAAAAATATCATCAGAAATGAAATTTGTCAGAAATGACATTTTCAGAAATGAAATCTGTCAGAAATGTAATCTGTCATAAATGTCATCTGTCAAAAATATCATCTATCAGAAATGGCATCTGTCAGAAATGACATCTGTCAGAAATGAAATTTTCAGAAATGACATCTGTGAGAAATGAAATCTGTCATAAATGTCATTTGTCATAAATATCATCTGTAATATGTTATTTGTCATAAATGGCAACTTTCATATGTGTCATAAATGTCAACTTTCATATGTGTCATCTGTCATGTGTGTCATTTATCATAAATGTCACCTGTCATATTTTCTCTCTCTCTCTCAGTTGACATTTCAAATGTCAAATCTTAAAAATGACAAAACCGAAGGTTTTGGAGTTGTAAACATGTCAAATGTCATATATCATCTCTCATATATATTCTGTTTAATAATTACCTGGCCGCTACTGGTGGATCCGTATCCGAAGCCAATCGACCACCACCCCCCCATCATTGTCCCCCCGCTCTCCCTCCCGCAACAACGCCACCACCAAATCGACGATTACGTCGAGCGTAATTTTTCCCGCACAAAATCTTCTTAAAAACGTGCCGGAATTCGGGACTGAAAACCGTATAAATAATCGGATTCAATGTCGAATTGAAATATCCGAGCCATAAACATGCCGAAACAAGTAATTTATCGTCAAATAAACGTGGATTTATCGGCAACAAAACGGCTAAAATAAAAAATGGCAACCAACACAACACAAATGCACCGGTAATGATTGCGAGCGTTTTTGCCGCTTTTTTTTCACGTTTCGCATCGAGTTCGGTTCGTGTTTTGCGCGGTTTTCGTGCTGTTACGAAATCCGGTTCGAAACCGTTCGCGCACGTTGATTTTTTCTCGGGGCTGCTATTGGTCGATGAGATATTGGTGAATGCGGTTGTGGTCGTTTCGGAGATTGTTGGTAGAGGGCGTCCGATTATAGTAACTACTGCTGCTGCTATTCCACCTGTTTAATACAAAACAAGAACAATTAGTAGGCGATTTTTAGCCCAAATGTCATTTCAGTTGTCATATGTGTCATCTGTCATATGTATCATTTATTATATGTCTTATTTGTCATAAATGTCATTTTTCAGAAGTGTCATCTGTCATATATATAATCATTCATATCATCAGTTGACATGTCAAATGTTAGTTCGGTTTGACAACTGTCAAACATGACAACTATCAAACATGACAACTGTCAAACATGACAACTATCAAACATGACAACTGTCAAACATGACAACTATCAAACATGACAACTGTCAAACATGACAACTGTCAAACATGACAACTATCAAACATGACAACTGTCAAACATGACAACTGTCAAACATGACAACTGTCAAAAATGAAAACTGTCAAACATGACAACTGTCAAACATGGCAACTTTCAAACATGACAACTGTCAAACATGACAACTGTCAAACATGACAACTGTCAAACATGACAACTGTCAAACATGACAACTGTCAAACATGACAACTGTCAAACATGACAACTGTCAAACCTGACAACTGTCAAACATGACAACTGTCAAACATGACAACTGTCAAACATGACAAATGTCAAACATGACAACTGTCAAACATGAGAACTGTCAAAAATGAAAACTGTCAAACATGACAACTGTCAAACATGGCAACTGTCAAACATGATAACTGTCAAACATGACAACTGTCAAACATGAGAACTGTCAAACATGAAAACTGTCAAACATGAGAATTGTCAAACATGGCAACTGTCAAACATGATAACGGTCAAACATGAGAACTGTCAACAATGAAAACTGTCAAACATGAAAACTGTCAAACATGACAACTGTCAAACATGACAACTGTCAAAAATGAAAACTGTCAAACATGAGAATTGTCAAACATGGCAACTGTCAAACATGATAACGGTCAAACATGAGAACTGTCAACAATGAAAACTGTCAAACATGAAAACTGTCAAACATGACAACTGTCAAACATGGTAACTGTCAAACATGATAACTGTCAAACATGACAACTGTCAAACATGAGAACTGTCAAACATGAGAACTGTCATACATGACAACTGTCAAACATGACAACTGTCAAACATGACAACTGTCAAACATGGTAACTGTCAAACATGATAACTGTCAAACATGACAACTGTCAAACATGAGAACTGTCAAACATGAGAACTGTCATACATGACAACTGTCAAACATGACAACTGTCAAACATGACAACTGTCAAAAATGAAAACTGTCAAAAATGAAAACTGTCAAACATGGCAACTGTCAAACATGACAACTGTCAAACATGAGAACTGTCAAACATGACAACTGTCAAACATGACAACTGTCAAACATGACAACTGTCAAACATGACAACTGTCAAACATGACAACTGTAAAACATGACAACTGTCAAAAATTAAAACTGCCAAACATGAAAACTGTCAAACATGACAACTGTCAAACATGGTAACTGTCAAACATGATAACTGTCAAACATGACAACTGTCAAACATGAGAACTGTCAAACATGACAACTGTCTAACATGACAACTGTCAAACATGACAACTCTCAAAAATGAAAACTGTCAAACATGAGAACTGTCAAACATGGCAACTGTCAAACATGATAACGGTCAAACATGACAGCTGTCAAACATGAGAACTGTCAACAATGAAAACTGTCAAACATGAAAACTGTCAAACATGACAACTGTCAAACATGGTAACTGTCAAACATGATAACTGTCAAACATGACAACTGTCAAACATGAGAACTGTCAAACATGAAAACTGTCAAACATGAGAACTGTCATACATGACAACTGTCAAACATGACAACTGTCAAACATGACAACTGTCAAACATGACAACTGTCAAACATGACAACTGTCAAACATGACAACTGTCAAACATGACAACTGTCAAACATGACAACTGTCAAACATGACAACTGTCAAAAATGAAAACTGTCAAACATGACAACTGTCAAACATGACAACTGTCAAACATGACAAATGTCACAATGAAGCAAAACCGAAGGTTTGAAAACTGTCAAATGTCACAAATATCTTAAAATAGTAAACTCACCTGTCCCGCTAGCCGCTGCCAACCCACCAGCAATCCCTCCAGCCGCTAAACTTTTCCCAGCCGCGCCACCTGTGTCATTTTTACCACACACAGTTCGCCTTCTAATCCGCTTCCGCGCGGTTTGAAAAATGCGCCAATAAAGAATAAGAATAACTAATAGAGGTAGATAGAATGATGATGCAGTAGCGAAAACTTGATAGAAAAGATCTTGACTGACAACGCATTTTTTGTCACGTACACGGATCTCCCAATTGGCATCTTTCCAACCGAGCAATGGTGCAATACAAACGAAAAATGAAAGTAACCAAATGATGAGGATCATTAATCCGATACGTTTTGTGGTACGTTGATGGATGTAGTCGATATTTGTTACGGCCCAATATCTGAAAAATTCGTTACAAATTGATGAAAATCGAGAAAATAATAAACAAAAACAATAAAACATTAATATCGTAAAATGTCAATTGTCAAATGTCAAATGTCAATTGTCAATGGTCAATTGTTAAATGTCAATGGTCAATTGTTAAATGTCAATGGTCAATTGTCAAATGTCAGATTTCAATTGTCAAATGTCAATTGTCAAATGTCAATTGTCAAATGTCAATTGTCAAATGTCAATTGTCAAATGTCAATTGTGAAATGTCAATTGTCAAATGTCAATTGTCAAATGTCAATGGTCAATTGTCAAATGTCAGATTTCAATTGCCAAAAGCCAATTGTCAAATGTCAAATGTCAATGGTCAATTTTCAAATGTCAATTGTCAAATGTCAATTGTCAAATGTCAATTGTCAAATGTCAATTGTCAAATGTCAATTGTCAAATGTCAATTGTCAAATGTCAATTGTCAAATGTCAATTGTCAATTGTTAAATGTCAATGGTCAATTGTCAAATGTCAGATTTCAATTGTCAAATGTCAAATGTCAATTGTCAAATGTCAAATGTCAATTGTCAAATGTCAAATGTCAATTGTCAAATGTCAATTGTCAAATGTCAATTGTCAAATGTCAATTGTCAATTGTCAAATGTCAATTGTCAAATGTCAATTGTCAAATGTCAATTGTCAAATGTCAATTGTCAAATGTCAATTGTGAAATGTCAATTGTCAAATGTCAATTGTCAAATGTCAATGGTCAATTGTTAAATGTCAATGGTCAATTGTCAAATGTCAGATTTCAATTGCCAAAAGCCAATTGTCAAATGTCAAATGTCAATGGTCAATTTTCAAATGTCAATTGTCAAATGTCAATTGTCAAATGTCAATTGTCAAATGTCAATTGTCAAATGTCAATTGTCAAATGTCAATTGTCAAATGTCAATTGTCAAATGTCAATTGTCAAATGTCAATTGTCAAATGTCAATTGTCAAATGTCAATTGTCAAATGTCAATTGTCAAATGTCAATTGTCAAATGTCAATTGTCAAATGTCAATTGTCAAATGTCAATTGTCAAATGTCAATTGTCAAATGTCAATTGTCAAATGTCAATTGTCAAATGTCAATTGTCAAATGTCAATTGTCAAATGTCAATTGTCAAATGTCAATTGTCAAATGTCAATTGTCAAATGTCAATTGTCAAATGTCAATTGTCAAATGTCAATTGTCAAATGTCAATTGTCAAATGTCAATTGTCAAATGTCAATTGTCAAATGTCAATTGTCAATTGTCAAATGTCAATTGTCAAATGTCAATTGTCAAATGTCAATTGTCAAATGTCAATTGACAAATGTCAATTGTCAAATGTCAATTGACAAATGTCAATTGTCAAATGTCAATTGTCAAATGTCAATTGTCAAATGTCAAATGTCAAATGTCAATTGTCAAATGTCAAATGTCAAATGTCAAATGTCAATTGTCAAATGTCAATTGTCAAATGTCAATTGTCAATTGTCAAATGTCAATTGTCAAATGTCAATTGTCAAATGTCAATTGTCAAATGTCAATTGTCAAATGTCAATTGTCAAATGTCAATTGTCAAATGTCAATTGTCAAATGTCAATTGTCAATTGTCAAATGTCAATTGTCAATTGTCAATTGTCAAATGTCAATTGTCAAATGTCAATTGTCAAATGTCAATTGTCAAATGTCAATTGTCAAATGTCAATTGTCAAATGTCAATTGTCAAATGTCAATTGTCAAATGTCAATTGTCAAATGTCAAATGTCAATTGTCAAATGTCAATTGTCAAATGTCAATTGTCAAATGTCAATTGTCAAATGTCAATTGTCAAATGTCAATTGTCAAATGTCAATTGTCAAATGTCAAATGTCAATTGTCAAATGTCAATTGTCAAATGTCAATTGTCAAATGTCAATTGTCAAATGTCAATTGTCAAATGTCAATTGTCAATTGTCAATTGTCAATTGTCAATTGTCAATTGTCAATTGTCAAATGTCAATTGTCAAATGTCAATTGTCAAATGTCAATTGTCAAATGTCAATTGTCAAATGTCAATTGTCAAATGTCAATTGTCAAATGTCAATTGTCAAATGTCAATTGTCAAATGTCAATTGTCAAATGTCAATTGTCAAATGTCAATTGTCAAATGTCAATTGTCAAATGTCAATTGTCAAATGTCAATTGTCAAATGTCAATTGTCAAATGTCAATTGTCAAATGTCAATTGTCAAATGTCAATTGTCAAATGTCAATTGTCAAATGTCAATTGTCAAATGTCAATTGTCAAATGTCAATTGTCAAATGTCAATTGTCAAATGTCAATTGTCAAATGTCAATTGTCAAATGTCAATTGTCAATTGTCAATTGTCAAATGTCAATTGTCAAATGTCAATTGTCAAATGTCAATTGTCAAATGTCAAATGTCAATTGTCAAATGTCAATTGTCAAATGTCAATTGTCAAATGTCAATTGTCAAATGTCAATTGTCAAATGTCAATTGTCAAATGTCAATTGTCAAATGTCAATTGTCAAATGTCAATTGTCAAATGTCAATTGTCAAATGTCAATTGTCAAATGTCAATTATCAAATGTCAATTGTCAAATGTCAATTGTCAAATGTCAATTGTCAAATGTCAATTGTCAAATGTCAATTGTCAAATGTCAATTGTCAAATGTCAATTGTCAATTGTCAAATGTCAATTGTCAAATGTCAATTGTCAATTGTCAAATGTCAATTGTCAAATGTCAATTGTCAAATGTCAATTGTCAAATGTCAATTGTCAAATGTCAATTGTCAAATGTCAATTGTCAATTGTCAAATGTCAAATGTCAATTGTCAAATGTCAATTGTCAAATGTCAATTGTCAAATGTCAATTGTCAAATGTCAATTGTCAATTGTCAATTGTCAAATGTCAAATGTCAATTGTCAAATGTCAAATGTCAAATGTCAATTGTCAAATGTCAATTGTCAAATGTCAATTGTCAAATGTCAATTGTCAAATGTCAATTGTCAAATGTCAATTGTCAATTGTCAAATGTCAATTGTCAAATGTCAATTGTCAAATGTCAATTGTCAAATGTCAATTGTCAAATGTCAATTGTCAAATGTCAATTGTCAAATGTCAATTGTCAAATGTCAATTGTCAAATGTCAATTGTCAAATGTCAATTGTCAATTGTCAAATGTCAATTGTCAAATGTCAATTGTCAATTGTCAAATGTCAATTGTCAATTGTCAAATGTCAATTGTCAATTGTCAAATGTCAATTGTCAAATGTCAATTGTCAATTGTCAATTGTCAAATGTCAAATGTCAAATGTCAAATGTCAAATTTCAATTGTCAATTGTCAATTGTCAATTGTCAATTGTCAATTGTCAATTGTCAATTGTCAATTGTCAAATGTCAATTGTCAATTGTCAATGGTCAAATGTCAATTGTCAAATGTCAATTGTCAAATGTCAATTGTCAAATGTCAAATGTCAAATGTCAATTGTCAAATGTCAATTGGCAATTGTCAATTGTCAATTGTCAAATGTCAATTGTCAAATGTCAATTGTCAAATGTCAATTGTCAAATGTCAATTGTCAAATGTCAATTGTCAAATGTCAAATGTCAAATGTCAAATGTCAAATGTCAAATGTCAAATGTCAAATGTCAAATGTCAAATGTCAAATGTCAAATGTCAAATGTCAATTGTCAATTGTCAAATGTCAATTGTCAAATGTCAATTGTCAAATGTCATCTGTCAAATGTCAAAACTGTCAAACGTCAAAAAACTGCAAAACCGATTATAAAGTGTTCTTAGGCATCTGATAATGTGAGTTTGAGCGAGACTAACGAGCAACAATTCATTTTATAGATAGAAAAATCCAATTTTCTGATAAAACAGTCATCAATCTCATTTTGAATACATTAAAAATAGCGAGAAAGTAAAAATTAGTTAAACAAATATTTTCCATTAAAACTAAACAACTAGATCCATCAAAACTGTCTAAAAATAAACTTTTCAATTAAAACTAAAACAAAAATAAATATAAACGTAGAAGAAGAAGAAGAAGTGAGGTTAAAATTCCATTCAAAATGAAAATTTAATCATGCGAATGGATAGAAACGGCCTTAAGCGATAATCCGAAACTTGAATAAAGTTATTTTCTGTGTTAAAAGTTTCGTGAAGAAATTTTTCAATTAAAAAGAAATACTCACCTATCGAGCGCTATGGCAACCAAATGTAAAATTGATGCTGTACAACATAATACGTCACTGGAAGTCCAAATTTCGCACAATTCTGGTCCCAATCGCCATTCTTGACTCACTTCATAAATGGCGCCCAAAGGCATCACCAAACAGGCCACCAGAAGATCGGCTACTGCTAATGATAGAATTAAATAGTTGGCTATATTTTGTAGATTTCTTTCTAATAAAATTGCTGCTATTACAAATACGTTTCCTGTAAAAAAAAAAATTGAAATTTTACTGTTTATTTGTCAACTGTCATTCTATTATTCTGTCAACTGCCACTCCGTCAGCTTTCAAACTGTCTATTGTCAAGTATTATTGTATCTCCTGTCAACTGTCATTCTGTTTATTGCCAACTGTTACTATTATTTTGTCCACTGTCATTCTGTCAATTGTCATTTTGTCAATTGTCATTTTGTCAATTGTCATTTTGTCAATTGTCATTTTGTCAATTGTTATTTTGTCAATTGTCATTTTGTCAATTGTCATTTTGTCAATTGTCATTTTGTCAATTGTCATTTTGTCAATTGTCATTTTGTCAATTGTCATTTTGTCAATTGTCATTTTGTCAATTGTCATTTTGTCAATTGTCATATTTTGTCAATTGTCATATTTTGTCAATTGTCATTTTGTCAATTGTCATATTTTGTCAATTTTCATATTTTGTCAATTTTCATATTTTGTCAATTTTCATATTTTGTCAATTGTCATTTTGTCAATTGTCATTTTGTCAATTGTCATTTTGTCAATTGTCATTTTGTCAATTGTCATTTTGTCAATTGTCATTTTGTCAATTGTCATTTTGTCAATTGTCATTTTGTCAATTGTCATTTTGTCAATTGTCATTTTGTCAATTGTCATTTTGTCAATTGTCATTTTGTCAATTGTCATTTTGTCAATTGTCATTTTGTCAATTGTCATTTTGTCAATTGTCATTTTGTCAATTGTCATTTTGTCAATTGTCATTTTGTCAATTGTCATTTTGTCAATTGTCATTTTGTCAATTGTCATTTTGTCAATTGTCATTTTGTCAATTGTCATTTTGTCAATTGTCATTTTGTCAATTGTCATTTTGTCAATTGTCATTTTGTCAATTGTCATTTTGTCAATTGTCATTTTGTCAATTGTCATTTTGTCAATTGTCATTTTGTCAATTGTCATTTTGTCAATTGTCATTTTGTCAATTGTCATTTTGTCAATTGTCATTTTGTCAATTGTCATTTTGTCAATTGTCATTTTGTCAATTGTCATTTTGTCAATTGTCATTTTGTCAATTGTCATTTTGTCAATTGTCATTTTGTCAATTGTCATTTTGTCAATTGTCATTTTGTCAATTGTCATTTTGTCAATTGTCATTTTGTCAATTGTCATTTTGTCAATTGTCATTTTGTCAATTGTCATTTTGTCAATTGTCATTTTGTCAATTGTCATTTTGTCAATTGTCATTTTGTCAATTGTCATTTTGTCAATTGTCATTTTGTCAATTGTCATTTTGTCAATTGTCATTTTGTCAATTGTCATTTTGTCAATTGTCATTTTGTCAATTGTCATTTTGTCAATTGTCATTTTGTCAATTGTCATTTTGTCAATTGTCATTTTGTCAATTGTCATTTTGTCAATTGTCATTTTGTCAATTGTCATTTTGTCAATTGTCATTTTGTCAATTGTCATTTTGTCAATTGTCATTTTGTCAATTGTCATTTTGTCAATTGTCATTTTGTCAATTGTCATTTTGTCAATTGTCATTTTGTCAATTGTCATTTTGTCAATTGTCATTTTGTCAATTGTCATTTTGTCAATTGTCATTCTGTCAATTGTCATTCTGTCAACTGTCATCCTGTCAACTGTCATTCTGTCAACTGTCATTCTGTCAACTGTCATTCTGTCAACTGTCATTCTGTCAACTTTCATTCTGTCAACTTTCATTCTGTCAACTGTCATCCTGTCAACTGTCATTCTGTCAACTGTCATTCTGTCATCTGTCATTCTGTCAACTGTCATTCTGTAAACTGTCATTCTGTCAACTGTCATTCTGTAAACTATCATTCTGTAAACTGTCATTCTGTCATCTGTCATTCTGTCAACTGTCATTCTGTAAACTATCATTCTGTAAACTATCATTCTGTAAACTATCATTCTGTCAACTGTCATTCTGTCAACTGTCATTCTGTCAACTGTCATTCTGTCAACTGTCATTCTGTCAACTGTCATTCTGTCAACTGTCATTCTGTCAACTGTCATTCTGTCAACTGTCATTCTGTCAACTGTCATTCTGTCAACTGTCATTCTGTCAACTGTCATTCTGTCAACTGTCATTCTGTCAACTGTCATTCTGTCAACTGTCATTCTGTCAACTGTCATTCTGTCAACTGTCATTCTGTCAACTGTCATTCTGTCAACTGTCATTCTGTCAACTGTCATTCTGTCAACTGTCATTTTGTCAACTGTCATTCTGTCAACTGTCATTCTGTCAACTGTCATTCTGTCAACTGTCATTCTGTCAACTGTCATTCTGTCAACTGTCATTCTGTCAACTGTCATTCTGTCAACTGTCATTCTGTCAACTGTCATTCTGTCAACTGTCATTCTGTCAACTGTCATTCTGTCAACTGTCATTCTGTCAACTGTCATTCTGTCAACTGTCATTCTGTCAACTGTCATTCTGTCAACTGTCATTCTGTCAACTGTCATTCTGTCAACTGTCATTCTGTCAACTGTCATTCTGTCAACTGTCATTCTGTCAACTGTCATTCTGTCAACTGTCATTCTGTCAACTGTCATTCTGTCAACTGTCATTCTGTCAACTGTCATTCTGTCAACTGTCATTCTGTCAACTGTCATTCTGTCAACTGTCATTCTGTCAACTGTCATTCTGTCAACTGTCATTCTGTCAACTGTCATTCTGTCAACTGTCATTCTGTCAACTGTCATTCTGTCAACTGTCATTCTGTAAACTATCATTCTGTAAACTATCATTCTGTCATCTGTCATTCTGTCAACTGTCATTCTGTAAACTATCATTCTGTCATCTGTCATTCTGTCAACTGTCATTCTGTCAACTGTCATTCTGTCAACCTTCATTCTGTAAACTATCATTCTGTAAACTATCATTCTGTCATCTGTCATTCTGTCAACTGTCATTTTGTCAACTGTCATTTTGTCAACTGTCATTCTGTCAACTGTCATTCTGTCAACTGTCATTCTGTCAACTGTCATTCTGTCAACTGTCATTCTGTCAACTGTCATTCTGTCAACTGTCATTCTGTTAACTGTCATTCTGTCAACTGTCATTCTGTCAACTGTCATTCTGTCAACTGTCATTCTGTCAACTGTCATTCTGTCAACTGTCATTCTGTCAACTGTCATTCTGTCAACTGTCATTCTGTCAACTGTCATTCTGTCAACTGTCATTCTGTCAACTGTCATTCTGTCAACTGTCATTCTGTCAACTGTCATTCTGTCAACTGTCATTCTGTCAACTGTCATTCTGTCAACTGTCATTCTGTCAACTGTCATTCTGTCATCTGTCATTCTGTCAACTGTCATTCTGTAAACTATCATTCTGTCATCTGTCATTCTGTCAACTGTCATTCTGTCAACTGTCATTCTGTCAACTGTCATTCTGTCAACTGTCATTCTGTCAACTGTCATTCTGTCAACTGTCATTCTGTCAACTGTCATTCTGTCAACTGTCATTCTGTCAACTGTCATTCTGTCAACTGTCATTCTGTCAACTGTCATTCTGTCAACTGTCATTCTGTCAACTGTCATTCTGTCAACTGTCATTCTGTCAACTGTCATTCTGTCAACTGTCATTCTGTCAACTGTCATTCTGTCAACTGTCATTCTGTCAACTGTCATTCTGTCAACTGTCATTCTGTCAACTGTCATTCTGTCAACTGTCATTCTGTAAACTATCATTCTGTAAACTATCATTCTGTCATCTGTCATTCTGTCAACTGTCATTCTGTAAACTATCATTCTGTCATCTGTCATTCTGTCAACTGTCATTCTGTCAACTGTCATTCTGTCAACTGTCATTCTGTCAACTGTCATTCTGTCAACTGTCATTCTGTCAACTGTCATTCTGTCAACTGTCATTCTGTCAACTGTCATTCTGTCAACTGTCATTCTGTCAACTGTCATTCTGTCAACTGTCATTCTGTCAACTGTCATTCTGTCAACTGTCATTCTGTCAACTGTCATTCTGTCAACTGTCATTCTGTCAACTGTCATTCTGTCAACTGTCATTCTGTCAACTGTCATTCTGTCAACTGTCATTCTGTCAACTGTCATTCTGTCAATTGTCATTCTGTCAACTGTCATTCTGTCAACTGTCATTCTGTCAACTGTCATTCTGTCAACTGTCATTCTGTCAACTGTCATTCTGTCAACTGTCATTCTGTCAACTGTCATTCTGTCAACTGTCATTCTGTCAACTGTCATTCTGTCAACTGTCATTCTGTCAACTGTCATTCTGTCAACTGTCATTCTGTCAACTGTCATTCTGTCAACTGTCATTCTGTCAACTGTCATTCTGTCAACTGTCATTCTGTCAACTGTCATTCTGTCAACTGTCATTCTGTCAACTGTCATTCTGTCAACTGTCATTCTGTCAACTGTCATTCTGTCAACTGTCATTCTGTCAACTGTCATTTATTTGCCATTTCTGACATTTGACATTTCTGTCATTTGTTTGTTTGGTTTTGCAGTATTTTTGACATTTGACGTTTTTGACATCTGTCATTAGACATATTTTTGACGTTTAATTGATAGAATATCTAATTTTTAAAACATAGAATTCTGTCATTTTGTCAACTGTCATTCTGTCAACTGTCATTCTGTCAACTGTCATTCTGTCAACTGTCATTCTGTCAACTGTCATTCTGTCAACTGTCATTCTGTCAACTGTCATTCTGTCATCTGTCATTCTGTCAACTGTCATTCTGTAAACTATCATTCTGTCATCTGTCATTCTGTCAACTGTCATTCTGTCAACTGTCATTCTGTCAACTGTCATTCTGTCAACTGTCATTCTGTAAACTATCATTCTGTAAACTATCATTCTGTCATCTGTCATTCTGTCAACTGTCATTCTGTAAACTATCATTCTGTCATCTGTCATTCTGTCAACTGTCATTCTGTCAACTGTCATTCTGTCAACTGTCATTCTGTCAACTGTCATTCTGTAAACTATCATTCTGTAAACTATCATTCTGTCATCTGTCATTCTGTCAACTGTCATTCTGTAAACTATCATTCTGTCATCTGTCATTCTGTCAACTGTCATTCTGTCAACTGTCATTCTGTCAACCTTCATTCTGTAAACTATCATTCTGTAAACTATCATTCTGTCATCTGTCATTCTGTCAACTGTCATTCTGTCAACTGTCATTCTGTCAACTGTCATTCTGTCAACTGTCATTCTGTCAACTGTCATTCTGTCAACTGTCATTCTGTCAACTGTCATTCTGTCAACTGTCATTCTGTCAACTGTCATTCTGTCAACTGTCATTCTGTCAACTGTCATTCTGTCAACTGTCATTCTGTCAACTGTCATTCTGTCAACTGTCATTCTGTCAACTGTCATTCTGTCAACTGTCATTCTGTCAACTGTCATTCTGTCAACTGTCATTCTGTCAACTGTCATTCTGTCAACTGTCATTCTGTCAACTGTCATTCTGTCAACTGTCATTCTGTCAACTGTCATTCTGTCAACTGTCATTCTGTCAACTGTCATTCTGTCAATTGTCATTCTGTCAACTGTCATTCTGTCAACTGTCATTCTGTCAACTGTCATTCTGTCAACTGTCATTCTGTCAACTGTCATTCTGTCAACTGTCATTCTGTCAACTGTCATTCTGTCAACTGTCATTCTGTCAACTGTCATTCTGTCAACTGTCATTCTGTCAACTGTCATTCTGTCAACTGTCATTCTGTCAACTGTCATTCTGTCAACTGTCATTCTGTCAACTGTCATTCTGTCAACTGTCATTCTGTCAACTGTCATTCTGTCAACTGTCATTCTGTCAACTGTCATTCTGTCAACTGTCATTCTGTCAACTGTCATTCTGTCAACTGTCATTCTGTCAACTGTCATTCTGTCAACTGTCATTTATTTGCCATTTCTGACATTTGACATTTCTGTCATTTGTTTGTTTGGTTTTGCAGTATTTTTGACATTTGACGTTTTTGACATCTGTCATTAGACATATTTTTGACGTTTAATTGATAGAATATCTAATTTTTAAAACATAGAATTCTGTCATTTTGTCAACTGTCATTCTGTCAACTGTCATTCTGTCAACTGTCATTCTGTCAACTGTCATTCTGTCAACTGTCATTCTGTCAACTGTCATTCTGTCAACTGTCATTCTGTCAACTGTCATTCTGTCAACTGTCATTCTGTCAACTGTCATTCTGTCAACTGTCATTCTGTCAACTGTCATTCTGTCATCTGTCATTCTGTCAACTGTCATTCTGTAAACTATCATTCTGTCATCTGTCATTCTGTCAACTGTCATTCTGTCAACTGTCATTCTGTCAACTGTCATTCTGTCAACTGTCATTCTGTCAACTGTCATTCTGTCAACTGTCATTCTGTCAACTGTCATTCTGTCAACTGTCATTCTGTCAACTGTCATTCTGTCAACTGTCATTCTGTCAACTGTCATTCTGTCAACTGTCATTCTGTCAACTGTCATTCTGTCAACTGTCATTCTGTCAACTGTCATTCTGTCAACTGTCATTCTGTCAACTGTCATTCGGTCAACTGTCATTCTGTCAACTATCATTCTGTTAACTGTCATTCTGTCAATTGTCATTCTGTCAACTGTCTATTTATTTGCCATTTCTGACATTTGACATTTCTGTCATCAGTATTTTTGACGTTTCACGTTTTTGACATCTGACATTTGACATATTTTTGACGTTTTTAATATATAGAAATGATTATCTTTATGTAAAGTTAGTTATATAAATAAGAAAGTTAGATAAATAAAATTAATTGAATCGAAATACAAAGACTAGAAAAAATTCTCTACTCTTGATTAAAAATGTTATTTGTGTTACATAAAATCGTTAGTGACACTTTGTTGTTGAGAACATTAATCATTTTCGAATATAATCAGAGCGCAAAGAAAATCAATAAAAACGGTAGAGGGTATACAACTATACAATAAGGAAATTCATTAATTTCTTTTCTCTTTCTTTATATTCTATTTTTAAAAGTTTGCCTAAATTAGAAAAATGTGATCGCTAAAATAAACTTAGAAACGTTGTAGAAATTAATTAAAAGAGGTCCCATATACTCTCTTTTATAGAGAATCAATTTTATTACATCGTAAAGTCATTTATTACTTTGTAGCTTGTTTAATTGAAAAATTTTTATTTCCTTTTTCTTTTTTACTAGAACGTTACTTACTTACTTTTTTTCTAATACTAGGTAATTGTTTTTACTGAATATTCTGACATTTGACACATGACATTTGACATAATATGATATATTTAAGATTTTTACGTACAATTGTGGATAAAATAATGAATTTGACAGTTACAACTTAAAATTTCTGACATTCTACAGTTAAAATGATGACATTTCTTATATTTGATAGTTGCCATTTGATATTATTAACTTTTGACAGTTGAAATTTGACATTTGACAGTTAAAATTTGATATTTCTGATATTTGACAGTTAAAATTTTGCATTTGTAACATTTGACAGTTGAAATTTGACATTTGACAGTTGACGTTTGATATTTCTGATATTTGACATTTGAAATTTTGCATTTTTAACATTTGATAGTTGAAATTTAACATTTGACAGTTGAAGTTTGATATTTCTGATTTTTGACAGTTGAAACCTGACATTTCTGACATTTGACAGTTGAAATGTGATATTTATGATATTTGACAGTTGAAATTTTGCATTTTTAACATTTGATAGTTGAAAGTCGACATTTGACAGTTGAAGTTTGATATTTCTGATATTTGACAGTTGAAACCTGACATGTCTGACATTTCACAGTTGAAATTTGACATTTGACACTTGAAGTTTGTAATTTCTGATATTTGACAGTTGAAACCTGACATTTCTGACATTTCACAGTTGAAATTTGACATTTGACAGTTGAATTTTTATATTTCTGATATTTGACAGTTGAAACCTGACATTTCTGACATTTCACAGTTGAAATTTGACAGTTGAAGTTTGATATTTTTGATATTTGACAGTTGAAACCTGACATTTCTGACATTTCACAGTTGAAATTTGACATTTGACAGTTGAAGTTTGATATTTTTGATATTTGACAGTTGAAACCTGACATTTCTGACATTTCACAGTTGAAATTTGACATTTGACAGTTGAAGTTTGATATTTTTGATATTTGACAGTTGAAACCTGACATTTCTGACATTTCACAGTCGAAATTTGACATTTGATAGTTGAAGTTTGATATTTCGGATATTTGACAGTCGAAACCTGACATTTCACAGTTGAAATTTGACATTTGACAGTTGAAATGTGATATTTCTGATATTTGACAGTTGAAACCTGACATTTCTGACATTTCACAGTTGAAATTTGACATTTGACAGTTGAAGTTTGATATTTTTGATATTTGACAGTTGAAACCTGACATTTCTGACATTTCACAGTCGAAATTTGACATTTGATAGTTGAAGTTTGATATTTCGGATATTTGACAGTCGAAACCTGACATTTCACAGTTGAAATTTGACATTTGACAGTTGAAATGTGATATTTCTGATATTTGACAGTTGAAACCTGACATTTCTGACATTTCACAGTTGAAATTTGACATTTGACAGTTGAAGTTTGATATTTTTGATATTTGACAGTTGAAACCTGACATTTCTGACATTTCACAGTCGAAATTTGACATTTGATAGTTGAAGTTTGATATTTCGGATATTTGACAGTCGAAACCTGACATTTCACAGTTGAAATTTGACATTTGACAGTTGAAATGTGATATTTCTGATATTTGACAGTTGAAACCTGACATTTCTGACATTTCACAGCTGAAATTTGACATTTGACAGTTGAAGTTTGATATTTCTGATATTTGACAGTTGAAACCTGACATTTCTGACATTTCACAGTCGAAATTTGACAGTTGAATTGTTATATTTCTGATATTTGACAGTTGAAACCTGACATTTCTGACATTTTACAGTTGAAATTTGACTTTTGACAGTTGAAGTTTGATAATTCTGATATTTGACAGTTGAAACCTGACATTTTTGACATTTCACAGTTGAAATTTGACATTTGACAGTTGAAGTTTGATATTTCTGATATTTGACAGTTGAAACCTGACATTTCACAGTTGAAATTTGACATTTGACAGTTGAAATGTGATATTTCTGATATTTGACAGTTGAAACCTGACATTTCTGACATTTCACAGCTGAAATTTGACATTTGTCAGTTGAAGTTTGATATTTCTGATATTTGACAGCTGAAACCTGACATTTCTGACATTTTACACTTGAAATTTGATATTTGACAGTTGAAATGTGATATTTCTGATATTTGACAGTTGAAATTTTGCATTTTTAACATTTGGTAGTTGAAATTTGATATTTTTAACTGTCATTCTGTTCACTTTCAACTATTATTCTGTCTACTGTCAACGGTCATTCTATAAACTGTCATTTGGTTAAATCTCATTTTGTTTACTGTCATTTTTGTCAATTGTCATTTTGTCATTCTATTATTGTGTCAACTGTCATTCTGTCCAGTGTAACCCTCTTAATTGTTAATCTGCAATTCTCTCAACTATCGTTCTCACAGCTGCAAATGTGTCAACTGTTATTGTGTCAACTGTCATTCTGTCAACTGTCATTTATTTGCGATTTCTGACATTTGACATTTCTGTCATCTGCCTTTTTTATCGATATTGCTACTTTAAAAACGAAATAAGGTTTGGTTTTGCAGTATTTTTGACATTTGGCATATTTTTGACGTTTAATGTCATTCTGTCAACTGTCATTCTGTAAACTGTCATTCTGTCAACTGTCATTCTGTCAACTGTCATTCTATCAACTATCATTCTGTCAACTTTCATTCTGTCAACTGTCATTCTGTCAACTGTCATTCTGTCAACTGTCAACTGTCATTCTGTCAACTGTCATTTTGTCAACTGTCATTCTGTCAACTGTCATTCTGTCAACTGTCATTTTGTAAAATAATGAATTTGACAGTTACAACTTAAAATTTCTGACATTCTACAGTTAAAATTTGACATTTCTGATATTTGACAGTTGAAATTTTGTCATTTTTAACATCTGACAGTTTAAATTTGACATTTTTAAACTTTGACAGTTGAAATATGACATTTTTAACTTGTGACAGTTAAAATCTGACATTTGACAGTTAAAATTTGACATTTCTGGTATTTGACAGTTAAAATTTTGTCATTTTTAACATCTGACAGTTTAAATTTGACATTTTTAACCATTGACAGTTGAAATATGACATTTTTAACTTGTTACAGTTAAAATCTGACATTTGACAGTTAAAATTTGACATTTCTGATATTTGACAGTTGAAATTTTGTCATTTTTAACATCTGACAGTTTAAATTTGACATTTTTAAACTTTGACAGTTGAAATATGACATTTTTAACTTGTGACAGTTAAAATCTGACATTTGACAGTTAAAATTTGACATTTCTGGTATTTGACAGTTAAAATTTTGTCATTTTTAACATCTGACAGTTTAAATTTGACATTTTTAACCATTGACAGTTGAAATATGACATTTTTAACTTGTTACAGTTAAAATCTGACATTTGACAGTTAAAATTTGACATTTCTGATATTTGACAGTTGAAATTTTGTCATTTTTAACATCTGACAGTTTAAATTTGACATTTTTAACCTTTGACAGTTGAAATATGACATTTTTAACTTGTGACAGTTGAAATCTGACATTTGACAGTTAAAATTTGACATTTCTGATATTTGACAGTTGAAATTGTGTCATTTTTAACATCTGACAGTTTAAATTTGACATTTTTAACCTTTGACAGTTGAAATATGACATTTTTAACTTGTTACAGTTAAAATCTGACATTTGACAGTTAAAATTTGACATTTCTGATATTTGACAGTTGAAATTTTGTCATTTTTAACATCTGACAGTTTAAATTTGACATTTTTAACCATTGACAGTTGAAATATGACATTTTTAACTTGTTACAGTTAAAATCTGACATTTGACAGTTAAAATTTGATACTTCTGATATTTGACAGTTGAAATCTGACATTTGACAGTTAAAATTTAATACTTCTGGCATTTGACAGTTGAAGTTTGATATTTCGGATATTTGACAGTCGAAACCTGACATTTCACAGTTGAAATTTGACATTTGACAGTTGAAGTTTGATATTTCTGATATTTGACAGTTGAAACCTGACATTTCTGACATTTCACAGTTGAAATTTGACATTTGATAGTTGAAGTTTGATATTTCGGATATTTGACAGTCGAAACCTGACATTTCACAGTTGAAATTTGACATTTGACAGTTGAATTTAATATTTCTGATATTTGACAGTTGAAACCTGACATTTCTGACATTTCACAGTTGAAATTTGACATTTGACAGTTGAATTTTTATATTTCTGATATTTGACAGTTGAAACCTGACATTTCTGACGTTTCACAGTTGAAATTTGACATTTGACAGTTGAATTTTTATATTTCTGATATTTGACAGTTGAAACCTGACATTTCTGACATTTCACAGTTGAAATTTGACATCTGACAGTTGAATTTTTATATTTCTGATATTTGACAGTTGAAACCTGACATTTCTGACATTTCACAGTTGAAATTTGACATCTGACAGTTGAATTTTTATATTTCTGATATTTGACAGTTGAAACCTGACATTTCTGACATTTCACAGTTGAAATTTGACATTTGACAGTTGAATTTTTATATTTCTGATATTTGACAGTTGAAACCTGACATTTCTGACATTTCACAGTTGAAATTTGACATTTGACAGTTGAAGTTTGATATTTTTGATATTTGACAGTTGAAACCTGACATTTCTGACATTTCACAGTTGAAATTTGACATTTGACAGTTGAAGTTTGATATTTTTGATATTTGACAGTTGAAACCTGACATTTCTGACATTTCACAGTTGAAATTTGACATTTGACAGTTGAAGTTTGATATTTTTGATATTTGACAGTTGAAACCTGACATTTCTGACATTTCACAGTCGAAATTTGACATTTGACAGTTGAAGTTTGATATTTCTGATATTTGACAGTTGAAACCTGACATTTCTGACATTTCACAGTCGAAATTTGACAGTTGAATTTTTATATTTCTGATATTTGACAGTTGAAACCTGACATTTCTGACATTTTACAGTTGAAATTTGACATTTGACAGTTGAAGTTTGATATTTCTGATATTTGACAGTTGAAACCTGACATTTCACAGTTGAAATTTGACATTTGACAGTTGAAATGTGATATTTCTGATATTTGACAGTTGAAACCTGACATTTCTGACATTTCACAGCTGAAATTTGACATTTGTCAGTTGAAGTTTGATATTTCTGATATTTGACAGCTGAAACCTGACATTTTTGACATTTTACACTTGAAATTTGATATTTGACAGTTGAAATGTGAAATTTCTGATATTTGACAGATGAAATTTTGCATTTTTAACATTTGGTAGTTGAAATTTGATATTTTTAACTGTCATTCTGTTCACTTTCAACTATTATTCTGTCTACTGTCAACGGTCATTCTATCAACTGTCATTTGGTTAAATCTCATTTTGTTTACTGTCATTTTTGTCAATTGTCATTTTGTCATTCTATTATTGTGTCAACTGTCATTCTGTCCAGTGTAACCCTCTTAATTGTCAATCTGCAATTCTCTCAACTATCGTTCTCACAGCTGCAAATGTGTCAACTGTTATTGTGTCAACTGTCATTCTGCCAACTGTCATTCTGTCAACTGTCATTCTGTCAACTGTCATTCTGTCAACTGTCATTCTGTCAACTGTCATTCTGTCAACTGTCATTCTGTCAACTGTCATTCTGTCAACTGTCGTTCTGTCAACTGTCATTCTGTCAACTGTCATTCTGTCAACTGTCATTTTGTCAACTGTCATTCTGTCAACTGTCATTCTGTCAACTGTCATTCTGTCAACTGTCATTCTGTCAACCGTTATTCTGTCAACTGTCATTCTGTCAACTGTCATTCTGTCAACTGTCATTCTGTCAACTGTCATTCTGTAAAATAATGAATTTGACAGTTACAACTTAACATTTCTGACATTCTACAGTTTAAATTTGACATTTCTGATATTTGACAGTTAGAATTTTGTCATTTTTAACATCTGACAGTTGAAATTTGACATTTTAACCATTTGACAGTTGAAATTTGACATTTTTAACTTGTGACAGTCAAAATCTGACATTTGACAGTTAAAATTTGATATTTCTGATATTTGAAAGTTAAAATATGACATTTAACAGTTAAAATTGGATATTTCTGATATTTGACAGTTGAAATTTTGTCATTTTTAACATCTGACAGTTTAAATTTGACATTTTTCACCTTTGACAGTTGAAATATGACATTTTTAACTTGTGACAGTTAAAATCTGACATTTGACAGTTAAAATTTGATACTTCTGATATTTGACAGTTGAAATTTTGTCATTTTTAACATCTGACAGTTTAAATTTGACATTTTTCACCTTTGACAGTTGAAATATGACATTTTTAACTTGTGACAGTTATAATCTGACATTTGACAGTTAAAATTTGATACTTCTGATATTTGACAGTTGAAATTTTGTCATTTTTAACATCTGACAGTTTAAATTTAACATTTTTAAAATTTGACAGATGACATTTGATATTTTTAACTTGTGACAGTTAAAATCTGACATTTGACAGTTAAAATTTGATACTTCTGATATTTGACAGTTGAAATTTTGTCATTTTTAACATCTGACAGTTTAAATTTAACATTTTTAAAATTTGACAGATGACATTTGATATTTTTAACTTGTGACAGTTAAAATCTGACATTTGACAGTTAAAATTTGATACTTCTGATATTTGACAGTTGAAATTTTGTCATTTTTAACATCTGACTGTTTAAATTTGACATTTTTAAAATTTGACAGATGACATTTGATATTTTTAACTTGTGACAGTTAAAATCTGACATTTGACAGTTAAAATTTGATACTTCTGATATTTGACAGTTGAAATTTTGTCATTTTTAACATCTGACTGTTTAAATTTGACATTTTTAAAATTTGACAGATGACATTTGATATTTTTAACTTGTGACAGTTAAAATCTGACATTTGACAGTTAAAATTTGATACTTCTGATATTTGACAGTTGAAATTTTGTCATTTTTAACATCTGACTGTTTAAATTTGACATTTTTAAAATGTGACAGATGACATTTGATATTTTTAACTTGTGACAGTTAAAATCTGACATTTGACAGTTAAAATTTGATACTTCTGATATTTGACAGTTGAAATTTTGTCATTTTTAACATCTGACTGTTTAAATTTGACATTTTTAAAATTTGACAGATGACATTTGATATTTTTAACTTGTGACAGTTAAAATCTGACATTTGACAGTTAAAATTTGATACTTCTGATATTTGACAGTTGAAATTTTGTCATTTTTAACATCTGACAGTTTAAATTTAACATTTTTAAAATTTGACAGATGACATTTGATATTTTTAACTTGTGACAGTTAAAATCTGACATTTGACAGTTAAAATTTGATACTTCTGATATTTGACAGTTGAAATTTTGTCATTTTTAACATCTGACTGTTTAAATTTGACATTTTTAAAATTTGACAGATGACATTTGATATTTTTAACTTGTGACAGTTAAAATCTGACATTTGACAGTTAAAATTTGATACTTCTGATATTTGACAGTTGAAATTTTGTCATTTTTAACATCTGACAGTTTAAATTTAACATTTTTAAAATTTGACAGATGACATTTGATATTTTTAACTTGTGACAGTTAAAATCTGACATTTGACAGTTAAAATTTGATACTTCTGATATTTGACAGTTGAAATTTTGTCATTTTTAACATCTGACTGTTTAAATTTGACATTTTTAAAATTTGACAGATGACATTTGATATTTTTAACTTGTGACAGTTAAAATCTGACATTTGACAGTTAAAATTTGATACTTCTGATATTTGACAGTTGAAATTTTGTCATTTTTAACATCTGACTGTTTAAATTTGACATTTTTAAAATTTGACAGATGACATTTGATATTTTTAACTTGTGACAGTTAAAATCTGACATTTGACAGTTAAAATTTGATACTTCTGATATTTGACAGTTGAAATTTTGTCATTTTTAACATCTGACAGTTTAAATTTAACATTTTTAAAATTTGACAGATGACATTTGATATTTTTAACTTGTGACAGTTAAAATCTGACATTTGACAGTTAAAATTTGATACTTCTGATATTTGACAGTTGAAATTTTGTCATTTTTAACATCTGACTGTTTAAATTTGACATTTTTAAAATTTGACAGATGACATTTGATATTTTTAACTTGTGACAGTTAAAATCTGACATTTGACAGTTAAAATTTGATACTTCTGATATTTGACAGTTGAAATTTTGTCATTTTTAACATCTGACTGTTTAAATTTGACATTTTTAAAATTTGACAGATGACATTTGATATTTTTAACTTGTGACAGTTAAAATCTGACATTTGACAGTTAAAATTTGATACTTCTGATATTTGACAGTTGAAATTTTGTCATTTTTAACATCTGACTGTTTAAATTTGACATTTTTAAAATTTGACAGATGACATTTGATATTTTTAACTTGTGACAGTTAAAATCTGACATTTGACAGTTAAAATTTGATACTTCTGATATTTGACAGTTGAAATTTTGTCATTTTTAACATCTGACAGTTTAAATTTAACATTTTTAAAATTTGACAGATGACATTTGATATTTTTAACTTGTGACAGTTAAAATCTGACATTTGACAGTTAAAATTTGATACTTCTGATATTTGACAGTTGAAATTTTGTCATTTTTAACATCTGACTGTTTAAATTTGACATTTTTAAAATTTGACAGATGACATTTGATATTTTTAACTTGTGACAGTTAAAATCTGACATTTGACAGTTAAAATTTGATACTTCTGATATTTGACAGTTGAAATTTTGTCATTTTTAACATCTGACTGTTTAAATTTGACATTTTTAAAATTTGACAGATGACATTTGATATTTTTAACTTGTGACAGTTAAAATCTGACATTTGACAGTTAAAATTTGATACTTCTGATATTTGACAGTTGAAATTTTGTCATTTTTAACATCTGACTGTTTAAATTTGACATTTTTAAAATTTGACAGATGACATTTGATATTTTTAACTTGTGACAGTTAAAATCTGACATTTGACAGTTAAAATTTGATACTTCTGATATTTGACAGTTGAAATTTTGTCATTTTTAACATCTGACTGTTTAAATTTGACATTTTTAAAATTTGACAGATGACATTTGATATTTTTAACTTGTGACAGTTAAAATCTGACATTTGACAGTTAAAATTTGATACTTCTGATATTTGACAGTTGAAATTTTGTCATTTTTAACATCTGACTGTTTAAATTTGACATTTTTAAAATTTGACAGATGACATTTGATATTTTTAACTTGTGACAGTTAAAATCTGACATTTGACAGTTAAAATTTGATACTTCTGATATTTGACAGTTGAAATTTTGTCATTTTTAACATCTGACTGTTTAAATTTAACATTTTTAAAATTTGACAGATGACATTTGATATTTTTAACTTGTGACAGTTAAAATCTGACATTTGACAGTTAAAATTTGATACTTCTGATATTTGACAGTTGAAATTTTGTCATTTTTAACATCTGACTGTTTAAATTTGACATTTTTAAAATTTGACAGATGACATTTGATATTTTTAACTTGTGACAGTTAAAATCTGACATTTGACAGTTAAAATTTGATACTTCTGATATTTGACAGTTGAAATTTTGTCATTTTTAACATCTGACTGTTTAAATTTGACATTTTTAAAATTTGACAGATGACATTTGATATTTTTAACTTGTGACAGTTAAAATCTGACATTTGACAGTTAAAATTTGATACTTCTGATATTTGACAGTTGAAATTTTGTCATTTTTAACATCTGACAGTTTAAATTTGACATTTTTAAAATTTGACAGATGACATTTGATATTTTTAACTTGTGACAGTTAAAATCTGACATTTGACAGTTAAAATTTGATACTTCTGATATTTGACAGTTGAAATTTTGTCATTTTTAACATCTGACTGTTTAAATTTGACATTTTTAAAATTTGACAGATGACATTTGATATTTTTAACTTGTGACAGTTAAAATCTGACATTTGACAGTTAAAATTTGATACTTCTGATATTTGACAGTTGAAATTTTGTCATTTTTAACATCTGACAGTTTAAATTTAACATTTTTAAAATTTGACAGATGACATTTGATATTTTTAACTTGTGACAGTTAAAATCTGACATTTGACAGTTAAAATTTGATACTTCTGATATTTGACAGTTGAAATTTTGTCATTTTTAACATCTGACTGTTTAAATTTGACATTTTTAAAATTTGACAGATGACATTTGATATTTTTAACTTGTGGCAGTTAAAATCTGACATTTGACAGTTAAAATTTGATACTTCTGATATTTGACAGTTGAAATTTTGTCATTTTTAACATCTGACAGTTTAAATTTAACATTTTTAAAATTTGACAGATGACATTTGATATTTTTAACTTGTGACAGTTAAAATCTGACATTTGACAGTTAAAATTTGATACTTCTGATATTTGACAGTTGAAATTTTGTCATTTTTAACATCTGACTGTTTAAATTTGACATTTTTAAAATTTGACAGATGACATTTGATATTTTTAACTTGTGACAGTTAAAATCTGACATTTGACAGTTAAAATTTGATACTTCTGATATTTGACAGTTGAAATTTTGTCATTTTTAACATCTGACTGTTTAAATTTGACATTTTTAAAATTTGACAGATGACATTTGATATTTTTAACTTGTGACAGTTAAAATCTGACATTTGACAGTTAAAATTTGATACTTCTGATATTTGACAGTTGAAATTTTGTCATTTTTAACATCTGACTGTTTAAATTTGACATTTTTAAAATTTGACAGATGACATTTGATATTTTTAACTTGTGACAGTTAAAATCTGACATTTGACAGTTAAAATTTGATACTTCTGATATTTGACAGTTGAAATTTTGTCATTTTTAACATCTGACAGTTTAAATTTAACATTTTTAAAATTTGACAGATGACATTTGATATTTTTAACTTGTGACAGTTAAAATCTGACATTTGACAGTTAAAATTTGATACTTCTGATATTTGACAGTTGAAATTTTGTCATTTTTAACATCTGACAGTTTAAATTTAACATTTTTAAAATTTGACAGATGACATTTGATATTTTTAACTTGTGACAGTTAAAATCTGACATTTGACAGTTAAAATTTGATACTTCTGATATTTGACAGTTGAAATTTTGTCATTTTTAACATCTGACTGTTTAAATTTGACATTTTTAAAATTTGACAGATGACATTTGATATTTTTAACTTGTGACAGTTAAAATCTGACATTTGACAGTTAAAATTTGATACTTCTGATATTTGACAGTTGAAATTTTGTCATTTTTAACATCTGACAGTTTAAATTTAACATTTTTAAAATTTGACAGATGACATTTGATATTTTTAACTTGTGACAGTTAAAATCTGACATTTGACAGTTAAAATTTGATACTTCTGATATTTGACAGTTGAAATTTTGTCATTTTTAACATCTGACAGTTTAAATTTAACATTTTTAAAATTTGACAGATGACATTTGATATTTTTAACTTGTGACAGTTAAAATCTGACATTTGACAGTTAAAATTTGATACTTCTGATATTTGACAGTTGAAATTTTGTCATTTTTAACATCTGACTGTTTAAATTTGACATTTTTAAAATTTGACAGATGACATTTGATATTTTTAACTTGTGACAGTTAAAATCTGACATTTGACAGTTAAAATTTGATACTTCTGATATTTGACAGTTGAAATTTTGTCATTTTTAACATCTGACTGTTTAAATTTGACATTTTTAAAATTTGACAGATGACATTTGATATTTTTAACTTGTGACAGTTAAAATCTGACATTTGACAGTTAAAATTTGATACTTCTGATATTTGACAGTTGAAATTTTGTCATTTTTAACATCTGACTGTTTAAATTTGACATTTTTAAAATTTGACAGATGACATTTGATATTTTTAACTTGTGACAGTTAAAATCTGACATTTGACAGTTAAAATTTGATACTTCTGATATTTGACAGTTGAAATTTTGTCATTTTTAACATCTGACAGTTTAAATTTAACATTTTTAAAATTTGACAGATGACATTTGATATTTTTAACTTGTGACAGTTAAAATCTGACATTTGACAGTTAAAATTTGATACTTCTGATATTTGACAGTTGAAATTTTGTCATTTTTAACATCTGACTGTTTAAATTTGACATTTTTAAAATTTGACAGATGACATTTGATATTTTTAACTTGTGACAGTTAAAATCTGACATTTGACAGTTAAAATTTGATACTTCTGATATTTGACAGTTGAAATTTTGTCATTTTTAACATCTGACTGTTTAAATTTGACATTTTTAAAATTTGACAGATGACATTTGATATTTTTAACTTGTGACAGTTAAAATCTGACATTTGACAGTTAAAATTTGATACTTCTGATATTTGACAGTTGAAATTTTGTCATTTTTAACATCTGACTGTTTAAATTTGACATTTTTAAAATTTGACAGATGACATTTGATATTTTTAACTTGTGACAGTTAAAATCTGACATTTGACAGTTAAAATTTGATACTTCTGATATTTGACAGTTGAAATTTTGTCATTTTTAACATCTGACTGTTTAAATTTGACATTTTTAAAATTTGACAGATGACATTTGATATTTTTAACTTGTGACAGTTAAAATCTGACATTTGACAGTTAAAATTTGATACTTCTGATATTTGACAGTTGAAATTTTGTCATTTTTAACATCTGACTGTTTAAATTTGACATTTTTAAAATTTGACAGATGACATTTGATATTTTTAACTTGTGACAGTTAAAATCTGACATTTGACAGTTAAAATTTGATACTTCTGATATTTGACAGTTGAAATTTTGTCATTTTTAACATCTGACAGTTTAAATTTAACATTTTTAAAATTTGACAGATGACATTTGATATTTTTAACTTGTGACAGTTAAAATCTGACATTTGACAGTTAAAATTTGATACTTCTGATATTTGACAGTTGAAATTTTGTCATTTTTAACCTCTGACTGTTTAAATTTGACATTTTTAAAATTTGACAGATGACATTTGATATTTTTAACTTGTGACAGTTAAAATCTGACATTTGACAGTTAAAATTTGATACTTCTGATATTTGACAGTTGAAATTTTGTCATTTTTAACATCTGACTGTTTAAATTTGACATTTTTAAAATTTGACAGATGACATTTGATATTTTTAACTTGTGACAGTTAAAATCTGACATTTGACAGTTAAAATTTGATACTTCTGATATTTGACAGTTGAAATTTTGTCATTTTTAACATCTGACAGTTTAAATTTAACATTTTTAAAATTTGACAGATGACATTTGATATTTTTAACTTGTGACAGTTAAAATCTGACATTTGACAGTTAAAATTTGATACTTCTGATATTTGACAGTTGAAATTTTGTCATTTTTAACCTCTGACTGTTTAAATTTGACATTTTTAAAATTTGACAGATGACATTTGATATTTTTAACTTGTGACAGTTAAAATCTGACATTTGACAGTTAAAATTTGATACTTCTGATATTTGACAGTTGAAATTTTGTCATTTTTAACATCTGACAGTTTAAATTTAACATTTTTAAAATTTGACAGATGACATTTGATATTTTTAACTTGTGACAGTTAAAATCTGACATTTGACAGTTAAAATTTGATACTTCTGATATTTGACAGTTGAAATTTTGTCATTTTTAACATCTGACTGTTTAAATTTGACATTTTTAAAATTTGACAGATGACATTTGATATTTTTAACTTGTGGCAGTTAAAATCTGACATTTGACAGTTAAAATTTGATACTTCTGATATTTGACAGTTGAAATTTTGTCATTTTTAACATCTGACTGTTTAAATTTGACATTTTTAAAATTTGACAGATGACATTTGATATTTTTAACTTGTGGCAGTTAAAATCTGACATTTGACAGTTAAAATTTGATATTTCTGATATTTGACAGTTAAAATTTTGTCATTTTTAACATCTGACAGTTTAAATTTGACATTTTTAACCATTGACAGTTGAAGTATGACATTTTTAACTTGTGACAGTTAAAATCTGACATTTGACAGTTAAAATTTGATATTTCTGATATTTGACAGTTGAAATTTTGTCATTTTTAACATCTGACAGTTTAAATTTGACATTTTTAACCTTTGACAGTTGAAATATGACATTTTTAACTTGTGACAGTTAAAATCTGACATTTGACAGTTAAAATTTGACATTTCTGATATTTGACAGTTGAAAGTGTGTCATTTTTAACATCTGACATTTTAAATTTGACATTTTTAACCTTTGACAGTTGAAATATGACATTTTTAACTTGTGACAGTTAAAATCTGACATTTGACAGTTAAAATTTGATACTTCTGATATTTGACAGTTGAAATCTGACATTTGACAGTTAAAATTTAATACTTCTGGCATTTGACAGTTGAATTTTGATATTTCTGATATTTGACAGTTGAAACCTGACATTTGACAGTTGAAATGTGATATTTCTGATATTTGACAGTTGAAACCTGACATTTCTGACATTTCACAGTTGAAATTTGACATTTGACAGTTGAATTTTTATATTTATGATATTTGACAGTTGAAACCTGACATTTCTGACATTTCACAGTTAAAATTTGACATTTGACAGTTGAATTTTTATATTTCGGATATTTGACAGTTGAAACCTGACATTTCACAGTTAAAGTTTGATATTTCTGATGTTTGACTGTTGAAACCTGACATTTCTGACATTTCACAGTTTAAATTTGACATTTGACAGTTGAAGTTTGATATTTCTGATATTTGACAGTTGAAATCTGACATTTCTGACATTTCACAGTTGAAATTTGACATTTGACAGTTGAAATTTAATATTTTTAACATTTGACAGTTGAAATTTCACATTTCCGCATTTGACAGTTAAAATTTGACAGTTGACATTTGACATATAATATAATTAAAATTCTTACCTATAATCGTAGATAAAATAATAAATCCCAAAACAACCGCTGTTAAAACCATCGAAACCACTTTAACCGTTTCACCATTAACTGTCAACGTTCGATTTTCACTCTCACTCACATTTTCCGACGATAAATTGGCATTTTTCACATTGGCAAAATTTAAAAATGGCGGAAAATTTTCAAAGAATCGACTCGAATTCTCATCGAAAACAATGGGATGCCATAGATCATCAGAATCGATAGTTGTTATGGGTTTTAGGAATGTTGAAAGGGCTAATTCTATGGGAAATGAAGAATTTGTTGTTATATTTGTGTCTAAGTAGATTTGTACGGATTTTGATGGCATTTTTTTTTATGGGAAATCTTGTTTTTCTAAAATATCTGAAAAATAAAAAGTTATAAAAAATCTAATTACGTCATTGGAAAGCTAGGAAAATTTTCTACAATTTTCTTTTTTAAGATAATTCTCTATCTTTTAGTGAAAACGAGATATTTGACTTTAAAGTTTAAATGTAACATTTCTATTATTTGACAGATTTTTGACATCTGACAGTTGAAATTGAAGATTTCTCATTATTAACAATAGAAATTTGTTATTTTTAACATTTCATAGTTAAAATTTGACATTTGACAGTTGAAACTTGACATTTGACAGTTAAAATTTGACATTTTTAACATTTGACAGTTGAAATTTGACATTTTTAACATTTGACAGTTAAAACTTGACATTTCTGACATTTGACAGTTGAAACTTGACATTTGACAGTTAAAATTTGACATTTTTAACATTTGACAGTTGAAATTTGACATTTTTAACATTTGACAGTTGAAACTTGACATTTCTAACAATTGACATTTTTTAAAATTTGACAGTTAAAACTTGACATTTCTGACATTTGACAGTTGAAACTTGACATTTGACAGTTAAAATTTGACATTTTTAACATTTGACAGTTGAAACTTGACATTTGACAGTCGAAATTTGACATTTTTTAACATTTGACGTTAAAACTTGACATTTCTGACATTTGACAGTTGTCATTTGTTATTTTTTAACATTTGACAGTTGAACTTTGACATTTTTAACATTTGACAGTTAAAACTTGACACTTCTAACATTTGACAGTTGAAACTTGACACTTCTAACATTTGACAGTTGAAACTTGACATTTCTAATATTTGACATTTTTTAACATTTGACAGTTAAAACTTGACATTTCTGACATTTGACAGTTGTCATTTGTCATTTTTTAACATTTGACAGTTGAAACTTGACATTTGACAGTTAAAATTTGACATTTTTAACATTTGACAGTTGAAATTTGACATTTTTAACATTTGACAGTTAAAACTTGACATTTCTGACATTTGACAGTTGAAACTTGACATTTGACAGTTAAAATTTGACATTTTTAACATTTGACAGTTGAACTTTGACATTTTTAACATTTGACAGTTAAAACTTGACACTTCTAACATTTGACAGTTGAAACTTGACATTTCTAATATTTGACATTTTTTAACATTTGACAGTTAAAACTTGACATTTCTGACATTTGACAGTTGTCATTTGTCATTTTTTAACATTTGACAGTTGAAACTTGACATTTCTGACATTTGACAGTTCAAACTTGACATTTGACAGTTAAAATTTGACATTTTTAACATTTGACAGTTGAAACTTGACATTTGACAGTCGAAATTTGACATTTTTTAACATTTGACAGTTAAAACTTGACATTTCTGACATTTGACAGTTGTCATTTGTTATTTTTTAACATTTGACAGTTGAACTTTGACATTTTTAACATTTGACAGTTAAAACTTGACATTTGACAGTCGAAATTTGACATTTTTAACATTTGACAGTTAAAACTTGACATTTCTGACATTTGACAGTTGTCATTTGTTATTTCTTAACATTTGACAGTTGAAATTTGACATTTTTAACATTTGACAGTTAAAACTTGACATTTCTAACATTTGACAGTTAAAACTTGAC
>OZ034811.1:13859148-14024091 GCA_964028335.1 Altica lythri
CAGTTAAAACTTGACATTTCTAACATTTGACAGTTAAAACTTGACATTTCTGACATTTGACAGTTGTCATTTGTTATTTTTTAACATTTGACAGTTGAAACTTGACAGTTGAAATTTGACATTTTTAACATTTGACAGTTAAAACTTGACATTTCTAATATTTGACATTTTTTAACATTTGACAGTTAAAACTTGACATTTCTGACATTTGACAGTTGAAACTTGACATTTGACAGTCGAAATTTGACATTTTTTAACATTTGACAGTTAAAACTTGACATTTCTGACATTTGACAGTTGTCATTTGTTATTTTTTAACATTTGACAGTTGAAACTTGACATTTCTGACATTTGACAGTAGACATTTGTTATTTTTTAACATTTGACAGTTGAACTTTGACATTTTTAACATTTGACAGTTAAAACTTGACATTTCTAACATTTGACAGTTAAAACTTGACATTTCTAACATTTGACAGTTAAAACTTGACATTTCTAACATTTGACATTTTTTAACATTTGACAGTTAAAACTTGACATTTCTGACATTTGACAGTTGTCATTTGTTATTTTTTAACATTTGACAGTTGAAACTTGACAGTTGAAATTTGACATTTTTATCATTTGACAGTTGAAACTTGACATTTCTAATATTTGACATTTTTTAACATTTGACAGTTAAAACTTGACATTTCTGACATTTGACAGTTGTCATTTGTTATTTTTTAACATTTGACAGTTGAACTTTGACATTTTTAACATTTGACAGTTAAAACTTGACATTTCTAACATTTGACAGTTAAAACTTGACATTTCTAACATTTGACAGTTAAAACTTGACATTTCTGACATTTGACAGTTGTCATTTGTTATTTTTTAACATTTGACAGTTGAAACTTGACAGTTGAAATTTGACATTTTTAACATTTGACAGTTGAAACTTGACATTTTTAACATTTGACAGTTAAAACTTGACATTTCTGACATTTGATAGTTGAAACTTGACATTTGACAGTTGAAATTTGACATTTGACAGTTAAAACTTGACATTTCTGACATTTGATAGTTGAAACTTGATATTTGACAGTTGAAATTTGACATTTTTAACATTTGACAGTTGAAACTTAACATTTCTGACATTTGACAGTAGACATTTGTTATTTTTTAACATTTAACAGTTGAAATTTGACAGTTGAAACTTGACATTTCTGACATTTGACAGTTGAAACTTGACATTTGACAGTTGAAATTTGACATTTTTAACATTTGACAGTTGAAACTTGACATTTCTAATATTTGACATTTTTTAACATTTGACAGTTAAAACTTGACATTTCTGACATTTGACAGTTGTCATTTGTTATTTTTTAACATTTGACAGTTGAAACTTGACAGTTTAAATTTGACATTTTTAACATTTGACAGTTGAAATTTGACATTTCTAATATTTGACATTTTTTAACATTTGACAGTTAAAACTTGACATTTCTGACATTTGACAGTTGTCATTTGTTATTTTTTAACATTTGACAGTTGAAACTTGACATTTCTAACATTTGACAGTTAAAACTTGACATTTCTAACATTTGACATTTTTTAACATTTGACAGTTAAAACTTGACATTTCTGACATTTGACAGTTGTCATTTGTTATTTTTTAACATTTGACAGTTGAAACTTGACATTTTTAACATTTGACAGTTAAAACTTGACATTTCTGACATTTGACAGTTGTCATTTGTTATTTTTTAACATTTGACAGTTGAAACTTGACATTTAACAGTTGAAATTTGACATTTTGAACATTTGACAGTTGAAATTTGACATGTGCGTCATATTATTTTAGTTTTTAGCGAATATCTCATAAACTAAAACCGATATTCTGTATGAAAATAATCTTTTATAATTAATGCTATTTATCGATAAACGTATCAATAGCCGTAAATCTATTTAAAATCATCTTCCTCCGGGGTAATTACCGTCATAAAATAAAAATTTAATTAAAAATTTGTACACAATTCTGTCGATTTTATCGATAATTTGATCACAAAGTAAATTCAATTTTGTTATTTATATCTCTTCGATAATAATTTTTCAGTGAAAAACCCGAAAATAAAATTTATTTCATTTTGTTTGACGTATGTTATCATCGTAATTTTTATTCACTTCGAAAACACTCATTTTAAATTTTATTTTAAAATACTCGCGTGAAAAGTGAATTGTTCTGCTGGAAATTTGCTTTTACACTTTTTTTTCGATCTAAACAAATACAAATTGTAAATTTTCAACCAATTTGGTAGAAAAAAAAAGTGTTTTATCGGTAAAAGCTCACTTAACTGAATTTGTTATCATGCAAAATATAGGAAATACACAATTTGATTGTTAAGTGGAAAAAAGTGTTGCCTCGAGGAATTTTACGAAAATTGATCAATTTATTCTTTTTTGACATTTAATATTTCATTTTTGACATTTTGCTTCGTGAAATTTGTCATTTTTGACATTTGACATTTCTTATGTTTGACTTTTTTGACATTTCACATTTTTGACATTTGATATTCTTAACACGATTTTAACAATTTGAACATTTGTCATTTTTGACACATGACATTTATTGACATATTTGACGCAATAGTTTTTTCATTTGAATGATGACATTTTTAACATTTGACAGTTGAAACTTTACATTTCTAACATTTAACAATTTAAATTTGACATTTCTGACATTTGATAGTTAAAACTTGACACTGGATAGTTGAAATTTGACATTTTTAACATTTGACAGTTGAAACTTGACATTTTTAACATTTGACAGTTACAACTTGACATTTCTGACATTTGACAGTTGTCATTTGTTATTTTTTAACATTGACAGTTGAAACTTGACATTTGATAGTTGAAATTTGACATTTTTAACATTTGACAGTTGAAATTTGACATTTTTAACATTTGACAGTTGAAACTTGACATTTTTAACATTTGACAGTTACAACTTGACATTTCTGACATTTGACAGTAGACATTTGTTATTTTTTAACATTTGACAGTTGAAACTTGACATTTGACTGTTGAAATTTGACATTTTTAACATTTGACAGTTGAAACTTGACATTTTTAACATTTGACAGTTAAAACTTGACATTTCTGACATTTGACAATAGACATTTGTTATTTTTTAACATTGACAGTTGAAACTTGACATTTGATAGTTGAAATTTGACATTTTTAACATTTGACAGTTGAAATTTGACATTTTTAACATTTGACAGTTGAAACTTGATATTTTTAACATTTGACAGTTACAACTTGACATTTCTGACATTTGACAGTAGACATTTGTTATTTTTTAACATTTGACAGTTGAAACTTGACATTTCTAACATTTGACAGTTGAAACTTGACATTTCTGACATTTGACAATAGACATTTGTTATTTTTTAACATTGACAGTTGAAACTTGACATTTGATAGTTGAAATTTGACATTTTTAACATTTGACAGTTGAAATTTGACATTTTTAACATTTGACAGTTGAAACTTGACATTTTTAACATTTGACAGTTACAACTTGACATTTCTGACATTTGACAGTAGACATTTGTTATTTTTTAACATTTGACAGTTGAAACTTGACATTTGACTGTTGAAATTTGACATTTTTAACATTTGACAGTGGAAACTTGACATTTTTAACATTTGACAGTTAAAACTTGACATTTCTGACATTTGACAATAGACATTTGTTATTTTTTAACATTGACAGTTGAAACTTGACATTTGATAGTTGAAATTTGACATTTTTAACATTTGACAGTTGAAACTTGACATTTTTAACATTTTACACTTAAAACTTGACATTTCTGACATTTGACAGTTGTCATTTGTTATTTTTTAACATTTGAAAGTTAAAACTTGACATTTTTGACATTTGATAGTTAAAACTTGACACTGGACAGTTGAAACTTGACATTTTTAACATTTGACAGTTAAAATTTGACATTTTTAACATTTGACAGTTGAAACTAGACATTTTTAACATTTGACAGTTACAACTTGACATTTCTGACATTTGACAGTAAACATTTGTTATTTTTTAACATTTGACAGTTAAAACTTGACATTTTTGACATTTGATAGTTAAAACTTGACATTTTTAACATTTGACAGTTGAAATTTGACATTTTTAACATTTGACAGTTGAAACTTGACATTTTTAACATTTGACAGTTACAACTTGACATTTCTGACATTTGACAGTGGACATTTGTTATTTTTTAACATTTGACAGTTGAAACTTAACATTTGACTGTTGAAATTTGACATTTTTAACATTTGACAGTTGAAACTTGACATTTTTAACATTTGACAGTTAAAACTTGACATTTTTGACATTTGATAGTTAAAACTTGACACTGGACAGTTGAAACTTGAAATTTTTAACATTTGACAGTTGAAATTTGACATTTGTAACATTTGAATGTTGAAATTTGACATTTTTAACATTTGACAGTTGAAACTTGACATTTCTGACATTTGACAGTAGACATTTGTTATTTTTTAACATTGACAGTTGAAACTTGACATTTGATAGTTGAAATTTGACATTTTTAACATTTGACAGTTGGAATTTAATATTTTTAATAAATAAAAGTTGAAACTTGACATTTCTGACATTTGACAGTTGATACTTGACATTTGACATTATTTCATATTTGACAGTTGAAACTTGACATTTCTGACATTTTACATTTAAAATTTGACATCTTTTACATTTAATAGTTGAAATTTGACATTCTGACATTTGAAATTTTTGACACCTGACATTTATTGACATTTGACATCTTTGACACGACATTTTTAACATTTGATAGTTGAAATTTCATATTTTTAATAAATAAAAGTTGAAACTTGACATTTCTGACATTTGACAGTTGATACTTGACTGATACTTGACATTATTTCATATTTGACAGTTGAAACTTGACATTTCTGACATTTTACATTTAAAATTTGACATCTTTTACATTTAATACTTGAAATTTGACCTTTTGACACTTTTGAAATTTTTGACACCTGACATTTATTGACATTTGACATCTTTGAGATGACATTTTTAACATTTGACAGTTGATACTTGACATTTGACATTATTTCATATTTGACAGTTGAAACTTGACATTTCTGACATTTTACATTTAAAATTTGACATCTTTTACCTTCTGACATTTTTGAAGTTTTTAACAATTGACAGTTGAAACTTGACATGTCTAACATTTGACATTTGACAGTAGACATTTGTTATTTTTTAATATTTGACAGTTGAAACTTGACATTTGACAGTTGAAACTTGACATTTTTAACATTTGACAGTTGAAATTTGACATTTTTAACATTTGACAGTTGAAACTTGACATTTCTGACATTTGACAGTAGATATTTGTTATTTTTTAACATTTGATAGTTGAAACTTGACATTTGATAGTTGAAATTTGACGTTCTTAACATTTGACTATTGAAATTTCATATTTTTAATAAATAAAAGTTGCAACTTGATATTTGTGACATTTGACAATAGACATTTGTTATTTTTTAACAATTGACAGTTAAAACTTGACATTTGACAGTTGTCATTTGGTATTTTTTAACATTTGACAGTTGAAACTTGACATTTTTAACATTTGACAGTTATAACTTGACATTTCTGACATTTGACAGTTGATACTTGACGAGATTTGACATTATTTCATATTTGACAGTTAAAACTTAAAATTTCTGACATTTTACATTTAAAATTTGACATTTTTTACATTTAATAGTTGAAATTTGACCTTCTGACATTTGAAATTTTTGACAACTGACATTTGACATCTTTGACACGACATTTTTAACATTTGATAGTTGAAATTTCAAATTTTTAATAAATAAAAGTTGAAACTTGACATTTCTGACATTTGACAGTTAATATTTGACATTTGACATTATTTCATATTTGACAGTTGACATTTCTGACATTTTACATTTAAAATTTGACATTTTTAACATTTGATAGTTGAAATTTCATATTTGACAGTTAAAACATGACATTTCTGACATTTTACATTTAAAATTTGACATCTTTTACATTTAATACTTGAAATTTGACCTTTTGACACTTTTGAAATTTTTGACACCTGACATTTATTGACATTTGACATCTTTGACATGACATTTTTAACATTTGACAGTTGATACTTGACATTATTTCATATTTGACAGTTAAAACTTGACATTTCTGACATTTAAAAGTTGAAATTTGACAGTTGCAACTTAACATTTCTGACATTTGACAGTTGATACTTGACATTTGACATTATTTCATATTTGACAGTTGAAACATGACATTTCTGACACTTAACAGTTAAAATTTGACATCTTTTACATTTAATAGTTGAAATTTGACATTCTGACATTTTTGACATTTTTAACAATTGACAGTTGAAACTTGACATTTTTAACATTTGACAGTTAAAACTTGACATTTCTGACATTTGACAGTTGTCATTTGTTATTTTTTAACATTTGACAGTTGAAATTTGACATTTTTAACATTTGACAGTTGAAACTTGACATTTCTAAAATTTGACAGTTAAAACTTGACATTTCTGACATGTGACAGTTGAAATTTGACATTTTTAACATTTGATAGTTGAAATTTGACAATTTTAACATTTGACAGTTGAAATTTGACATTTTTAACATTTGACAGTTAAAACTTGACATTTCTGACATTTGACAGTTGATAACTTGACATTATTTCCGATTTGTCAGTTAAAATTTAATATTATTTATATTTGACAGTTGAAATTTGACCTTCTGAAATTTTTGACAGATGACATTTTTGACACATTTGACATTGTTAATGAAATCTTTACTTCAACTTTGTTTGCTAATATCTCGTTTTCTATAAAAGATATAAAATTGTTAACTAATTAAAAATTGTTAAATTTACAAAGTTTTAAATAAACTAAAACGATAACAAGTTCTCTTTTCTTCATTTTTTATCAACTATTCAACAGTTCTATTCATTTTCTTCTCAATTTTGAATAGAGTAGAAAATTTACCGATAATTCTAGAAATATATGTAGAGTTAATTAAAGATAATTAATTAATTAAGCTATTTATTAACATTAATTCAATATTTTTGATTGATGTATTAAAAAAAATTGAAATTACCTCAATTTTCACATTTTCACAGAAAACAACCCGAAAGAAAACGTATAATTTTTGTATGTAAAGATGATTTTTCCGCCGCGAGAAAATCACTGTTTAGGAGATAAATAGAAATCGTTACCGGTTCAACAAACGCCCGTTGTGCATCTACAAGTTCGTCGCGACGTCGGCGTCGAAATTATCGACGCCGACGCATGCGTTGTAATGGCGTCAAACATTTTTTCTTTACAAATCCATCAAAATTTTAGATACGATACAAAATATTTTTTTAATAAATTTTATCTTTGTGTCAAATTTTGAAAACTTTTAGGGTGTGTGTGTGTGTGTGTGTGTGTGTGTGTGTGTGTGTGTGTGTGTGTGTGTGTGTGTGTGTGTGTGTGTGTGAGAGAGAGAAAAATTGACATAATTCTGTTATTTTTTTATTATAAAAATTCAATTATTGTCAATTGTCAAAAATGTCAAATTTCATATATGGCAAATGTCACTTGTTCTTTGACATAGTTTTTTTTTTCATTTGACATTTATTGACATAATGTCAAAAAAGGTTTTGCGGTTGAATATCATGTGAATGTTATGTGTCAAATGTCATATGTCAAATGAAATTTAAAATTTTTAACAATTAAAAGATAAAATTTGACATTTGACAGTTAAAGTTTGATATTTCTGATAATTGACAGTTGAAACCTGACATTTCTGACATTTCACAGCTGAAATTTGACATTTGACAGTTGAAATGTAATATTTCTGATATTTGACAGATGAAATTTTGCATTTGAAACTTGAAATTTGACATTTTTAACATTTGATAGTTGAAATTTGACATGTGACAGTTGAAGTTTGATATTTCTGATAATTGACAGTTGAAACCTGACATTTCTGACATTTCACAGTTGAAATTTGACATTTGACAGTTAAATTGTGATATTTCTGATATTTGACAGTTGAAATTTTGCATTTTGAACATTTGATAGTTGAAATTTGACATTTGACAGTTGAAGTTTGATATTTCTGATATTTGACAGTTGAAACCTGACATTTCACAGTTGAAATTTGATATTTGACAGTTGAAATCTGATATTTCTGATATTTGACAGTTGAAATTTTGCATTTTTAACATTTGATAGTTCAAATTTGGCATTTGACAGTTGAAGTTTGATATTTCTAATATTTGACAGTTGAAACCTGACATTTCTGACATTTCACAGCTGAAATTTGACATTTGACAGTTGAAATGTAATGTTTCTGATATTTGACAGTTGAAATTTTGCATTTGAAACTTGAAATTTTACATTTTTAACATTTGATAGTTGAAATTTGACATTTGACAGTTGAAGTTTGATATTTCTGATATTTGACAGTTGAAACCTGACATTTTAAAGTTGAAATTTGACAGTTGAAGTTTGATATTTCTGATATTTGACAGTTAAAACCTGATATTTCTGATATTTCACAGTTGAAATTTGACATTTGACAGTTGAAATGTCATATTTCTAATATTTGACAGTTGAAATCTTGCATTTTTAACATTTGATAGTTGAAATTTGACAGTTGAAGTTTGATATTTCTGATATTTGACAGTTAAAACCTGACATATTTCTGACATTTCACAATTGAAATTTGACATTTGACAGTTGAAATGTGATATTTCTGATATTTGACAGTTGAAATTTTGCATTTTTAACATTTGATAGTTGAAATTTGACATTTGACAGTTGAAGTTTGATATTTCTGATATTTGACAGTTGAAACCTGACATTTCACAATTGAAATTTGACAGTTGAAATGTAATATTTCTGATATTTGACAGTTGAAATTTTGCATTTTTAACATTTGATAGTTGAAATTTGACATTTGACAGTTGAAGTTTGACATTTCTGATATTTGACAGTTGAAACCTGACATTTCTGACATTTCACAGTTGAAATTTGACATTTGACAGTTGAAATGTGATATTTCTGATATTTGACAGTTGAAATCTTGCATTTTTAACATTTGATAGTTGAAATTTGACATTTGACAGTTGAAGTTTGATATTTCTGATATTTGACAGTTGAAACCTGACATTTCACAATTGAAATTTGACAGTTGAAATGTAATATTTCTGATATTTGACAGTTGAAATTTTGCATTTTTAACATTTGATAGTTGAAATTTGACATCTGACAGTTGAAGTTTGATATTTCTGATATTTGACAGTTGAAACCTGACATTTCTGACATTTCACAGTTGAAATTTGACATTTGACAGTTGAAATGTGATATTTCTGATATTTGACAGTTGAAATCTTGCATTTTTAACATTTGATAGTTAAAATTTGACATTTGACAGTTGAAGTTTGATATTTCTGATATTTGACAGTTGAAACCTGACATTTCTGACATTTCACAGTTGAAATTTGACATTTGACAGTTGAAATGTGATATTTCTGATATTTCACAGTTGAAATGTGATATTTCTGATATTTGACAGTTGAAATTTTGCATTTTTAACATTTGATAGTTGAAATTTGACATTTGACAGTTGAAGTTTGAGATTTCTGATTTTTGACAGTTGAAACCTGACATTTCTGACATTTCAAAGTTGAAATTTGACAGTTGAAATGTGATATTTCTGATATTTGACAGTTGAAATTTTGCATTTTTAACATTTGATAGTTGAAATTTGACATCTGACAGTTGAAGTTTGATATTTCTGATATTTGACAGTTGAAACCTGACATTTCACAGTTGAAATTTGACAGTTGAAATGTCATCTTTCTGATATTTGACAGTTGAAGTTTGATATTTCTGATATTTGACAGTTGAAACCTGACATTTCACAGTTGAAATTTGATATTTGACAGTTGAAATCTGATATTTCTGATATTTGACAGTTGAAACCTGACATTTCTGACATTTCACAATTGAAATTTGACCGTTGAAATGTGATATTTGACAGTTGAAATTTTGCATTTTTAACATTTGATAGTTGAAATTTGACAGTTGAAGTTTGATATTTCTGATATTTGACAGTTGAAACTTGACATTTCTCAATTGAAGTTTGACATTTGACAGTTGAAATGTGATATTTGACAGTTGAAATTTTGAATTTTTAACATTTGACAGTTGAAATTTGATATTTCTGACATTTGACAATTAAAATTGGACTTTTTAAACATTTGACAGTTGAAAGTTGACATTTTTAACATTTAAGAGTTGAATTTTACAAATGCAAATGAAACTTTTTAGGAAATTTTTGACTACTACTTTATTGTCAAATGTCAAAAATGACAAATGTCATATATCAATTGTCATATGTTATGTCATGTATCAAATGTCATATGACAAATGTCACTTGCTCTTTTTTGACAGTTTTTTTTTCATTTGTCATTTCCGTCTTATGACATTTATTGACAGTTAAGATCAAAAAAAAAATGCAAAACCGAAGGTTTTGCGGTTGTAAATCATGTGAATGTCTTGTGTCAAGTGTCATATGTCAAAAGTCATATCATGTGTTTAATGTCATTTGTTCTTTTTTGACATTTGACATAGTTTTTTTCATTTGACATTTGACATAGTTTTTTTCATTTGACATTTCTGTCTTATGACATTTATTGACGGTTAATATTAAAAAAAATTGCAAAACCGAAGGTTTTGCTCTTGGAGATCCTTAATTCGTTCTAGACTGTCAATATAAAAAAGCCATATGTCAGAAATGTCAAATATGTCAATTGTTAAAAAATGACAGATGTCAAAAACATCAAATGTCAAACATATTTCGTTTTTTCTATTATAGTTCAGTAAAGACAAGGAAATAAAAATCAAAACAACTTTTATATATTTATTTATTTATTTCTTAAACTAATTTGTTAAAATTTGCGGTTTCAATCCCAATCGATCAACAACAATTTGCGGCATACAAAAAGTAGGATTAACTTTTTTAACATTTTCACATCCCAACAATGCCATCGCTGAAATACCAAATAAAGTATGAAACGGATCAGCGACATCTCCCGGACGATCCGCAAACCCACCAGTTTCCGTATCTTGACACGCTAGAATAAATTGTTTCAAACTATCCGCATCGATCCAATCTAATCGTCCGAGAATTGTTAATGATGATAACACCCACCATGAATAACACACATCCGGTAGTTTTTCCGGTCGTCCGTTTAATCCACCGGACGGCAATTGCCGCTCGCATAACCACCATGCTAATGTATCGCGATCGATTATATCCAATCGATTCGTAATCGATAAAAATCCAACACAACAATAAATCAAACCAGCGTGACTTTCAGATAACGGACGCGATCCGAATCCACCATCGAAATTCTTACACGATATCACAAAATCGATTGCTTTATTCAAATCAATCGAATCTAATCGATTAAGTAATGATAATGTAGCAACTGCACAAAATGAAAAACGAGTATCCACTTCACCCCATTTATCTCCCATAAAACTACCATCTTGTAATTGTAAACTTTTTATATATTTAACAACGCCATCTATATCTATTGCAGGTAAATTATCGTAAATAGAAAGAATTTGTATTGCGCTTAATGTGTGTAAAATGTGTGGATCGTGATTTATGCATGCGCTAATTCCACCACTTACTGGATCTTGGCACCTTTTTATATATTCTGAAATCTAAACAAAATAGATTTGTTAGTTATTAAATATTAAAAAAAATTGGATAATTTGGCAGTTTAGATAAAATTGAGTCTAAAGAACCATTCTAGAACCGTTCTCGTTGGATAAAATTGAGTCTTTATTTCATTGCAAATGTTATAATTTATTTCTTTTCTATTGGGTTTGTTCCAACAGACTAAAGAACCATTCTAAAACCGTTTCCAATGAATAAATTCTCGTTACCTTTGAAGTAGGTACTGAGTTGTTTAGTAAAGGTTTTTTGGTCTGTTGGAACAGATTGTTTTCTCATTTTTCTATTTTACTTGAATTATCAACTATATTATATATTAAATTTACCTCTTTTACATCATAAGGTGGATCAGAATTCATTAATTCGAGAGCAGTTAGGCCCCAATACATTCCAGAAACACGTAAATAATCTGTCATTCCATATTCGTATGTACTTTCTTTTTGTCCGTATTCTTTTATAAAATCAATGTGTTTTTCAAATAGAATATTTGTTGGAATGTTTTCTTGTAATGTTACATCTTTAATTAATGTTGCCATCGTTTTCTATTATAATTAACTTTCAACATCAACACTAATCTAACCTAAATTCTTCTTCTTTTTCTTGTTGATATGGCCTCTTGTCATAGTGTTTTGACATTATTGTCATTGTTAGGTAGTGAAGTGGCCTTTTACTTTATAAGGTTTTTGCAAATAGTTTATAGAAAAATATGTGAATTGCAATTATGTATTTAGAAAATTAGTGAATATATTGTATTAATGAACTTAGATTTTAAATTTTCTTCCTAATTACCAAATATTAATGTTAATTATTGTGTTTTCTTTTATCAGTACGAGATTAGCAAAGGAAGATTTTGTGTAACATATCTCTTTTGGTGTAGGGGAAATTTGGGTAATTATTCTACAATAAAATTCGTACAAAACGTGAGTAGTAAACGTGAATCGGGAAATTTTTCTTATAAATTATATAAATAATTATACCAATTTCCTTATAATACAATAAAGAAAAGGTATATTCGATATTTATATGAATCCAATTTGATATTTGGATTTATAGATTTATTGGATATGTCTGGACTTTGGCGTAGGGGGAATTTGGGTAATTATTCTTAAAGTAAATTCGTACGAAACGAAAATGAACGTAAACCGGGAAAATTCGGGAAATTTTTCTTAATAATCAGGAAAATCGTGAGGGTAATTATACCAATTTTCTCAGGATACAATAAGGACAGATATAGTCGATATTTATATGAAACCAATATGTTATTTGGAATTCATATCTGTACGAGGCTGTGGGATACGCTTTTATATGATTATTTTAAATCGTATAACTGCGTAGGGGAGATTTGGGTAATTATTCTAGAAGTAAGTAAATTCGTACGTAACGGGAGTGAACGCAAATCGGGAAAATTCGGTAAAAGTGTACGCGAATGGACACTATGAAGAAAAACTAGAAATTCTAGTTATGGAGGAGCCAGCATTAGGGAAGGAGAAAATAGGTAAGTCATCAAATTTATTCTTCTTTTTTCTTTCAGCAGTCCCTAACTGTCCACTTCTGGATTAAAGAATCTTCTTGTTTCCATTCTGTCGTATAATGTCTTTATAGTTTCTTTTAGCTTTTTGGTGAGTAGTATTAGTTTAGGCGCCTTTCTGGTTGCTAACGAGATTTTATTCTGGGTGAAGCGCTCTTGCTAATAACATCTTCGCGAGACTCCCAGTTTCAGTTCTTAATTTATCTTAAAAACTACAAGCAGTTAAGTGTTTCTAGTGCCTATTATAGTTTATTCTACCTGAAGGTTTATCTGAAGATTTCCAGACAGTGCTATCTTTAAAATTACTTCATATATTGTGTAATAATGGCAGCAAATTAGCCGGTATTACAATATCTCTTCGATCACCAGCTATGAAGAGTAAGTTTATGGTTTATTCTCTAAAAACCTAATGATTTAGACAAGAATGGGTCTAGATTATATCTTACCGTTTTGATCATTTACCGAGAGAATGAAGCCATATGCTATCCAAACTATCTTAGAAACATTGGATGCGAATTTATAAAAGAGAAAAAAGATACTAAAATTTGTTTTCTTTGTTTGTTTCAGGTAGGTTCAAAAGGCGCAGGATAGCTTTTTTGTTTTGGTGAGTTTTTTTGCACAAAAATTATTGCATGTTCGTGGGTCTTAGCTGCATCTACGACTTGCCTCCATCTATCCCTATCCAACATCGCCTCCTTCCAGTCCCGTACTCCTTAGACTTTTGCATCCTCTCTGATATTGTCTGTCCATCTGAGCCTTTGGTATGTAGCCTTCCTTATCATTTTTATTTGTTTGAAAAAGTTTCGGCTGTTTGTTGTTTTAACATTTTCTATCGTTTTATTGTAAGCTTCTCTTTTTTTCCTTCTTATTATCCTTCTTGTCTTCGCTCTGAGGTCGTTGAATCTTTGGATGTTTCTATCACTTGGGCACTGCAGCATTTGTATTCTGGACTTGTTTTTGATGTCCAGGTCATCGGGCATGTTCGTGGGTCTTAGCTGCATCTACGACTTGCCTCCACCTATCCCTATCCAACATCGCCTCTTTCCAGTCCCGTACTCCTAAGACTTTTGCATCCTCTCTGATATTGTCTGTCCATCTGAGCCTTGGTCTTTCTAAAGGTCTCTTTCCTACTGGGTTCTCTTTCCATATCCTCTTGATAAGACGTTCGTTTGGCGATCTCTGTACGTGTCCGGTCCATCTGAGCCGTTGTGCTTTTATTTCGTTTACTAAACTTGGTCTTTTGTATTTGTTCTTATTCTATATTGGCCCGTTCTCTCGTCTACTCTGTACCCAAAGATTTTCCGCAGCATCTTTCTTTTGAAGCGTCTTAGCACTAGTTCGTTCTGCTTCATCAGTGTCCATGTTTCTGAACCGTATATAATAATTGGCTTGATTACTGCCAAATACATCCGTAGTTTAGAGTTCCTAAAGGCGTAAACATGTATTGCCCTTTTTGTTGTTTTTATTTCGCTGGTGATATCGTCCGAGGTTATAACTGCTCCTAGGTACTGAAATTGATTTACGCATTCGAAATTGTAAGTGTCCATGGTTATATTTTGCCCTATTCTTGCTCTCCGTCTGACATACATGTATTTAGTTTTGTCCTTGTTGATCATAAGGCCCACCTTCTTGGTCTCCTTCTCTATGTTCATGAACATTACTTTTGTTTTGATTCTACTGCTTCCTACTGTGTCAATGTTGTCGGCATATGCCAGGATCATTTCTGGGCCCTTATTTGTGAATATTTCCATACCAATGTTTGTTTCTTTGATAGCCATGTCTAGCACTATGTTAAAGAGCAATGGTGACAGGCCATCGCCCTGTTTTAGGCCGTTGTTGATAGAGAATGTTTCAGTGTTGTTCCTTCCTATCCTAACGTTGGCTTTAGAGTTTTCTACGCATATCTTTGTTAGCTTTATGATCTTTTCTGGTACCCCTATCACTTCCAACGCTTACCAGATGATTTCCAACGTTTGCCAGATACTTTCCCTGGTCATGCTGTCATATGCCTGACGGAAATCTACAAACAGTTGGTGGACCTCTCTGTCAAACTCCCAACTTTTCTCTAGGAGCTGTGAATATTATTTGATCTGTTGTTGATCTCTTGGGTCTAAACCCGCATTGGTTGTCCCCTACTTTGTCTTCTGCATATAGGGATATACGTCCTCTTAGCACATTTGATAGTACCTTGTATGTTATATTTAGCAGGGTTATTCCCGCCAGTTGGTCTCCTTTGTTATGAATGGGGATAATGATACCCTCATTTCACTCTTTCGGTAGGATTTCTGTTTTCCATGTTTTTCAGTAACGCTAGTATGGCAGTGTATTTTTTATACACTCCGCCGTTATGGAGTCCTTACTCGGGGCCTTGTTATTCTTTAATTGGTCTATTGCCCTTTTAATCTCCTCTAGCGTGGATTCTGGTACATACTCCTCCGCTCTTTGGTATACCTTCTTCGTGTTCCTAGTTACTGCGTCTATGTTTAACAGGTTTTCGAAGTATTGTAGAAACATTACTTCTTTTATGTCGATTATGAGTTCGTTGTTTTCATTTCTTAAGATGGTGGTCTTTGGTATGTAGCCTTCCTTATCATTTTTATTTGTTTGAAAAAGTTTCGGCTGTTTGTTGTTTTAACATTCTCTATCGTTTTATTGTAAGCTTCTCTTTTTTTCCTTCTTATTATCCTTCTTGTCTTCGTTTTGAGATCGTTGAATCTTTGGATGTTTCTATCACTTGGGCACTGCAGCATTTGTATTCTGGACTTGTTTTTGATGTCCAGGCCCATCGGGCATTCTTCGTCATGCCAATGTTTTTTTTCTTCTGTTGTTTGTGTTATCACCTTTGGTTGTTTCTGCAGCGTTAATTACTGATGTTCTGATTTGTTTCCAGTGCTCCTCTACATCCGACGCCTCTTGCGTGACATCCTTTTTTTTTGGTATTCGTGTCTGCATGATTCATCCTGGTATATTTTATCTGTATTTCATCTTTTTGGTGTTGATGATTCTTGCCTTGTTGTGGTTCTTTTAATCCTTATCGTACCTTTACCCATACCAAAAAGTGATCCGTTTCTGCTTTGGCTTTTTACATACATGATGTTTCTAATGTTTGTTAATAGATGGTCTATTTGGTTTCGCGTTTTACCATCATGTTTCTTTGTGGATGTTTTTGTGTGGGAACATTGTCAAAGCAATCCTCAGGTTATTGGCCGCTGCTAAGTTGACCAGTCGTTGGCCGTTGTCGTTTCATTAAACAGATTTTAATGACTCCTTGAATTAGTTTGACTTAATTACTTTAATACAACTTGAACACATTAACTTAAATTTATACTGCAATGAAAGAACAAAGTGAATTTACATGAATAATACAACATTTAGCAATTGACTTCTCTGAATTTACATTTAATAAGCAAAACTAATGATTGAAATGTACTCAACGAACCTAAATTTGACTTGCTAGTCACAACAAAATTATAACAATAAATTAAATCAAAATTTAACATAAAATTTATTAATAATAGTAAAAAAAAAATAAGCAAAAAGGAGTCTAGTTTCACATTAATAAAACCTACATACGACACAAAGAAATACATATGTAAAATAAAGATATTAACCAAGATTGCGATTAAATGGCGTTATTAATCTTATAAAAATAAAATTTCTTTCCTTAACTAGTGCCACCCTAGCTGGTAGACGGGTAAATCGATCTCCTCGTTGCCAATTGCGGTAACCTACCACCTCTCACCGTCTGAACGGTTTTAAATCTCCCAAAACTACCTACTGACTGCTTTATGGGTTCCTACCCTTCATAAGGAACAAAAGGACCATAAGAATCGAATAATTACATGAATAAAGAAACGTGTACTCACCAACAGAAGATTTTACTAAATATCCGGACACAATGCCATATTTTCCACCGAATTCACCAAAATTCAGAAAAATCTCTTCCACAATATTCGATGGAAACAAAAGAATCTTAATTTCATAAATCCAACCTGAGTTGACCCCGATGAACAGGGATGCAAATTAAAACCTCAAAAATCTTCTGGTTAACACCTTTACGAGTCAGAAGCTGGTAAATGAAAAGACAGAATTTTTCCACGTATGTCCCTTCACTCGATTTGACACACTTCAGAAAGAAATAGATGGCCTCTACTACTATAGGGACAATAACTATAGCTTATTCAGCCAACAACTTACGAACAAACAGGGGTCATTTGATACGTTTAATCTTATTATTTAAATAGCTAACAACAAATATCCCAACATTATTGGCGTTATTGATTAACATGTCCTGTTTAGGTACCGAAATTATAATTTGTTCCAGTTTTAACATTTTTTCTCGTTCTTCCACAATTTTTTAGTTTTTATATGAATAGGAATAAAAGAAAACACTAAAAATATGTTCATTTACAATATTTATTGTCTCAAATTTATTAAGAATGCATTTTTAAATCGTATTTTCTTTACAAATAATTGCATTTTTGCGGACGATTCGAATACATTTTTCGAATTTTATGTTTTTAAATTAAAAACATTTATATTATATATTTATATATATATAGAGATAGATAGAGAGAGAAAAACAAATAAGCAATTATAAAATATCATTTTTTTTATATCCTATACAAATATTGTTAATCACCATTTGCTGATACGTTTTAGTTTCGTTTTTGTTTATTTTTTTTTTCAAAATCACATTTCCGTTAAAATTATAATAAGTACAAAAAGAAAAGAAAATTTACAATATGTTACAAAAAGAAAATTAAAAATGGCACAAATACTATGGATATATAACAAAAATTAAATATTTGAAAACAGAATAAAAATGGCAGTAATGGAAACTATTTTTTAAATTGTATATTTTTAGTTATACACTAAGGCCGATCGTATACTTACAAGACATTTGTTTGCAACATGTCGCTTCAACACAGTTGAGCACCAATGTAGGAAACAAAACTCCGTAGTTCGCACATCAGTCTATATTATGTCCTCTAATGATGATGATGTGGCAATATTATCAGTTCTAATATTGTGAAGGCTTAAGAAGAAAAATATTGAGTTCATCCATATAGCAAAGCTAATCTTTATCGCAGTATATTTTTTTTCAACGATTTACACAAATTTTACATTAAATGTTGGATTATTGAACCATATACGTGCATTCGGAAGTAGCTGTCGGACACAAATGATGCTTGAAATTGGAGCAAGCAGTGTCGTATAAAAGTTGTTTTCGACAAGTCTCATCCTGTCCGTGGCATTTCTGTTTGGTTTACGACTCGCCATAAGAACCGCTGTGTTGGCAATGAAACGAAATGTTGTGAACACATGTCTTGTAAGTATGCGATCGGCCTAAGGCCGGTCGCATACTTACAAGACATTTGTTTGCAACATGTCGCTTCAACACAGTTGAGCACCAATGTAGGAAACAAAACCACGTAGTTCGCACATCAGTCTATATTATGTTCTCTCATGATGATGATGTAGCAATATTATCGGTTCTAATATTGTGAAGGCTTAAGTAGAAAAATATTGAGTTCATCCATATAGCAAAGCTAATCTTCATCGCAGTATATTTATTTTCAACGATTTACACAAATTTTACATTCAATGTTGGATTATTGAACCATATACGTGCATTCGGAAGCAGCTGTCGGACACAAATGATGCTTGAAATTGAAGCAAGCAATGTCGTATAAAAGTTGTTTTCGACAAGTCTCATCCTGTCCGCGGCGTTTCTGTTTGGTTTACGACTCGCCATAAGAACCGCTGTGTTGGCAATGAAACGACATTGGTTTGCAACATATCGCTTCAACACAGTTGAGCACCAATGTAGGAAACAAAACCACGTAGTTCGCACATCAGTCTATATTATGTCCTCTGATGATGATGATGTGGCAATATTATCGGTTCTAATATTGTGAAGGCTTAAGAAGAAATATATTGGGTTCATCCATATAGCAAAGCTAATCTTCATCGCAGTATATTTATTTTCAACGATTTGCACAAATTTTACATTAAATGTTGGATTATTGAACCATATACGTGCATTCGGAAGCAGCTGTCGGACACAAATGACGCTTGAAATTGAAGCAAGCAGTGTCGTATAAAAGTTGTTTTCGACAAGTCTCATCCTGTCCGCAGCGTTTCTGTTTGGTTTACGACTCGCCATAAGAACCGCTGTGTTGGTAATGAAACGAAATGTTGCGAACACATGTCTTGTAAGTATGCGATCGGCCTAAGGCCGGTCGCATACTTACAAGACATTTGTTTGCAACATGTCGCTTCAACACAGTTGAGCACCAATGTAGGAAACAAAACTACGTAGTTCGCACATCAGTCTATATTATGTCCTCTGATGATGATGATGTAGCAATATTATCGGTTCTAATATTGTGAAGGCTTAAGAAGAAAAATATTGAGTTCATCCATATAGCAAAGCTAATCTTCATTGCAGTATATTTATTTTCAACGATTTGCACAAATTTTACATTAAATGTTGGATTATTGAACCATATACGTGCATTCGGAAGTAGCTGTCGGACACAAATGATGCTTGAAATTGGAGCAAGCAGTGTCGTATAAAAGTTGTTTTCGACAGGTCTCATCCTGTCCGCGGCGTTTCTGTTTGGTTTACGACTCGCTGTGTTGGCAATGAAACGACATGTCGCTGACATGTTGCGAACACATGTCTTGTAAGTATGCGATCGGCCTAACTGAACACAGATGAACACAAAAAATAATATAATAGAAAAATTGAACACTTTGTGGATGAATCAAAAATAAAATAAAATTAATACAAAAAAATGAATTATTTCGAGCGGAGGTCGTCTTAAAATCTAATTTTTTTTATATTCATTTCCATTTTCCACTTGTCTCTCTTTAATGCACCAAATTGTTATACCAGATATCCTTTTCTGACAAGCTGAAATCAAATTTTTAATATCAATATTTGAACGAAATTCTTTTTTGTTATTATGTAAAATGAAATCTTACCCAAAATTTAGCAGATATATCCTTACAGTAAATGCATTATAATAATAAAAAAAGCATCATCAGTCTATGTCATATTAACATTATAAAGGTAATAAAATATTTATAACATTAGCATTATTCTAATATGTTTTCTTATATACATACAATACTGAATATCACAAATTATAAAACAAACCCTTTAGGGCGCAACTAAATTTTTATATTTTTTACTATTTTTTTGTTAAAGAGGGTGTTTTAATATATATATCGGTTGTAAAAATTGTAAAAAAAGTTTTTGAAGTTATACTTCTATTTATGCACTGGATTTTGTCACGGGTTAAATTTTCGCAAGTGATAAATATTTAATTTGTAAACATAAGCGTCTTCCTACCTTGAAATTTCCCATTATTAAAGATTTATTTGGGTCGGGAACCGGTTGATCTGGTTCGGCATAGATAATCGCCAGCTATTATTTATTATTCTAGCCATAAATTATCCTTGATATCGCTGGAATTATTTTTAGAAGTATATTTATTAAAATTACGTTTATGAATCCTTGAGGTACTATTTCTTTTATTTTGTCGATAACTTGACGTATAGTGTTCTACAGTCAGTGTTCCGTTATATTTCTATCTTGCTTAATAAAATTGAAAATGAACGAGGGATTAGATAATGTTGAGATTTTTATTGATATCTTGATAAATAACAAGATTAGTCGTATCTAACGACTACTGTTTGTTCGTAAATTGGTAGCTGAAGATCCTACGGTTATTGTCCTTATAGTAGTAGAGGCCACCTCTTATTTCGACGTGTGTCAAAATTTCGTGTATGTGATATGAAAGAATCGGTCCTTTCTTTTACCAGCCTTTGTCGTGAGAACGTGGCAGTGAGAAGATTTTCGGGGTTTAAGTTGTAATCTCTATTCATCGGAGACAATTCATTTTGGATTTACGAAATTAAACCTCAGTTTTCCTAACGAACAGTATTGGAGTGAGATTTTCAGTAGTTTTGTTGGATTCGTAAGGAAATCGCTTTAGCGGATTTTAGGAAATCTTCTGTGGTGAGTAACACGTTATTTATTCATGTGGTTGTTCGATTCTTATGGTTCTTTCGTTCCCTATGAGTGTAGGTAGCACATAGAGCAGACAGTAGGTAGATTTGGTGTTTTAAAACCGTTCAGACGGTAAACTGTGGTAGAATTCCCGATTGGTGCAATTAGCAACGAGAATATTGTTCCACCCGTTTACCAGCCAGGGGTGTCACGAGTTTTAAGAAATAAAACAACCCTATCTTAATAGGTGAGTTACTATATTATATTTTTTTTTATATATAAGATTAATAACGCCATATAGACGCAATTTTAGTTTTAATATCTTGATTTTACATGTGTATTTCTTTGTGTATCGTATGTAGGTTTATTTATGTGAAACTAGATTGTGCAATTCAATTAGTACTTTCTTTTAATAGAAGAGGTTCAGCATCTAAGTGTCTTTGGTTATGACCCGAGCTCTTATTTTTGTCGTGTACAGAATAAACGTGGTGAAGCTATGATTTTGGCAAAACATGGTATGGTGGTAAATCCTTTAAAAATTATCGAAAACTTATTGAAGGATGAAACACCTTGTACTTAAGACGAACCTCGTCTCCAGGAAATGTTATGCAAATTTGATACAAAATGAGTGTGTACTTGGTACTAGGAGGTTTTTGAGGTCGCTGAACACGAATATCATATAATGATTTTGCTAAATCATTCGCATAAAAATTTTTGAATCCAGGCGCGTGCATAGAAGTATAACTTCTGCCGGCAGTCCCACTGACTGCCACACCCTTTTTTTTTTATTTTATTTTTTTAAAGAGGGTGTAAAAAGTGTAAAAAAGCTTATTTTTGATCATTTTGCTTAAAAATATTAGACTTATCACAATTTTTGTGTTTTCCAATTTTTAAAAATCCGACATATTCATATTTTGAAAACTAAAATTGTTATCGAAACGCGGTTTTCACCGTTTGATTACAAATTTTGAATACAAACAAATCCATTTTAAAATTTTGAAAAACTCCCAAAAATAACTGAATTATTACAATTTTCCGTTTTTTCAATTTTCAAAAATCCGGCAGATAATCAAATCTCGAAAACCAAAAATGATATCAAAACGCGGTTTTCACCGTTTGATTACAAATTTTGAATACAGACAAATTCATTTTGAAATTTTGAAAAACTCCCAAAAATAACTGAATTATTACAATTTTTCGTTTTTCCAATTTTGAAAAATCCGGCAAATATTCAAATCTCGAAAACCAAAAATGATATCAAAACGCGGTTTTCGCCATTTGATTAAAAATTTTGAATGCAAACAAATCCATTTTGAAATTTTAAAAAACTCCCAAAAATAACTGAATTATTACAATTTTTCGTTTTTCCAATTTTAAAAAATCCGACAGGTAGTCAAATCTCGAAAACCAAAAATGATATCAAAACGCGGTTTTCACCGTTTGATTACAAATTTTGAATACAGACAAATTTATTTTGAAATTTTGAAAAACTCCCAAAAATAACTGAATTATGACAATTTTTCGTTTTTCCAATTTTGAAAAATCCGTCAAATATTCAAATCTCGAAAACCAAAAATGATATCAAAACGCGGTTTTCGCCATTTGATTAAAAATTTTAAATGCAAACAAATCCATTTTGAAATTTTAAAAAACTCCCAAAAATAACTGAATTATTACAAATTTTCGTTTTTCCAATTTTAAAAAATCCGACAGGTAGTCAAATCTCGAAAACCAAAAATGATATCAAAACGCGGTTTTCACCGTTTGATTACAAATTTTGAATACAGACAAATTTATTTTGAAATTTTGAAAAACTCCCAAAAATAACTGAATTATGACAATTTTTCGTTTTTCCAATTTTGAAAAATCCGTCAAATATTCAAATCTCGAAAACCAAAAATGATATCAAAACGCGGTTTTCGCCATTTGATTAAAAATTTTAAATGCAAACAAATCCATTTTGAAATTTTAAAAAACTCCCAAAAATAACTGAATTATTACAATTTTTCGTTTTTCCAATTTTAAAAAATCCGACAGGTAGTCAAATCTCGAAAACCAAAAATGATATCAAAACGCGGTTTTCACCGTTTGATTACAAATTTTGAATACAGACAAATTCATTTTAAAATTTTGAAAAACTCCCAAAAATAACTGAATTATTACAATTTTTCGTTTTTCCAATTTTGAAAAATCCGGCAAATATTCAAATCTCGAAAACCAAAAATGATATCAAAACGCGGTTTTCACTGTTTAATTACAAATTTTGAAAGCAAACAAATCCATTTTGAAATTTTAAAAAACTCCCAAAAATAACTGAATTATTACAATTTTTCGTTTTTCCAATTTTAAAAAATCCGACAGGTAGTCAAATCTCGAAAACCAAAAATGATATCAAAACGCGGTTTTCACCGTTTGATTACAAATTTTGAATACAGACAAATTCATTTTGAAATTTTGAAAAACTCCCAAAAATAACTGAATTATTACAATTTTTCGTTTTTCCAATTTTGAAAAATCCGGCAAATATTCAAATCTCGAAAACCAAAAATGATATCAAAACGCGGTTTTCACCGTTTGATTACAAATTTTGAATACAGACAAATTCATTTTGAAATTTTGAAAAACTCCCAAAAATAACTGAATTATTACAATTTTTCGTTTTTCCAATTTTGAAAAATCCGGCAAATATTCAAATCTCGAAAACCAAAAATGATATCAAAACGCGGTTTTCACCGTTTGATTACAAATTTTGAATACAGACAAATTCATTTTAAAATTTTGAAAAACTCCCAAAAATAACTGAATTATTACAATTTTTCGTTTTTCCAATTTTGAAAAATCCGGCAAATATTCAAATCTCGAAAACCAAAAATGATATCAAAACGCGGTTTTCACTGTTTAATTACAAATTTTGAAAGCAAACAAATCCATTTTGAAATTTTAAAAAACTCCCAAAAATAACTGAATTATTACAATTTTTCGTTTTTCCAATTTTAAAAAATCCGACAGGTAGTCAAATCTCGAAAACCAAAAATGATATCAAAACGCGGTTTTCACCGTTTGATTACAAATTTTGAATACAGACAAATTTATTTTGAAATTTTGAAAAACTCCCAAAAATAACTGAATTATTACAATTTTTCGTTTTTCCAATTTTGAAAAATCCGGCAAATATTCAAATCTCGAAAACCAAAAATGATATCAAAACGCGGTTTTCGCCATTTGATTAAAAATTTTGAATGCAAACAAATCCATTTTGAAATTTTAAAAAACTCCCAAAAATAACTGAATTATTACAATTTTTCGTTTTTCCAATTTTGAAAAATCCGGCAGATAATCAAATCTCGAAAACCAAAAATGATATCAAAACGCGGTTTTCACCATTTGATTAAAAATTTTGAATGCAAACAAATCCATTTTGAAATTTTAAAAAACTCCCAAAAATAACTGAATTATTACAATTTTTCGTTTTTCCAATTTTGAAAAATCCGGCAAATATTCAAATCTCGAAAACCAAAAATGATATCAAAACGCGGTTTTCGCCATTTGATTAAAAAATTTGAATGCAAACAAATCCATTTTGAAATTTTAAAAAACTCCCAAAAATAACTGAATTATTACAATTTTTCGTTTTTCTAATTTTGAAAAATCCGGCAAATATTCAAATCTCGAAAACCAAAAATGATATCAAAACGCGGTTTTCACCGTTTGATTACAAATTTTGAATACAGACAAATTCATTTTGAAATTTTGAAAAACTCCCAAAAATAACTGAATTATTACAATTTTTCGTTTTTCCAATTTTGAAAAATCCGGCAAATATTCAAACCTCGAAAACCAAAAATGATATCAAAACGCGGTTTTCACCGTTTGATTACAAATTTTGAATACAAACAAATCCATTTTAAAATTTTGAAAAACTCCCAAAAATAACTGAATTATTACAATTTTTCGTTTTTCCAATTTTGAAAAATCCGGCAAATATTCAAATCTCGAAAACCAAAAATGATATCAAAACGCGGTTTTCACCGTTTGATTACAAATTTTGAATACAGACAAATTCATTTTGAAATTTTGAAAAACTCCCAAAAATAACTGAATTATTACAATTTTCCGTTTTTTCAATTTTCAAAAATCCGGCAGATAATCAAATCTCGAAAACCAAAAATGATATCAAAACGCGGTTTTCGCCATTTGATTAAAAATTTTGAATGCAAACAAATCCATTTTGAAATTTTAAAAAACTCCCAAAAATAACTGAATTATTACAATTTTTCGTTTTTCCAATTTTAAAAAATCCGACAGGTAGTCAAATCTCGAAAACCAAAAATGATATCAAAACGCGGTTTTCACCGTTTGTACAGACAAATTCATTTTGAAATTTTGAAAAACTCCCAAAAATAACTGAATTATTACAATTTTCCGTTTTTTCAATTTTCAAAAATCCGGCAGATAATCAAATCTCGAAAACCAAAAATGATATCAAAACGCGGTTTTCACCGTTTGATTACAAATTTTGAATGCAAACAAATCCATTTTGAAATTTTCAAAAACTCCCAAAAATAACTGAATTATTACAATTTTTCGTTTTTCCAATTTTAAAAAATCCGACAGATAATCAAATCTCGAAAACCAAAAATGATATCAAAACGCGGTTTTCACCGTTTGATTACAAATTTTGAATACAGACAAATTCATTTTGAAATTTTGAAAAACTCCCAAAAATAACTGAATTATTACAATTTTTCGTTTTTCCAATTTTGAAAAATCCGGCAAATATTCAAATCTCGAAAACCAAAAATGATATCAAAACGCGGTTTTCACCGTTTGATTACAAATTTTGAATACAAACAAATCCATTTTAAAATTTTGAAAAACTCCCAAAAATAACTGAATTATTACAATTTTCCGTTTTTTCAATTTTGAAAAATCTGGCAGATAATCAAATCTCGAAAACCAAAAATAATATCAAAACGCGGTTTTCGCCATTTCATTAAAAATTTTGAATGCAAACAAATCCATTTTGAAATTTTAAAAAACTCCCAAAAATAACTGAATTATTACAATTTTTCGTTTTTCCAATTTTAAAAAATCCGACAGGTAGTCAAATCTCGAAAACCAAAAATGATATCAAAACGCGGTTTTCACCGTTTGATTACAAATTTTGAATACAGACAAATTCATTTTGAAATTTTGAAAAACTCCCAAAAATAACTGAATTATTACAATTTTTCGTTTTTCCAATTTTGAAAAATCCGGCAAATATTCAAATCTCGAAAACCAAAAATGATATCAAAACGCGGTTTTCACCGTTTGATTACAAATTTTGAATACAAACAAATCCATTTTAAAATTTTGAAAAACTCCCAAAAATAACTGAATTATTACAATTTTCCGTTTTTTCAATTTTGAAAAATCTGGCAGATAATCAAATCTCGAAAACCAAAAATGATATCAAAACGCGGTTTTCGCCATTTGATTAAAAATTTTGAATGCAAACAAATCCATTTTGAAATTTTAAAAAACTCCCAAAAATAACTGAATTATTACAATTTTTCGTTTTTCCAATTTTAAAAAATCCGACAGGTAGTCAAATCTCGAAAACCAAAAATGATATCAAAACGCGGTTTTCACCGTTTGATTACAAATTTTGAATACAGACAAATTCATTTTGAAATTTTGAAAAACTCCCAAAAATAACTGAATTATTACAATTTTCCGTTTTTCCAATTTTAAAAAATCCGACAGGTAGTCAAATCTCGAAAACCAAAAATGATATCAAAACGCGGTTTTCGCCATTTGACTAAAAATTTTGAATGCAAACAAATCCATTTTGAAATTTTAAAAAACTCCCAAAAATAACTGAATTATTACAATTTTTCGTTTTTCCAATTTTAAAAAATCCGACAGGTAGTCAAATCTCGAAAACCAAAAATGATATCAAAACGCGGTTTTCGCCATTTGATTAAAAATTTTGAATGCAAACAAATCCATTTTGAAATTTTAAAAAACTCCCAAAAATAACTGAATTATTACAATTTTTCGTTTTTCCAATTTTAAAAAAGCCGACAGGTAGTCAAATCTCGAAAACCAAAAATGATATCAAAACGCGGTTTTCACCGTTTGATTACAAATTTTGAATACAGACAAATTCATTTTGAAATTTTGAAAAACTCCCAAAAATAACTGAATTATTACAATTTTTCGTTTTTCCAATTTTGAAAAATCCGGCAAATATTCAAATCTCGAAAACCAAAAATGATATCAAAACGCGGTTTTCACCGTTTGATTACAAATTTTGAATACAGACAAATTCATTTTGAAATTTTGAAAAACTCCCAAAAATAACTGAATTATTACAATTTTTCGTTTTTCCAATTTTGAAAAATCCGGCAAATATTCAAATCTCGAAAACCAAAAATGATACCAAAACGCGGTTTTCACCGTTTGATTACAAATTTTGAATACAGACAAATTCATTTTGAAATTTTGAAAAACTCCCAAAAATAACTGAATTATTACAATTTTCCGTTTTTTCAATTTTCAAAAATCCGGCAGATAATCAAATCTCGAAAACCAAAAATGATATCAAAACGCGGTTTTCGCCATTTGATTAAAAATTTTGAATGCAAACAAATCCATTTTGAAATTTTCAAAAACTCCCAAAAATAACTGAATTATTACAATATTTCGTTTTTCCAATTTTGAAAAATCCGGCAAATATTCAAATCTCGAAAACCAAAAATGATACCAAAACGCGGTTTTCACCGTTTGATTACAAATTTTGAATACAGACAAATTCATTTTGAAATTTTGAAAAACTCCCAAAAATAACTGAATTATTACAATTTTCCGTTTTTTCAATTTTCAAAAATCCGGCAGATAATCAAATCTCGAAAACCAAAAATGATATCAAAACGCGGTTTTCACCGTTTGATTACAAATTTTGAATGCAAACAAATCCATTTTGAAATTTTCAAAAACTCCCAAAAATAACTGAATTATTACAATTTTTCGTTTTTCCAATTTTAAAAAATCCGACAGGTAGTCAAATCTCGAAAACCAAAAATGATATCAAAACGCGGTTTTCACCGTTTGATTACAAATTTTGAATACAAACAAATCCATTTTAAAATTTTGAAAAACTCCCAAAAATAACTGAATTATTACAATTTTTCGTTTTTCCAATTTTGAAAAATCCGACAGGTAGTCAAATCTCGAAAACCAAAAATGATATCAAAACGCGGTTTTCACCGTTTGATTACAAATTTTGAATGCAAACAAATCCATTTTGAAATTTTAAAAAACTCCCAAAAATAACTGAATTATTACAATTTTTCGTTTTTCCAATTTTGAAAAATCCGACAGGTAGTCAAATCTCGAAAACCAAAAATGATATCAAAACGCGGTTTTCACCGTTTGATTACAAATTTTGAATACAGGCAAATTCATTTTGAAATTTTGAAAAACTCCCAAAAATAACTGAATTATTACAATTTTCCGTTTTTTCAATTTTCAAAAATCCGGCAGATAATCAAATCTCGAAAACCAAAAATGATATCAAAACGCGGTTTTCGCCATTTGATTAAAAATTTTGAATGCAAACAAATCCATTTTGAAATTTTAAAAAACTCCCAAAAATAACTGAATTATTACAATTTTTCGTTTTTCCAATTTTGAAAAATCCGACAGGTAGTCAAATCTCGAAAACCAAAAATGATATCAAAACGCGGTTTTCACCGTTTGATTACAAATTTTGAATGCAAACAAATCCATTTTGAAATTTTAAAAAACTCCCAAAAATAACTGAATTATTACAATTTTTCGTTTTTCCAATTTTGAAAAATCCGACAGGTAGTCAAATCTCGAAAACCAAAAATGATATCAAAACGCGGTTTTCACCGTTTGATTACAAATTTTGAATACAGGCAAATTCATTTTGAAATTTTGAAAAACTCCCAAAAATAACTGAATTATTACAATTTTTCGTTTTTCCAATTTTAAAAAATCCGACAGGTAGTCAAATCTCGAAAACCAAAAATGATATCAAAACGCGGTTTTCACCGTTTGATTACAAATTTTGAATACAAACAAATCCATTTTAAAATTTTGAAAAACTCCCAAAAATAACTGAATTATTACAATTTTCCGTTTTTTCAATTTTCAAAAATCCGGCAGATAATCAAATCTCGAAAACCAAAAATGATATCAAAACGCGGTTTTCGCCATTTGATTAAAAATTTTGAATGCAAACAAATCCATTTTGAAATTTTAAAAAACTCCCAAAAATAACTGAATTTTTCCAATTTTAAAAAATCCGACAGGTAGTCAAATCTCGAAAACCAAAAATGATATCAAAACGCGGTTTTCACCGTTTGATTACAAATTTTGAATACAGACAAATTCATTTTGAAATTTTGAAAAACTCCCAAAAATAACTGAATTATTACAATTTTTCGTTTTTCCAATTTTGAAAAATCCGGCAGATAATCAAATCTCGAAAACCAAAAATGATATCAAAACGCGGTTTTCGCCATTTGATTAAAAATTTTGAATGCAAACAAATCCATTTTGAAATTTTAAAAAACTGCCAAAAATAACTGAATTATTACAATTTTTCGTTTTTCCAATTTTAAAAAATCCGACAGGTAGTCAAATCTCGAAAACCAAAAATGATATCAAAACGCGGTTTTCACCGTTTGATTACAAATTTTGAATACAGACAAATTCATTTTGAAAAACTCCCAAAAATAACTGAATTATTACAATTTTTCGTTTTTCCAATTTTGAAAAATCCGGCAAATATTCAAATCTCGAAAACCAAAAATGATATCAAAACGCGGTTTTCACCGTTTGATTACAAATTTTGAATACAAACAAATCCATTTTAAAATTTTGAAAAACTCCGAAAAATAACTGAATTATTACAATTTTCCGTTTTTTCAATTTTCAAAAATCCGGCAGATAATCAAATCTCGAAAACCAAAAATGATATCAAAACGCAGTTTTCGCCATTTGATTAAAAATTTTGAATGCAAACAAATCCATTTTGAAATTTTAAAAAACTCCCAAAAATAACTGAATTATTACAATTTTTCGTTTTTCCAATTTTAAAAAATCCGACAGGTAGTCAAATCTCGAAAACCAAAAATGATATCAAAACGCGGTTTTCACCGTTTGATTACAAATTTTGAATACAGACAAATTCATTTTAAAATTTTGAAAAACTCCCAAAAATAACTAAATTATTACAATTTTTCGTTTTTCCAATTTTGAAAAATCCGGCAAATATTCAAATCTCGAAAACCAAAAATGATATCAAAACGCGGTTTTCACCGTTTGATTACAAATTTTGAATACAGACAAATTCATTTTGAAATTTTTGAAAAACTCCCAAAAATAACTGAATTATTACAATTTTTCGTTTTTCCAATTTTGAAAAATCCGGCAAATATTCAAATCTCGACAACCAAAAATGATATCAAAACGCGGTTTTCGCCATTTGATTAAAAATTTTGAATGCAAACAAATCCATTTTGAAATTTTAAAAAAATCCCAAAAATAACTGAATTATTACAATTTTTCGTTTTTCCAATTTTAAAAAATCCGACAGGTAGTCAAATCTCGAGAACCAAAAATGATATCAAAACGCGGTTTTCACCGTTTGATTACAAATTTTGAATACAAACAAATCCATTTTAAAATTTTGAAAAACTCCCAAAAATAACTGAATTATTACAATTTTCCGTTTTTTCAATTTTCAAAAATCCGGCAGATAATCAAATCTCGAAAACCAAAAATGATATCAAAACGCGGTTTTCGCCATTTGATTAAAAATTTTGAATGCAAACAAATCCATTTTGAAATTTTAAAAAACTCCCAAAAATAACTGAATTATTACAATTTTTCGTTTTTCCAATTTTAAAAAATCCGACAGGTAGTCAAATCTCGAAAACCAAAAATGATATCAAAACGCGGTTTTCACCGTTTGATTACAAATTTTGAATACAGACAAATTCATTTTGAAATTTTAAAACTCCCAAAAATAACTGAATTATTACAATTTTTCGTTTTTCCAATTTTGAAAAATCCGGCAAATATTCAAATCTCGAAAACCAAAAATGATATCAAAACGCGGTTTTCACCGTTTGATTACAAATTTTGAATGCAAACAAATCCATTTTAAAATTTTGAAAAACTCCCAAAAATAACTGAATTATTACAATTTTCCGTTTTTTCAATTTTCAAAAATCCGGCAGATAATCAAATCTCGAAAACCAAAAATGATATCAAAACGCGGTTTTCGCCATTTGATTAAAAATTTTGAATGCAAACAAATCCATTTTGAAATTTTAAAAAACTCCCAAAAATAACTGAATTATTACAATTTTTCGTTTTTCCAATTTTGAAAAATCCGGCAAATATTCAAATCTCGAAAACCAAAATGATATCAAAACGCGGTTTTCACCGTTTGATTACAAATTTTGAATACAAACAAATCCATTTTAAAATTTTGAAAAACTCCGAAAAATAACTGAATTATTACAATTTTCCGTTTTTTCAATTTTCAAAAATCCGGCAGATAATCAAATCTCGAAAACCAAAAATGATATCAAAACGCAGTTTTCGCCATTTGATTAAAAATTTTGAATGCAAACAAATCCATTTTGAAATTTTAAAAAACTCCCAAAAATAACTGAATTATTACAATTTTTCGTTTTTCCAATTTTAAAAAATCCGACAGGTAGTCAAATCTCGAGAACCAAAAATGATATCAAAACGCGGTTTTCACCGTTTGATTACAAATTTTGAATACAAACAAATCCATTTTAAAATTTTGAAAAACTCCCAAAAATAACTGAATTATTACAATTTTCCGTTTTTTCAATTTTCAAAAATCCGGCAGATAATCAAATCTCGAAAACCAAAAATGATATCAAAACGCGGTTTTCGCCATTTGATTAAAAATTTTGAATGCAAACAAATCCATTTTGAAATTTTAAAAAACTCCCAAAAATAACTGAATTATTACAATTTTTCGTTTTTCCAATTTTAAAAAATCCGACAGGTAGTCAAATCTCGAAAACCAAAAATGATATCAAAACGCGGTTTTCACCGTTTGATTACAAATTTTGAATACAAACAAATCCATTTTAAAATTTTGAAAAACTCCCAAAAATAACTGAATTATTACAATTTTCCGTTTTTTCAATTTTCAAAAATCCGGCAGATAATCAAATCTCGAAAACCAAAAATGATATCAAAACGCGGTTTTCGCCATTTGATTAAAAATTTTGAATGCAAACAAATCCATTTTGAAATTTTAAAAAACTCCCAAAAATAACTGAATTATTACAATTTTTCGTTTTTCCAATTTTAAAAAATCCGACAGGTAGTCAAATCTCGAAAACCAAAAATGATATCAAAACGCGGTTTTCACCGTTTGATTACAAATTTTGAATACAAACAAATCCATTTTAAAATTTTGAAAAACTCCCAAAAATAACTGAATTATTACAATTTTCCGTTTTTTCAATTTTCAAAAATCCGGCAAATAATCAAATCTCGAAAACCAAAAATGATATCAAAACGCGGTTTTCACCGTTTGATTACAAATTTTGAATACAAACAAATCCATTTTAAAATTTTGAAAAACTCCCAAAAATAACTAAATTATTACAATTTTCCGTTTTTTCAATTTTTAAAAATCCGGCAGATAATCAAATCTCGAAAACCAAAAATGATATCAAAACGCGGTTTTCGCCATTTGATTAAAAATTTTGAATGCAAACAAATCCATTTTGAAATTTTAAAAAACTCCCAAAAATAACTAAATTATTACAATTTTCCGTTTTTTTCAATTTTTAAAATCCGGCAGATAATCAAATCTCGAAAACCAAAAATGATATCAAAACGCGGTTTTCGCCATTTGATTAAAAATTTTGAATGCAAACAAATCCATTTTGAAATTTTAAAAAACTCCCAAAAATAACTAAATTATTACAATTTTCCGTTTTTTCAATTTTTAAAAATCCGGCAGATAATCAAATCTCGAAAACCAAAAATGATATCAAAACGCGGTTTTCACCGTTTGAGTACAAATTTTGAATGCAAACAAATCCATTTTAAAATTTTGAAAAACTCCCAAAAATAACTGAATTATTACAATTTTCCGTTTTTTCAATTTTCAAAAATCCGGCAGATAATCAAATCTCGAAAACCAAAAATGATATCAATACGCGGTTTTCGCCATTTGATTAAAAATTTTGAATGCAAACAAATCCATTTTGAAATTTTAAAAAACTCTCAAAAATAACTAAATTATTACAATTTTCCGTTTTTTCAATTTTTAAAAATCCGGCAGATAATCAAATCTCGAAAACCAAAAATGATATCAAAACGCGGTTTTCGCCATTTGATTAAAAATTTTGAATGCAAACAAATCCATTTTGAAATTTTAAAAAACTCCCAAAAATAACTAAATTATTACAATTTTCCGTTTTTTCAATTTTTAAAAATCCGGCAGATAATTAAATCTCGAAAACCAAAAATGATATCAAAACGCGGTTTTCGCCATTTGATTAAAAATTTTGAATGCAAACAAATCCATTTTGAAATTTTAAAAAACTCCCAAAAATAACTTTTTGGTTTTTCCAATTTTTGAAAACCAAAAATGATATCGAAATACACGTTTCACTCTTTGATTAGAAATTTTAAACAAAATTAAAAAAACAACTTAAATTATCGTATACGTGCGCGTTTATCCCATAAAAAATCATATTTTCAAACACCCTCTTTAATAAAAATAAATATATATATATATATATAACGATTAATTTTTTTTGATATGTATATGTTATATATAACAAATATCCTATTGTCTAAGCACATACGTTATATATATATGTATATCAATTTTATTGCATTTTTTTATATATAAACAATTATTCTTTCTATATATACAAATTTAACTAACTAATTGTCAAACTTTGAATAAAATTAATGTATAAATAAATGGAAAAATAGAATAAAATTTTAATATTTGAGCATTATTGGAAGGTTTAGGATGGATAATATTTACTGGCGGTGGTTCTACAATTTCATCAAACTGATCGCTATCAGCAAAAATTAATGAGGACGGAATCCAACGTAGTCTTTAATTATAAAGCAGCATAAACAAATTTTATAATTATTATTGTTAAATAAACAAACATTTATCGGCACTTTAGCTACTACTTCTCCATCACTAGTTTCGTTTTGACATTTCTAGTTTGACAGTTTCTGAATGTAAATATGTCAAACTGTCATATTAAAAACGTCAAAATGATAGATTTTGACAAGCATTATCGTTTTGATGTTTTTGAACTAAATTCGCGATTCAAAGTATGAAAAACGTCAAACTGTCAAATAGAAAACGTCAAAATGACAGATCTATAGGTTTTACGTTGCTAATTTTACAATTTGGCGTTTTTTAAATAAAGAAACATCAAACTGTCAAATCAGAAACTATAATATGTCAAATCTGTCACTTTGACGTAGCTAATTAAACAGTTTGACATTTATAAATCAAAAAACGTCAAATTTTTAAAGAAAACATTTCAAAGTCTCAAATAAGAAACGTCAAAATGTCAAATATGTCACTTCCACCTAGCTAACTTGACAGTTTGACATTTTTTACATTTAGAAATGTCAAATTATTAAACAATTAACGTCAAATTGTCAAATCTGTCACTTTAGCATAGCTAATTTTGGCATTTTAAATTGAGAAACGTCAAACTGTCAAATAGAAAACGTCAAAATGACAGATCTGTAGGTTTTACGTTGCTAATTTAACAATTTGGCGTTTTTTAAATAAAGAAACATCAAACTGTCAAATAAGAAACTACAATATGTCAAATCTGTCACTTTGACGTAGCTAATTAAACAGTTTGACATTTATAAATCAAAAAACGTCAAATTTTTAAAGAAGACATTTCAAAGTGTCAAATAAGAAGCGTCAAAATGTCAAATATGTCACTTCCACCTAGCTAACGTAACAGTTTGAGATTTTTACATTTAGAAATGTCAAATTATTAAACAAGTAACGTCAAATTGTCAAATCTGTCACTTTAACATAGCTAATTTTGACATTTTAAATTGAGAAACGTCAAACTGTCAAATAACAAACGTCAAAATATCAAATCTGTTACTTTGACGTAGCTAATTTAAGAGTTTGACATTTTGAAATATCAAATTGTTAAAAAATAAGAAACGTCAAACTGTCAAATTAGAAACGTAAAACTGTCAAATTAGAAACGTAAAACTGTTAAATAGGGAACCTCAAAATGTCAAATTTGTCGCTTTAAGTTTGTTAATTTAACAATTTGACATTTTTAAATTGACAAGCGTGAAACTATCAAATAAAAATGTCAAACTGTTAAATAAGAAACGTCAACATGTCAAATTTTGTCACTTTGACGTTGCTAATTTAAAAGTTTGACATTTTGAAATTGTAAAATGTCAAATTTTTTAAAAAGAAACGTCAAACTATCAAATAAGAAATATTCAATTAACAAACGTCAAATTTTAAATAAGAAACGTCAAACTGTCAAATTAGAAACGTAAATATGTCAAATTTATCAATTTAACGTAGCAAAATTAAGAATTTTGACATTTTTAAATTGAGAATCGTCAAACTGTCAAATATGAAACTTCAAATTGAACAAAAGCGTCAAATTGTCAAAATTTGTCGCTTTGACGTTGCTAATTTAACAGTTTGACAGTTTTAATTAGAGAAACGTCAAATTGACCAAATAAGAAACGTCAACATGTCAAATCTGTCACTTTGACATTGCTAATTTTAACAGTTTGACATTTTGAAATTGTAAAATGTCAAATTATTAAAAAAGAAACGTCAAACTGTTAAATAAGAAACGTCAAACTGTTAAATTAGAAACGTAAATATGTCAAATAAGAAAAGCCAAATTTATCAATTTTGACATTTTTAAATTGAGAATCGTCAAACTGTCAAATACGATACGTAAAATTGTCTAACAAAAGCGTCAAAATGTCAAAATTTGTCGCTTTGACGTTGCTAATTTAACAGTTTGACCATTTTAATTAGAGAAACGTCAAATTGACAAAATAAGAAACGTCAACATGTCAAATTTGTCGCTTTGACAATTTTAAATTGACAAACGTGAAACTATCAAATAAGAAATGTCAAAGTATCAAATAAAAACGTCAAACTGTCAAGTAAGAAACGTCAACATATCAAATTTGTCACTTTGACGTTGCTAATTAAACATTTTGACATTTTGAAATTGTAAAATGTCAAATTGTTAAAAAAGAAGCGTTAAACTGTCAAATTGTCAAATAAGAAACTTCAAAATGTCAAATGTCATTTTAACGTTAAGTAAACAATCTGAGAAACGTCAAACTGTCAAATAAGAAACGTTAAATTGTCTAATAAAACCGTTAAAATGTCAAAATTTGTCGCTTTGACGTTGCTAATTTAACATTTTGACATTTTGAAATTGTAAAATGTCAAATTGTTAAAAAAGAAACGTTAAACTGTCAAATTATCAAATAAGAAACTTCAACATGTCAAATGTCATTTTAACGTTAAGTAACCAATCTGAGAAACGTCAAACTGTCAAATAAGAAACGTTAAATTGTCTAATAAAAGCGTCAAAATGTCAAAATTTGTCACTTTGACGTTGCTAATTTAACATTTTGACATTTTGAAATTGTAAAATGTCAAATTGTTAAAAAAGAAACGTTAAACTCTCAAATTGTCAAATAAGAAACTTCAAAATGTCAAATGTCATTTTAACGTTAAGTAAACAATCTGAGAAACGTCAAACTGTCAAATAAGAAACGTTAAATTGTCTAATAAAAGCGTTAAAATGTCAAAATTTGTCGCTTTGACGTTGCTAATTTAACATTTTAACATTTTGAAATTGTAAAATGTCAAATTGTTAAAAAAGAAACGTTAAACTGTCAAATTGTCAAATAAGAAACTTCAACATGTCAAATGTCATTTTAGCGTTAAGTAAACAATCTGAGAAACGTCAAACTGTCAAATAAGAAACGTTAAATTGTCTAATAAAAGCGTTAAAATGTCAAAATTTGTCGCTTTGACGTTGCTAATTTAACATTTTGACATTTTGAAATTGTAAAATGTCAAATTGTTAAAAAAAAAACGTTAAACTGTCAAATTGTCAAATAAGAAACTTCAACATGTCAAATGTCATTTTAACGTTAAGTAAACAATCTGAGAAACGTCAAACTGTCAAATAAGAAACGTTAAATTGTCTAATAAAAGCGTTAAAATGTCAAAATTTGTCGCTTTGACGTTGCTAATTTAACATTTTAACATTTTGAAATTGTAAAATGTCAAATTGTTAAAAAAGAAACGTTAAACTGTCAAATTGTCAAATAAGAAACTTCAAAATGTCAAATGTCATTTTAACGTTAAGTAAACAATCTGAGAAACGTCAAACTGTCAAATAAGAAACGTTAAATTGTCTAATAAAAGCGTTAAAATGTCAAAATTTGTCGCTTTGACGTTGCTAATTTAACATTTTGACATTTTGAAATTGTAAAATGTCAAATTGTTAAAAAAAAACGTTAAACTGTCAAATTGTCAAATAAGAAACTTCAACATGTCAAATGTCATTTTAACGTTAAGTAAACAATCTGAGAAACGTCAAACTGTCAAATAAGAAACGTTAAATTGTCTAATAAAAGCGTTAAAATGTCAAAATTTGTCGCTTTGACGTTGCTAATTTAACATTTTGACATTTTGAAATTGTAAAATGTCAAATTGTTAAAAAAAAAACGTTAAACTGTCAAATTGTCAAATAAGAAACTTCAACATGTCAAATGTCATTTTAACGTTAAGTAAACAATCTGAGAAACGTCAAACTGTCAAATAAGAAACGTTAAATTGTCTAATAAAAGCGTTAAAATGTCAAAATTTGTCGCTTTGACGTTGCTAATTTAACATTTTAACATTTTGAAATTGTAAAATGTCAAATTGTTAAAAAAGAAACGTTAAACTGTCAAATTGTCAAATAAGAAACTTCAAAATGTCAAATGTCATTTTAACGTTAAGTAAACAATCTGAGAAACGTCAAACTGTCAAATAAGAAACGTTAAATTGTCTAATAAAAGCGTTAAAATGTCAAAATTTGTCGCTTTGACGTTGCTAATTTAACATTTTGACATTTTGAAATTGTAAAATGTCAAACTGTTAAAAAAGAAACGTTAAACTGTCAAATTATCAAATAAGAAACTTCAACATGTCAAATGTCATTTTAACGTTAAGTAAACAATCTGAGAAACGTCAAACTGTCAAATAAGAAACGTTAAATTGTCTAATAAAAGCGTCAAAATGTCAAAATTTGTCGCTTTGACGTTGCTAATTTAACATTTTGACATTTTGAAATTGTAAAATGTCAAATTGTTAAAAAAGAAACGTTAAACTGTCAAATTGTCAAATAAGAAACTTCAAAATGTCAATGTCATTTTAACGTTAAGTAAACAATCTGAGAAACGTCAAACTGTCAAATAAGAAACGTTAAATTGTCTAATAAAAGCGTCAAAATGTCAAAATTTGTCGCTTTGACGTTGCTAATTTAACATTTTGACATTTTGAAATTGTAAAATGTCAAATTGTTAAAAAAGAAACGTTAAACTGTCAAATTATCAAATAAGAAACTTCAACATGTCAAATGTCATTTTAACGTTAAGTAACCAATCTGAGAAACGTCAAACTGTCAAATAAGAAACGTTAAATTGTCTAATAAAAGCGTCAAAATGTCAAAATTTGTCACTTTGACGTTGCTAATTTAACATTTTGACATTTTGAAATTGTAAAATGTCAAATTGTTAAAAAAGAAACGTTAAACTCTCAAATTGTCAAATAAGAAACTTCAAAATGTCAAATGTCATTTTAACGTTAAGTAAACAATCTGAGAAACGTCAAACTGTCAAATAAGAAACGTTAAATTGTCTAATAAAAGCGTTAAAATGTCAAAATTTGTCGCTTTGACGTTGCTAATTTAACATTTTGACATTTTGAAATTGTAAAATGTCAAATTGTTAAAAAAGGAACGTTAAACTGTCAAATTGTCAAATAAGAAACTTCAACATGTCAAATGTCATTTTAACGTTAAGTAAACAATCTGAGAAACGTCAAACTGTCAAATAAGAAACGTTAAATTGTCTAATAAAAGCGTTAAAATGTCAAAATTTGTCGCTTTGACGTTGCTAATTTAACATTTTGACATTTTGAAATTGTAAAATGTCAAATTGTTAAAAAAGAAACGTTAAACTGTCAAATTGTCAAATAAGAAACTTCAACATGTCAAATGTCATTTTAGCGTTAAGTAAACAATCTGAGAAACGTCAAACTGTCAAATAAGAAACGTTAAATTGTCTAATAAAAGCGTTAAAATGTCAAAATTTGTCGCTTTGACGTTGCTAATTTAACATTTTGACATTTTGAAATTGTAAAATGTCAAATTGTTAAAAAAAAAACGTTAAACTGTCAAATTGTCAAATAAGAAACTTCAACATGTCAAATGTCATTTTAACGTTAAGTAAACAATCTGAGAAACGTCAAACTGTCAAATAAGAAACGTTAAATTGTCTAATAAAAGCGTTAAAATGTCAAAATTTGTCGCTTTGACGTTGCTAATTTAACATTTTAACATTTTGAAATTGTAAAATGTCAAATTGTTAAAAAAGAAACGTTAAACTGTCAAATTGTCAAATAAGAAACTTCAAAATGTCAAATGTCATTTTAACGTTAAGTAAACAATCTGAGAAACGTCAAACTGTCAAATAAGAAACGTTAAATTGTCTAATAAAAGCGTTAAAATGTCAAAATTTGTCGCTTTGACGTTGCTAATTTAACATTTTGACATTTTGAAATTGTAAAATGTCAAATTGTTAAAAAAGAAACGTTAAACTGTCAAATTGTCAAATAAGAAACTTCAACATGTCAAATGTCATTTTAGCGTTAAGTAAACAATCTGAGAAACGTCAAACTGTCAAATAAGAAACGTTAAATTGTCTAATAAAAGCGTTAAAATGTCAAAATTTGTCGCTTTGACGTTGCTAATTTAACATTTTGACATTTTGAAATTGTAAAATGTCAAATTGTTAAAAAAAAAACGTTAAACTGTCAAATTGTCAAATAAGAAACTTCAACATGTCAAATGTCATTTTAACGTTAAGTAAACAATCTGAGAAACGTCAAACTGTCAAATAAGAAACGTTAAATTGTCTAATAAAAGCGTTAAAATGTCAAAATTTGTAGCTTTGACGTTGCCAATTGAACAGTTTGACAGTTTTAAATAGAGAAAACGTCAAACTGACAAAATACGAAATTTCAAATATGTCACTTCGACACCGCTAAACACTTTAACATTTTTAAATAAAGAAACGTCAAATTAGAAGATTAAAAACGAAAATAAAGAGTTGTAATGAGAGAGTGTCTAAAATACCTGTTTCGTAAACTTACCTAGAACACGGTTTAACATTCCACCCACCAACCGCTTTCAAACCTAAATCTAATCTTTGGGATCTCTGCACTTCAAACCCATGAATGCAACCATTAAAACCATTCGAGAATCTTCCTCCAGTCATTCCAGAAATATTCGGAGTTCCACCCAAATAAATATTTCCTTGTGTTTCTAATGTCAAACTTGTACCATCAGCAATGCCATCTACTGTCCAAATATTATCAACATCGATAGATCCTCTATTTTTATGACGTGTTAAAATAATTGTATGACGTTGTCCATCATTGATTTGTTTGTGATGGTTTCGGATTGTTATTGGACCGGAACCCAAATCGAAACTGTATTCAAGATACCCATTTTCAACTAGAAATAATTAAATTATTTATGTATATTTTTTTATTATTATAATTAGATTTGTTATAATTACTTGCTAAAGCAATAAAATCGTGTCCTAATCCATCAATATTGGGTGGTTGTCCGTGCCAAAAAACGAGACCATTGGTTTGATTTGTTGAAATTTCTAATGCTATAACTTCATTTAAATCGTTATGATTGAGTAAATCTTTACTAAATTCAATATAACCATTTCCATCAAAGTGAGCATCGTTATGTATTTCGATTACTGTAAAAAAAGTTATATAGTTCAAAAAAATCGTTATAACTCGCTTAGTTTTAGAAATATTTGAAAAATTCAAAAAGTTTTGTGATTTGGATAAAATTATCAACAATTTAAAAACAACCCCGACTCGATTACTCAATTTTTAAAAAAGTTGATCGTCTTTTGTTTTTTCAGAAAAATCGTTATAACTCGCTTAGTTTTAGAAATATTTGAAAAATTCAAAAAGTTTTGTGATTTGGATAAAATTATCAACAATTTAAAAACAACCCCGACTCGATTACTCAATTTTTAAAAAAGTTGATCGTATTTTGTTTTTTCAGAAAAATCGTTATAACTCGCTTAGTTTTAGAAATATTTGAAAAATTTAAAAAGTTTTGTGATTTGGATAAAATTATCAACAATTTAAAAACAACCCAGACTCGATTACTCAATTTTTAAAAAAGTTGATCGTCTTTTGTTTTTTCAGAAAAATCGTTATAACTCGCTTAGTTTTAGAAATATTTGAAAAATTTAAAAAGTTTTGTGATTTGGATAAAATTATCAACAATTTAAAAACAACCCAGACTCGATTACTCAATTTTTAAAAAAGTTGATCGTCTTTTGTTTTTTCAGAAAAATCGTTATAACTCGCTTAGTTTTAGAAATATTTGAAAAATTCAAAAAGTTTTGTGATTTGGATAAAATTATCAACAATTTAAAAACAACCCCGACTCGATTACTCAATTTTTAAAAAAGTTGATCGTCTTTTGTTTTTTCAGAAAAATCGTTATAACTCGCTTAGTTTTAGAAATATTTGAAAAATTCAAAAAGTTTTGTGATTTGGATAAAATTATCAACAATTTAAAAACAACCCCGACTCGATTACTCAATTTTTAAAAAAGTTGATCGTATTTTGTTTTTTCAGAAAAATCGTTATAACTCGCTTAGTTTTAGAAATATTTGAAAAATTTAAAAAGTTTTGTGATTTGGATAAAATTATCAACAATTTAAAAACAACCCAGACTCGATTACTCAATTTTTAAAAAAGTTGATCGTCTTTTGTTTTTTCAGAAAAATCGTTATAACTCGCTTAGTTTTAGAAATATTTGAAAAATTTAAAAAGTTTTGTGATTTGGATAAAATTATCAACAATTTAAAAACAACCCAGACTCGATTACTCAATTTTTAAAAAAGTTGATCGTCTTTTGTTTTTTCAGAAAAATCGTTATAACTCGCTTAGTTTTAGAAATATTTGAAAAATTCAAAAAGTTTTGTGATTTGGATAAAATTATCAACAATTTAAAAACAACCCCGACTCGATTACTCAATTTTTAAAAAAGTTGATCGTCTTTTGTTTTTTCAGAAAAATCGTTATAACTCGCTTAGTTTTAGAAATATTTGAAAAATTCAAAAAGTTTTGTGATTTGGATAAAATTATCAACAATTTAAAAACAACCCCGACTCGATTACTCAATTTTTAAAAAAGTTGATCGTCTTTTGTTTTTTCAGAAAAATCGTTATAACTCGCTTAGTTTAAGAAATATTTGAAAAATTCAAAAAGTTTTGTGATTTGGATAAAATTATCAACAATTTAAAAAAAACCCCGACTCGATTACTCAATTTTTAAAAAAGTTGATCGTCTTTTGTTTTTTCAGAAAAATCGTTATAAATCGCTTAGTTATAGAAATATTTGAAAAATTCAAAAAGTTTTGTGATTTGGATAAAATTATCAACAATTTAAAAACAACCCCGACTTGATTACTCAATTTTTTAAAAAGTTGATCGTCTTTTGTTTTTTTCAGAAAAATCGTTATAACTCGCTTAGTTTTAGAAATATTTGAAAAATTCAAAAAGTTTTGTGATTTGGATAAAATTATCAACAATTTAAAAACAACCCCGACTCGATTACTCAATTTTTAAAAAAGTTGATCGTCTTTTGTTTTTTCAGAAAAATCGTTATAACTCGCTTAGTTTTAGAAATATTTGAAAAATTCAAAAAGTTTTGTGATTTGGATAAAATTATCAACAATTTAAAAACAACCCCGACTCGATTACTCAATTTTTAAAAAAGTTGATCGTATTTTGTGTTTTCAGAAAAATCGTTATAACTCGCTTAGTTTTAGAAATATTTGAAAAATTTAAAAAGTTTTGTGATTTGGATAAAATTATCAACAATTTAAAAACAACCCCGACTCGATTACTCAATTTTTAAAAAAGTTGATCGTCTTTTGTTTTTTCAGAAAAATCGTTATAACTCGCTTAGTTTTAGAAATATTTGAAAAATTCGAAAAGTTTTGTGATTTGAATAAAATTATCAACAATTTAAAAACAACCCGGACTCGATTACTCAATTTTTAAAAAAGTTGATCGTCTTTTGTTTTTTCAGAAAAATCGTTATAACTCGCTTAGTTTTAGATATTTGAAAAATTCGAAAAGTTTTGTGATTTGGATAAAATTATCAACAATTTAAAAACAACCCCGACTCGATTACTCAATTTTTAAAAAAGTTGATCGTCTTTTGTTTTTTCAGAAAAATTGTTATAACTCGCTTAGTTTTAGAAATATTTGAAAAATTCAAAAAGTTTTGTGATTTGGATAAAATTATCAACAATTTAAAATCAACCCCGACTCGATTACTCAATTTTTAAAAAAGTTGATCGTCTTTTGTTTTTTCAGAAAAATCGTTATAACTCGCTTAGTTTTAGAAATATTTGAAAAATTCGAAAAGTTTTGTGATTTGGATAAAATTATTAACAATTTAAAAACAACCCCGACTCGATTACTCAATTTTTAAAAAAGTTGATCGTCTTTTGTTTTTTCAGAAAAATCGTTATAACTCGCTTAGTTTTAGAAATATTTGAAAAATTCAAAAAGTTTTGTGATTTGGATAAAATTATCAACAATTTAAAAAAAACCCGACTCGATTACTCAATTTTTAAAAAAGTTGATCGTCTTTTGTTTTTTCAGAAAAATCGTTATAACTCGCTTAGTTTTAGAAATATTTGAAAAATTCAAAAAGTTTTGTGATTTGGATAAAATTATCAACAATTTAAAAACAACCCCGACTCGAGTACTCAATTTTTAAAAAAGTTGATCGTCTTTTGTTTTTTCAGAAAAATCGTTATAATTCGCTTAGTTTTAGAAATATTTGAAAAATTCAAAAAGTTTTATGATTTGGATAAAATTATCAACAATTTAAAAACAATCCCGACTCGATTACTCAATTTTAAAAAAAGTTGATCGTCTTTTGTTTTTTCAGAAAAATCGTTATAACTCGCTTAGTTTTAGAAATATTTGAAAAATTCGAAAAGTTTTGTGATTTGGATAAAATTATCAACAATTTAAAAACAACCCGGACTCGATTACTCAATTTTTAAAAAAGTTGATCGTCTTTTGTTTTTTCAGAAAAATCGTTATAACTCGCTTAGTTTTAGAAATATTTGAAAAATTCGAAAAGTTTTGTGATTTGGATAAAATTATCAACAATTTAAAAACAACCCCGACTCGATTACTCAATTTTTAAAAAAGTTGGTCGTCTTTTATTTTTTCAGAAAAATTGTTATAACTCGCTTAGTTTTAGAAATATTTGAAAAATTCGAAAAGTTTTGTGATTTGGATAAAATTATTAACAATTTAAAAACAACCCCGACTCGATTACTCAATTTTTTAAAAAGTTGATCGTCTTTTGTTTTTTTCAGAAAAATCGTTATAACTCGCTTAGTTTTAGAAATATTTGAAAAATTCAAAAAGTTTTGTGATTTGGATAAAATTATCAACAATTTAAAAACAACCCCGACTCGATTACTCAATTTTTAAAAAAGTTGATCGTCTTTTGTTTTTTCAGAAAAATCGTTATAACTCGCTTAGTTTTAGAAATATTTGAAAAATTCAAAAAGTTTTGTGATTTGGATAAAATTATCAACAATTTAAAAACAACCCCGAATCGATTACTCAATTTTTAAAAAAGTTGATCGTCTTTTGTTTTTTCAGAAAAATCGTTATAACTCGCTTAGTTTTAGAAATATTTGAAAAATTCAAAAAGTTTTGTGATTTGGATAAAATTATCAACAATTTAAAAACAACCCCGACTCGATTACTCAATTTTTAAAAAAGTTGATCGTCTTTTGTTTTTTCAGAAAAATCGTTATAACTCGCTTAGTTTTAGAAATATTTGAAAAATTTAAAAAGTCTTGTGATTTGGATAAAATTATCAACAATTTAAAAACAACCCCGACTCGATTACTCAATTTTTAAAAAAGTTGATCGTCTTTTGTTTTTTCAGAAAAATCGTTATAACTCGCTTAGTTTTAGAAATATTTGAAAAATTCAAAAAGTTTTGTGATTTGGATAAAATTATCAACAATTTAAAAACAACCCCGACTCGATTACTCAATTTTTAAAAAAGTTGATCGTCATTTGTTTTTTCAGAAAAATCGTTATAACTCGCTTAGTTTTAGAAATATTTGAAAAATTTAAAAAGTTTTGTGATTTGGATAAAATTATCAACAATTTAAAAACAACCCCGACTCGATTACTCAATTTTTAAAAAAGTTGATCGTCTTTTGTTTTTTCAGAAAAATCGTTATAACTCGCTTAGTTTTAGAAATATTTGAAAAATTCAAAAAGTTTTGTGATTTGGATAAAATTATCAACAATTTAAAAACAACCCCGACTCGATTACTCAATTTTTAAAAAAGTTGATCGTATTTTGTTTTTTCAGAAAAATCGTTATAACTCGCTTAGTTTTAGAAATATTTGAAAAATTTAAAAAGTTTTGTGATTTGGATAAAATTATCAACAATTTAAAAACAACCCCGACTCGATTACTCAATTTTTAAAAAAGTTGATCGTCTTTTGTTTTTTCAGAAAAATCGTTATAACTCGTTTAGTTTTAGAAATATTTGAAAAATTCAAAAAGTTTTGTGATTTGGATAAAATTATCAACAATTTAAAAACAACCCCGACTCGATTACTCAATTTTTAAAAAAGTTGATCGTCTTTTGTTTTTTCAGAAAAATCGTTATAACTCGTTTAGTTTTAGAAATATTTGAAAAATTTAAAAAGTTTTGTGATTTGGATAAAATTATCAACAATTTAAAAACAACCCCGACTCGATTACTCAATTTTTAAAAAAGTTGATCGTCTTTTGTTTTTTCAGAAAAATCGTTATAACTCGCTTAGTTTTAGAAATATTTGAAAAATTCAAAAAGTTTTGTGATTTGGATAAAATTATCAACAATTTAAAAACAACCCCGACTCGATTACTTGATTTTTAAAAAAGTTGATCGTCTTTTGTTTTTTCAGAAAAATTGTTATAACTCGCTTAGTTTTAGAAATATTTAAAAAATTCAAAAAGTTTTGTGATTTGGATAAAATTATCAACAATTTAAAAACAACCCCGACTCGATTACTCAATTTTTAAAAAAGTTGATCGTCTTTTGTTTTTTCAGAAAAATCGTTATAACTCGCTTAGTTTTAGAAATATTTAAAAAATTCAAAAAGTTTTGTGATTTGGATAAAATTATCAACAATTTAAAAACAACCCAGACTCGATTACTCAATTTTTAAAAAAGTTGATCGTCTTTGGTTTTTTCAGAAAAATCGTTATAACTCGCTTAGTTTTAGAAATATTTGAAAAATTTAAAAAGTTTTGTGATTTGGATAAAATTATCAACAATTTAAAAACAACCCCGACTCGATTACTCAATTTTTAAAAAAGTTGATCGTCTTTTGGTTTTTCAGAAAAATCGTTATAACTCGCTTAGTTTTAGAAATATTTGAAAAATTCAAAAAGTTTTGTGATTTGGATAAAATTATCAATAATTTAAAAACAACCCCGACTCGATTAATCAATTTTTAAAAAAGTTGATCGTCTTTTGTTTTTTCAGAAAAATCGTTATAACTCGCTTAGTTTTAGAAATATTTGGAAAATTCAAAAAGTTTTGTGATTTGGATAAAATTATCAACAATTTAAAAACAACCCCGACTCGATTACTCAATTTTTAAAAAAAGTTGATCGTCTTTTGTTTTTTCAGAAAAATCGTTATAACTCGCTTAGTTATAGAAATATTTGAAAAATTCAAAAAGTTTTGTGATTTGGATAAAATTATCAACAATTTAAAAACAACCCCGAATCGATTACTCATTTTTTAAAAAAGTTGATCGTCTTTTGTTTTTTCAGAAAAATCGTTATAACTCGCTTAGTTTTAGAAATATTTGAAAAATTCAAAAAGTTTTGTGATTTGGATAAAATTATCAACAATTTAAAAACAACCCCGACTCGATTACTCAATTTTTAAAAAAGTTGATCGTCTTTTGTTTTTTCAGAAAAATCGTTATAACTCGCTTAGTTTTAGAAATATTTGGAAAATTCAAAAAGTTTTGTGATTTGGATAAAATTATCAACAATTTAAAAACAACCCCGACTCGATTACTCAATTTTTAAAAAAAGTTGATCGTCTTTTGTTTTTTCAGAAAAATCGTTATAACTCGCTTAGTTTTAGAAATATTTGAAAAATTCAAAAAGTTTTGTGATTTGGATAAAATTATCAACAATTTAAAAACAACCCCGACTCGAGTACTCAATTTTTAAAAAAGTTGATCGTCTTTTGTTTTTTCAGAAAAATCGTTATAATTCGCTTAGTTTTAGAAATATTTGAAAAATTCAAAAAGTTTTATGATTTGGATAAAATTATCAACAATTTAAAAACAATCCCGACTCGATTACTCAATTTTAAAAAAAGTTGATCGTCTTTTGTTTTTTCAGAAAAATCGTTATAACTCGCTTAGTTTTAGAAATATTTGAAAAATTCGAAAAGTTTTGTGATTTGGATAAAATTATCAACAATTTAAAAACAACCCGGACTCGATTACTCAATTTTTAAAAAAGTTGATCGTCTTTTGTTTTTTCAGAAAAATCGTTATAACTCGCTTAGTTTTAGAAATATTTGAAAAATTCGAAAAGTTTTGTGATTTGGATAAAATTATCAACAATTTAAAAACAACCCCGACTCGATTACTCAATTTTTAAAAAAGTTGGTCGTCTTTTATTTTTTCAGAAAAATTGTTATAACTCGCTTAGTTTTAGAAATATTTGAAAAATTCGAAAAGTTTTGTGATTTGGATAAAATTATTAACAATTTAAAAACAACCCCGACTCGATTACTCAATTTTTTAAAAAGTTGATCGTCTTTTGTTTTTTTCAGAAAAATCGTTATAACTCGCTTAGTTTTAGAAATATTTGAAAAATTCAAAAAGTTTTGTGATTTGGATAAAATTATCAACAATTTAAAAACAACCCCGACTCGATTACTCAATTTTTAAAAAAGTTGATCGTCTTTTGTTTTTTCAGAAAAATCGTTATAACTCGCTTAGTTTTAGAAATATTTGAAAAATTCAAAAAGTTTTGTGATTTGGATAAAATTATCAACAATTTAAAAACAACCCCGAATCGATTACTCAATTTTTAAAAAAGTTGATCGTCTTTTGTTTTTTCAGAAAAATCGTTATAACTCGCTTAGTTTTAGAAATATTTGAAAAATTCAAAAAGTTTTGTGATTTGGATAAAATTATCAACAATTTAAAAACAACCCCGACTCGATTACTCAATTTTTAAAAAAGTTGATCGTCTTTTGTTTTTTCAGAAAAATCGTTATAACTCGCTTAGTTTTAGAAATATTTGAAAAATTTAAAAAGTCTTGTGATTTGGATAAAATTATCAACAATTTAAAAACAACCCCGACTCGATTACTCAATTTTTAAAAAAGTTGATCGTCTTTTGTTTTTTCAGAAAAATCGTTATAACTCGCTTAGTTTTAGAAATATTTGAAAAATTCAAAAAGTTTTGTGATTTGGATAAAATTATCAACAATTTAAAAACAACCCCGACTCGATTACTCAATTTTTAAAAAAGTTGATCGTCATTTGTTTTTTCAGAAAAATCGTTATAACTCGCTTAGTTTTAGAAATATTTGAAAAATTTAAAAAGTTTTGTGATTTGGATAAAATTATCAACAATTTAAAAACAACCCCGACTCGATTACTCAATTTTTAAAAAAGTTGATCGTCTTTTGTTTTTTCAGAAAAATCGTTATAACTCGCTTAGTTTTAGAAATATTTGAAAAATTCAAAAAGTTTTGTGATTTGGATAAAATTATCAACAATTTAAAAACAACCCCGACTCGATTACTCAATTTTTAAAAAAGTTGATCGTATTTTGTTTTTTCAGAAAAATCGTTATAACTCGCTTAGTTTTAGAAATATTTGAAAAATTTAAAAAGTTTTGTGATTTGGATAAAATTATCAACAATTTAAAAACAACCCCGACTCGATTACTCAATTTTTAAAAAAGTTGATCGTCTTTTGTTTTTTCAGAAAAATCGTTATAACTCGTTTAGTTTTAGAAATATTTGAAAAATTCAAAAAGTTTTGTGATTTGGATAAAATTATCAACAATTTAAAAACAACCCCGACTCGATTACTCAATTTTTAAAAAAGTTGATCGTCTTTTGTTTTTTCAGAAAAATCGTTATAACTCGTTTAGTTTTAGAAATATTTGAAAAATTCAAAAAGTTTTGTGATTTGGATAAAATTATCAACAATTTAAAAACAACCCCGACTCGATTACTCAATTTTTAAAAAAGTTGATCGTCTTTTGTTTTTTCAGAAAAATCGTTATAACTCGTTTAGTTTTAGAAATATTTGAAAAATTTAAAAAGTTTTGTGATTTGGATAAAATTATCAACAATTTAAAAACAACCCCGACTCGATTACTCAATTTTTAAAAAAGTTGATCGTCTTTTGTTTTTTCAGAAAAATCGTTATAACTCGCTTAGTTTTAGAAATATTTGAAAAATTCAAAAAGTTTTGTGATTTGGATAAAATTATCAACAATTTAAAAACAACCCCGACTCGATTACTTGATTTTTAAAAAAGTTGATCGTCTTTTGTTTTTTCAGAAAAATTGTTATAACTCGCTTAGTTTTAGAAATATTTAAAAAATTCAAAAAGTTTTGTGATTTGGATAAAATTATCAACAATTTAAAAACAACCCCGACTCGATTACTCAATTTTTAAAAAAGTTGATCGTCTTTTGTTTTTTCAGAAAAATCGTTATAACTCGCTTAGTTTTAGAAATATTTAAAAAATTCAAAAAGTTTTGTGATTTGGATAAAATTATCAACAATTTAAAAACAACCCAGACTCGATTACTCAATTTTTAAAAAAGTTGATCGTCTTTGGTTTTTTCAGAAAAATCGTTATAACTCGCTTAGTTTTAGAAATATTTGAAAAATTTAAAAAGTTTTGTGATTTGGATAAAATTATCAACAATTTAAAAACAACCCCGACTCGATTACTCAATTTTTAAAAAAGTTGATCGTCTTTTGGTTTTTCAGAAAAATCGTTATAACTCGCTTAGTTTTAGAAATATTTGAAAAATTCAAAAAGTTTTGTGATTTGGATAAAATTATCAATAATTTAAAAACAACCCCGACTCGATTAATCAATTTTTAAAAAAGTTGATCGTCTTTTGTTTTTTCAGAAAAATCGTTATAACTCGCTTAGTTTTAGAAATATTTGGAAAATTCAAAAAGTTTTGTGATTTGGATAAAATTATCAACAATTTAAAAACAACCCCGACTCGATTACTCAATTTTTAAAAAAAGTTGATCGTCTTTTGTTTTTTCAGAAAAATCGTTATAACTCGCTTAGTTATAGAAATATTTGAAAAATTCAAAAAGTTTTGTGATTTGGATAAAATTATCAACAATTTAAAAACAACCCCGAATCGATTACTCATTTTTTAAAAAAGTTGATCGTCTTTTGTTTTTTCAGAAAAATCGTTATAACTCGCTTAGTTTTAGAAATATTTGAAAAATTCAAAAAGTTTTGTGATTTGGATAAAATTATCAACAATTTAAAAACAACCCCGACTCGATTACTCAATTTTTAAAAAAGTTGATCGTCTTTTGTTTTTTCAGAAAAATCGTTATAACTCGCTTAGTTTTAGAAATATTTGGAAAATTCAAAAAGTTTTGTGATTTGGATAAAATTATCAACAATTTAAAAACAACCCCGACTCGATTACTCAATTTTTAAAAAAAGTTGATCGTCTTTTGTTTTTTCAGAAAAATCGTTATAACTCGCTTAGTTTTAGAAATATTTGAAAAATTCAAAAAGTTTTGTGATTTGGATAAAATTCTCAACAATTTAAAAACAACCCCGACTCGATTACTCATTTTTAAAAAAAGTTGATCGTCTTTTGTTTTTTCAGAAAAATCGTTATAACTCGCTTAGTTATAGAAATATTTGAAAAATTCAAAAAGTTTTGTGATTTGGATAAAATTATCAACAATTTAAAAACAACCCCGAATCGATTACTCATTTTTTAAAAAAGTTGATCGTCTTTTGTTTTTTCAGAAAAATCGTTATAACTCGCTTAGTTTTAGAAATATTTGAAAAATTCAAAAAGTTTTGTGATTTGGATAAAATTATCAACAATTTAAAAACAACCCCGACTCGATTACTCAATTTTTAAAAAAGTTGATCGTCTTTTGTTTTTTCAGAAAAATCGTTATAACTCGCTTAGTTTTAGAAATATTGGAAAAATTCAAAAAGTTTTGTGATTTGGATAAAATTATCAACAATTTAAAAACAACCCCGACTCGATTACTCAATTTTTAAAAAAGTTGATCGTGTTTTGTTTTTTGAGAAAAATCGTTATAACTCGCTTAGTTTTAGAAATATTTGAAAAATTTAAAAAGTTTTGTGATTTGGATAAAATTATCAACAATTTAAAAACAACCCCGACTCGATTACTCAATTTTTAAAAAAGTTGATCGTGTTTTGTTTTTTGAGAAAAATCGTTATAACTCGCTTAGTTTTAGAAATATTTGAAAAATTTAAAAAGTTTTGTGATTTGGATAAAATTATCAACAATTTAAAAACAACCCCGACTCGATTACTCAATTTTTAAAAAAGTTGATCGTCTTTTGTTTTTTCAGAAAAATCGTTATAACTCGCTTAGTTTTAGAAATATTTGAAAAATTCAAAAAGTTTTATGATTTGGATAAAATTATCAACAATTTAAAAACAACCCCGACTCGATTACTTAATTTTTAAAAAAGTTGATCGTCTTTTGTTTTTTCGGAAAAATCGTTATAACTCACTTAGTTTTAGAAATATTTGAAAAATTCAAAAAATTTTGTGATTTGGATAAAATTATCAACAATTTAAAAAAACCCCGACTCGACTACTCAATTTTTAAAAAAGTTGATCGTCTTTTGTTTTTTCAGAAACATCGTTATAACTCGCTTAGTTTTAGAAATATTTGAAAAATTCAAAAAGTTTTATGATTTGGATAAAATTATCAACAATTTAAAAACAACCCCGACTCGATTACTTAATTTTTAAAAAAGTTGATCGTCTTTTATTTTTTCGGAAAAATCGTTATAACTCACTTAGTTTTAGAAATATTTGAAAAATTCAAAAAATTTTGTGATTTGGATAAAATTATCAACAATTTAAAAAAACCCCGACTCGACTACTCAATTTTTAAAAAAGTTGATCGTCTTTTGTTTTTTCAGAAACATCGTTATAACTCGCTTAGTTTTAGAAATATTTGAAAAATTCAAAAAGTTTTGTGATTTGGATAAAATTATCAACAATTTAAAAACAACCCCGACTCGATTACTCAATTTTTAAAAAAGTTGCTCGTCTTTTGTTTTTTCAGAAAAATCGTTATAACTCGCTTAGTTTTAGAAATATTTGAAAAATTCAAAAAGTTTTGTGATTTGGATAAAATTATCAACAATTTAAAAACAACCCCGACTCGATTACGCAATTTTTAAAAAAGTTGATCGTCTTTTGTTTTTTCGGAAAAATCGTTATAACTCGCTTAGTTTTAGAAATATTTGAAAAATTCAAAAAGTTTTGTGATTTGGATAAAATTATCAACAATTTAAAAAAAACCCGACTCGATTACTCAATTTTTAAAAAAGTTGATCGTCTTTTGTTTTTTCAGAAAAATTGTTATAACTCGCTTAGTTTTAGAAATATTTGAAAAATTCTAAAAGTTTTGTGATTTGGATAAAATTATCAACAATTTAAAAACAACCCCGACTCGATTACTCAATTTTAAAAAAAGTTGATAATCTTTTGTTTTTTCAGAAAAATCGTTATAACTCGCTTAGTTTTAGAAATATTTGAAAAATTCAAAAAGTTTTGTGAATGGGATAAAATTATCAACAATTTAAAAACAACCCCGACTCGATTACTCAATTTTTAAAAAAGTTGATCGTCTTTTGTTTTTTCAGAAAAATCGTTATAACTCGCTTAGTTTTAGAAATATTTGAAAAATTCAAAAAGTTTTGTGATTTGGATAAAATTATCAACAATTTAAAAACAACCCCGACTCGATTACTCAATTTTTAAAAAAGTTGATCGTCTTTTGTTTTTTCAGAAAAATCGTTATAACTCGCTTAGTTTTAGAAATATTTGAAAAATTCAAAAAGTTTTGTGATTTGGATAAAATTATCAACAATTTAAAAACAACCCCGACTCGATTACTCAATTTTTAAAAAAGTTGATCGTCTTTTGTTTTTTCAGAAAAATCGTTATAACTCGCTTAGTTTTAGAAATTTTTGAAAAATTCGAAAAGTTTTGTGATTTGGATAAAATTATCAACAATTTAAAAACAACCCCGACTCGATTACTCAATTTTTAAAAAAGTTGATCGTCTTTTGTTTTTTCAGAAAAATCGTTATAACTCGCTTAGTTTTAGAAATATTTGAAAAATTCAAAAAGTTTTGTGATTTGGATAAAATTATCAACAATTTAAAAACAGCCCCGACTCGATTACTCAATTTTTAAAAAAGTTGATCGTCTTTTGTTTTTTCAGAAAAATCGTTATAACTCGCTTAGTTATAGAAATATTTGAAAAATTCAAAAAGTTTTGTGATTTGGATAAAATTATCAACAATTTAAAAACAACCCCGAATCGATTACTCATTTTTTAAAAAAGTTGATCGTCTTTTGTTTTTTCAGAAAAATCGTTATAACTCGCTTAGGTTTAGAAATATTTGAAAAATTCAAAAAGTTTTGTGATTTGGATAAAATTATCAACAATTTAAAAACAACCCCGACTCGATTACTCAATTTTTAAAAAAGTTGATCGTCTTTTGTTTTTTCAGAAAAATCGTTATAACTCGCTTAGTTTTAGAAATATTTGGAAAATTCAAAAAGTTTTGTGATTTGGATAAAATTATCAACAATTTAAAAACAACCCCGACTCGATTACTCAATTTTTAAAAAAAGTTGATCGTCTTTTGTTTTTTCAGAAAAATCGTTATAACTCGCTTAGTTTTAGAAATATTTGAAAAATTCAAAAAGTTTTGTGATTTGGATAAAATTATCAACAATTTAAAAACAACCCCGACTCGATTACTCATTTTTAAAAAAAGTTGATCGTCTTTTGTTTTTTCAGAAAAATCGTTATAACTCGCTTAGTTATAGAAATATTTGAAAAATTCAAAAAGTTTTGTGATTTGGATAAAATTATCAACAATTTAAAAACAACCCCGAATCGATTACTCATTTTTTAAAAAAGTTGATCGTCTTTTGTTTTTTCAGAAAAATCGTTATAACTCGCTTAGTTTTAGAAATATTTGAAAAATTCAAAAAGTTTTGTGATTTGGATAAAATTATCAACAATTTAAAAACAACCCCGACTCGATTACTCAATTTTTAAAAAAGTTGATCGTCTTTTGTTTTTTCAGAAAAATCGTTATAACTCGCTTACTTTTAGAAATATTTAAAAAATTCAAAAAGTTTTGTGATTGGGATAAAATTATCAACAATTTAAAAACAACCCCGACTCGATTACTCAATTTTTAAAAAAGTTGATCGTCTTTTGTTTTTTCAGAAAAATCGTTATAACTCGCTTAGTTTTAGAAATATTTGAAAAATTCAATAAGTTTTGTGATTTGGATTAAATTATCAACAATTTAAAAACAACCCCGAATCGATTAATCAATTTTTAAAAAAGTTGATCTTCTTTTGTTTTTTCAGAAAAATCGTTATAACTCGCTTAGTTTTAGAAATATTTGAATAATTCAAAAAGTTTTGTGATTTGGATAAAATTATCAACAATTGAAAAACAACCCCGACTCGATTACTCAATTTTTAAAAAAGTTGATCGTCTTTTGTTTTTTCAGAAAAATCGTTATAACTCGCTTAGTTTTAGAAATATTTAAAAAATTCAAAAAGTTTTGTGATTTGGATAAAATTATCAACAATTTAAAAACAACCCCGACTCGATTACTTGATTTTTAAAAAAGTTGATCGTCTTTTGTTTTTTCAGAAAAATTGTTATAACTCGCTTAGTTTTAGAAATATTTAAAAAATTCAAAAAGTTTTGTGATTTGGATAAAATTATCAACAATTTAAAAACAACCCCGACTCGATTACGCAATTTTTAAAAAAGTTGATCGTCTTTTATTTTTTCAGAAAAATCGTTATAACTCGCTTAATTCTAGAAATATTTGAAAAATTCAAAAAGTTTTGTGATTTGGATAAAATTATCAACAATTTAAAAACAACCCCGACTCGATTACTCAATTTTTAAAAAAGTTGATCGTCTTTTGTTTTTTTAGAAAAATCGTTATAACTCGCTTAGTTTTAGAAATATTTGAAAAATTCAAAAAGTTTTGTGATTTGGATAAAATTATCAACAATTTAAAAACAACCCCGACTCGATTACTCAATTTTTAAAAAAGTTGATCGTCTTTTGTTTTTTCAGAAAAATCGTTATAACTCGCTTAGTTTTAGAAATATTTAAAAAATTCAAAAAGTTTTGTGATTTGGATAAAATTATCAACAATTTAAAAACAACCCCGACTCGATTACTCAATTTTTAAAAAAGTTGATCGTCTTTTGTTTTTTCAGAAAAATCGTTATAACTCGCTTAGTTTTAGAAATACTTAAAAAATTCAAAAAAATTTGTGATTGGGATAAAATTATCAACAATTTAAAAACAACCCCGACTCGATTACTCAATTTTTAAAAAAGTTGATCGTCTTTTGTTTTTTCAGAAAAATCGTTATAACTCGCTTAGTTTTAGAAATATTTAAAAAATTCAAAAAGTTTTGTGATTTGGATAAAATTATCAACAATTTAAAAACAACCCAGACTCGATTACTCAATTTTTAAAAAAGTTGATCGTCTTTGGTTTTTTCAGAAAAATCGTTATAACTCGCTTAGTTTTAGAAATATTTGAAAAATTTAAAAAGTTTTGTGATTTGGATAAAATTATCAACAATTTAAAAACAACCCCGACTCGATTACTCAATTTTTAAAAAAGTTGATCGTCTTTTGGTTTTTCAGAAAAATCGTTATAACTCGCTTAGTTTTAGAAATATTTGAAAAATTCAAAAAGTTTTGTGATTTGGATAAAATTATCAATAATTTAAAAACAACCCCGACTCGATTAATCAATTTTTAAAAAAGTTGATCGTCTTTTGTTTTTTCAGAAAAATCGTTATAACTCGCTTAGTTTTAGAAATATTTGGAAAATTCAAAAAGTTTTGTGATTTGGATAAAATTATCAACAATTTAAAAACAACCCCGACTCGATTACTCAATTTTTAAAAAAAGTTGATCGTCTTTTGTTTTTTCAGAAAAATCGTTATAACTCGCTTAGTTTTAGAAATATTTGAAAAATTCAAAAAGTTTTGTGATTTGGATAAAATTATCAACAATTTAAAAACAACCCCGACTCGATTACTCAATTTTTAAAAAAGTTGATCGTCTTTTGTTTTTTCAGAAAAATCGTTATAACTCGCTTAGTTTTCGAAATATTTGGAAAATTCAAAAAGTTTTGTGATTTGGATAAAATTATCAACAATTTAAAAACAACCCCGACTCGATTACTCAATTTTTAAAAAAGTTGATCGTCTTTTGTTTTTTCAGAAAAATCGTTATAACTCGCTTAGTTTTAGAAATATTTGAAAAATTCAAAAAGTTTTGTGATTTGGATAAAAGTATCAACAATTTAAAAACAACCCCGACTCGATTACTCAATTTTTAAAAAAGTTGATCGTCTTTTGTTTTATCAGAAAAATAGTTATAACTCGCTTAGTTTTAGAAATATTTGAAAAATTCAAAAAGTTTTATGATTTGGATAAAATTATCAACAATTTAAAAGCAACCCCGACTCGATTACTCAATTTTTAAAAAAGTTGATCGTCTTTTGTTTTTTCAGAAAAATCGTTATAACTCGCTTAGTTTTAGAAATATTTGAAAAATTCAAAAAGTTTTGTGATTTGGATAAAATTATCAACAATTTAAAAACAACCCCGACTCGATTACTCAATTTTTAAAAAAGTTGATCGTCTTTTGTTTTTTCAGAAAAATCGTTATAACTCGCTTAGTTTTAGAAATATTTAAAAAGTTTTGTGATTTGGATAAAATTATCAACAATTTAAAAACAACCCCGACTCGATTACTTAATTTTTAAAAAAGTTGATCGTCTATTGTTTTTTCAGAAAAATCGTTATAACTCGCTTAGTTTTAGAAATATTTGAAAAATTTAAAAAGTTTTGTGATTTGGATAAAATTATCAACAATTTAAAAACAACCCAGACTCGATTACTCAATTTTTAAAAAAGTTGATCGTCTTTTGTTTTTTCAGAAAAATCGTTATAACTCGCTTAGTTTTAGAAATATTTGAAAAATTTAAAAAGTTTTGTGATTTGGATAAAATTATCAACAATTTAAAAACAACCCAGACTCGATTACTCAATTTTTAAAAAAGTTGATCGTCTTTTGTTTTTTCAGAAAAATCGTTATAACTCGCTTAGTTTTAGAAATATTTGAAAAATTCAAAAAGTTTTGTGATTTGGATAAAATTATCAACAATTTAAAAACAACCCCGACTCGATTACTCAATTTTTAAAAAAGTTGATCGTCTTTTGTTTTTTCAGAAAAATCGTTATAACTCGCTTAGTTTTAGAAATATTTGAAAAATTCAAAAAGTTTTGTGATTTGGATAAAATTATCAACAATTTAAAAACAACCCCGACTCGATTACTCAATTTTTAAAAAAGTTGATCGTCTTTTGTTTTTTCAGAAAAATCGTTATAACTCGCTTAGTTTAAGAAATATTTGAAAAATTCAAAAAGTTTTGTGATTTGGATAAAATTATCAACAATTTAAAAAAAACCCCGACTCGATTACTCAATTTTTAAAAAAGTTGATCGTCTTTTGTTTTTTCAGAAAAATCGTTATAAATCGCTTAGTTATAGAAATATTTGAAAAATTCAAAAAGTTTTGTGATTTGGATAAAATTATCAACAATTTAAAAACAACCCCGACTTGATTACTCAATTTTTTAAAAAGTTGATCGTCTTTTGTTTTTTTCAGAAAAATCGTTATAACTCGCTTAGTTTTAGAAATATTTGAAAAATTCAAAAAGTTTTGTGATTTGGATAAAATTATCAACAATTTAAAAACAACCCCGACTCGATTACTCAATTTTTAAAAAAGTTGATCGTCTTTTGTTTTTTCAGAAAAATCGTTATAACTCGCTTAGTTTTAGAAATATTTGAAAAATTCAAAAAGTTTTGTGATTTGGATAAAATTATCAACAATTTAAAAACAACCCCGACTCGATTACTCAATTTTTAAAAAAGTTGATCGTATTTTGTGTTTTCAGAAAAATCGTTATAACTCGCTTAGTTTTAGAAATATTTGAAAAATTTAAAAAGTTTTGTGATTTGGATAAAATTATCAACAATTTAAAAACAACCCCGACTCGATTACTCAATTTTTAAAAAAGTTGATCGTCTTTTGTTTTTTCAGAAAAATCGTTATAACTCGCTTAGTTTTAGAAATATTTGAAAAATTCAAAAAGTTTTGTGAATGGGATAAAATTATCAACAATTTAAAAACAACCCCGACTCGATTACTCAATTTTTAAAAAAGTTGATCGTCTTTTGTTTTTTCAGAAAAATCGTTATAACTCGCTTAGTTTTAGAAATATTTGAAAAATTCAAAAAGTTTTGTGATTTGGATAAAATTATCAACAATTTAAAAACAACCCCGACTCGATTACTCAATTTTTAAAAAAGTTGATCGTCTTTTGTTTTTTCAGAAAAATCGTTATAACTCGCTTAGTTTTAGAAATATTTGAAAAATTCAAAAAGTTTTGTGATTTGGATAAAATTATCAACAATTTAAAAACAACCCCGACTCGATTACTCAATTTTTAAAAAAGTTGATCGTCTTTTGTTTTTTCAGAAAAATCGTTATAACTCGCTTAGTTTTAGAAATTTTTGAAAAATTCGAAAAGTTTTGTGATTTGGATAAAATTATCAACAATTTAAAAACAACCCCGACTCGATTACTCAATTTTTAAAAAAGTTGATCGTCTTTTGTTTTTTCAGAAAAATCGTTATAACTCGCTTAGTTTTAGAAATATTTGAAAAATTCAAAAAGTTTTGTGATTTGGATAAAATTATCAACAATTTAAAAACAGCCCCGACTCGATTACTCAATTTTTAAAAAAGTTGATCGTCTTTTGTTTTTTCAGAAAAATCGTTATAACTCGCTTAGTTATAGAAATATTTGAAAAATTCAAAAAGTTTTGTGATTTGGATAAAATTATCAACAATTTAAAAACAACCCCGAATCGATTACTCATTTTTTAAAAAAGTTGATCGTCTTTTGTTTTTTCAGAAAAATCGTTATAACTCGCTTAGGTTTAGAAATATTTGAAAAATTCAAAAAGTTTTGTGATTTGGATAAAATTATCAACAATTTAAAAACAACCCCGACTCGATTACTCAATTTTTAAAAAAGTTGATCGTCTTTTGTTTTTTCAGAAAAATCGTTATAACTCGCTTAGTTTTAGAAATATTTGAAAAATTCGAAAAGTTTTGTGATTTGGATAAAATTATCAACAATTTAAAAACAACCCCGACTCGATTACTCATTTTTAAAAAAAGTTGATCGTCTTTTGTTTTTTCAGAAAAATCGTTATAACTCGCTTAGTTATAGAAATATTTGAAAAATTCAAAAAGTTTTGTGATTTGGATAAAATTATCAACAATTTAAAAACAACCCCGAATCGATTACTCATTTTTTAAAAAAGTTGATCGTCTTTTGTTTTTTCAGAAAAATCGTTATAACTCGCTTAGTTTTAGAAATATTTGAAAAATTCAAAAAGTTTTGTGATTTGGATAAAATTATCAACAATTTAAAAACAACCCCGACTCGATTACTCAATTTTTAAAAAAGTTGATCGTCTTTTGTTTTTTCAGAAAAATCGTTATAACTCGCTTACTTTTAGAAATATTTAAAAAATTCAAAAAGTTTTGTGATTGGGATAAAATTATCAACAATTTAAAAACAACCCCGACTCGATTACTCAATTTTTAAAAAAGTTGATCGTCTTTTGTTTTTTCAGAAAAATCGTTATAACTCGCTTAGTTTTAGAAATATTTGAAAAATTCAATAAGTTTTGTGATTTGGATTAAATTATCAACAATTTAAAAACAACCCCGAATCGATTAATCAATTTTTAAAAAAGTTGATCTTCTTTTGTTTTTTCAGAAAAATCGTTATAACTCGCTTAGTTTTAGAAATATTTGAATAATTCAAAAAGTTTTGTGATTTGGATAAAATTATCAACAATTGAAAAACAACCCCGACTCGATTACTCAATTTTTAAAAAAGTTGATCGTCTTTTGTTTTTTCAGAAAAATCGTTATAACTCGCTTAGTTTTAGAAATATTTAAAAAATTCAAAAAGTTTTGTGATTTGGATAAAATTATCAACAATTTAAAAACAACCCCGACTCGATTACTTGATTTTTAAAAAAGTTGATCGTCTTTTGTTTTTTCAGAAAAATTGTTATAACTCGCTTAGTTTTAGAAATATTTAAAAAATTCAAAAAGTTTTGTGATTTGGATAAAATTATCAACAATTTAAAAACAACCCCGACTCGATTACGCAATTTTTAAAAAAGTTGATCGTCTTTTATTTTTTCAGAAAAATCGTTATAACTCGCTTAATTCTAGAAATATTTGAAAAATTCAAAAAGTTTTGTGATTTGGATAAAATTATCAACAATTTAAAAACAACCCCGACTCGATTACTCAATTTTTAAAAAAGTTGATCGTCTTTTGTTTTTTTAGAAAAATCGTTATAACTCGCTTAGTTTTAGAAATATTTGAAAAATTCAAAAAGTTTTGTGATTTGGATAAAATTATCAACAATTTAAAAACAACCCCGACTCGATTACTCAATTTTTAAAAAAGTTGATCGTCTTTTGTTTTTTCAGAAAAATCGTTATAACTCGCTTAGTTTTAGAAATATTTAAAAAATTCAAAAAGTTTTGTGATTTGGATAAAATTATCAACAATTTAAAAACAACCCCGACTCGATTACTCAATTTTTAAAAAAGTTGATCGTCTTTTGTTTTTTCAGAAAAATCGTTATAACTCGCTTAGTTTTAGAAATACTTAAAAAATTCAAAAAAATTTGTGATTGGGATAAAATTATCAACAATTTAAAAACAACCCCGACTCGATTACTCAATTTTTAAAAAAGTTGATCGTCTTTTGTTTTTTCAGAAAAATCGTTATAACTCGCTTAGTTTTAGAAATATTTAAAAAATTCAAAAAGTTTTGTGATTTGGATAAAATTATCAACAATTTAAAAACAACCCAGACTCGATTACTCAATTTTTAAAAAAGTTGATCGTCTTTGGTTTTTTCAGAAAAATCGTTATAACTCGCTTAGTTTTAGAAATATTTGAAAAATTTAAAAAGTTTTGTGATTTGGATAAAATTATCAACAATTTAAAAACAACCCCGACTCGATTACTCAATTTTTAAAAAAGTTGATCGTCTTTTGGTTTTTCAGAAAAATCGTTATAACTCGCTTAGTTTTAGAAATATTTGAAAAATTCAAAAAGTTTTGTGATTTGGATAAAATTATCAATAATTTAAAAACAACCCCGACTCGATTAATCAATTTTTAAAAAAGTTGATCGTCTTTTGTTTTTTCAGAAAAATCGTTATAACTCGCTTAGTTTTAGAAATATTTGGAAAATTCAAAAAGTTTTGTGATTTGGATAAAATTATCAACAATTTAAAAACAACCCCGACTCGATTACTCAATTTTTAAAAAAAGTTGATCGTCTTTTGTTTTTTCAGAAAAATCGTTATAACTCGCTTAGTTTTAGAAATATTTGAAAAATTCAAAAAGTTTTGTGATTTGGATAAAATTATCAACAATTTAAAAACAACCCCGACTCGATTACTCAATTTTTAAAAAAGTTGATCGTCTTTTGTTTTTTCAGAAAAATCGTTATAACTCGCTTAGTTTTCGAAATATTTGGAAAATTCAAAAAGTTTTGTGATTTGGATAAAATTATCAACAATTTAAAAACAACCCCGACTCGATTACTCAATTTTTAAAAAAGTTGATCGTCTTTTGTTTTTTCAGAAAAATCGTTATAACTCGCTTAGTTTTAGAAATATTTGAAAAATTCAAAAAGTTTTGTGATTTGGATAAAAGTATCAACAATTTAAAAACAACCCCGACTCGATTACTCAATTTTTAAAAAAGTTGATCGTCTTTTGTTTTATCAGAAAAATAGTTATAACTCGCTTAGTTTTAGAAATATTTGAAAAATTCAAAAAGTTTTATGATTTGGATAAAATTATCAACAATTTAAAAGCAACCCCGACTCGATTACTCAATTTTTAAAAAAGTTGATCGTCTTTTGTTTTTTCAGAAAAATCGTTATAACTCGCTTAGTTTTAGAAATATTTGAAAAATTCAAAAAGTTTTGTGATTTGGATAAAATTATCAACAATTTAAAAACAACCCCGACTCGATTACTCAATTTTTAAAAAAGTTGATCGTCTTTTGTTTTTTCAGAAAAATCGTTATAACTCGCTTAGTTTTAGAAATATTTAAAAAGTTTTGTGATTTGGATAAAATTATCAACAATTTAAAAACAACCCCGACTCGATTACTTAATTTTTAAAAAAGTTGATCGTCTATTGTTTTTTCAGAAAAATCGATATAACTCGCTTAGTTTTAGAAATATCTGAAAAATTCAAAAAGTTTTGTGATTTGGATAAAATTATCAACAATTTAAAAACAACCCTGACTCGATTACTCAATTTTTAAAAAAGTTGATCGTCTTTTGTTTTTTCAGAAAAATCGTTATAACTTGCTTAGTTTTAGAAATATTTGAAAAATTCAAAAAGTTTTGTGATTTGAATGAAATTATCAACAATTTAAAAACTATCCCGACTCGATTACTCAATTTTTAAAAAAGTTGATCGTCTTTTGTTTTTTCAGAAAAATCGTTATAACTCGCTTAGTTTTAGAAATATTTGAAAAATTCAAAAAGTTTTGTGATTTGGATAAAATTATCAACAATTTAAAAACAACCCCGACTCGATTACTCAATTTTTAAAAAAGTTGATCGTCTTTTGTTTTTTCAGAAAAATCGTTATAACTCGCTTAGTTTTAGAAATATTTAAAAAGTTTTGTGATTTGGATAAAATTATCAACAATTTAAAAACAACCCCGACTCGATTACTTAATTTTTAAAAAAGTTGATCGTCTATTGTTTTTTCAGAAAAATCGATATAACTCGCTTAGTTTTAGAAATATCTGAAAAATTCAAAAAGTTTTGTAATTTGGATAAAATTATCAACAATTTAAAAACAACCCTGACTCGATTACTCAATTTTTAAAAAAGTTGATCGTCTTTTGTTTTTTCAGAAAAATCGTTATAACTTGCTTAGTTTTAGAAATATTTGAAAAATTCAAAAAGTTTTGTGATTTGAATGAAATTATCAACAATTTAAAAACTATCCCGACTCGATTACTCAATTTTTAAAAAAGTTGATCGTCTTTTGTTTTTTCAGAAAAATAGTTATAACTCGCTTAGTTTTAGAAATATTTGAAAAATTTAAAAAGTTTTGTGATTTGCATAAAATTATCAACAATTTAAAAACAATCCCGACTCGATTACTCAATTTTTAAAAAAGTTGATCGTCTTTTGTTTTTTCAGAAAAATAGTTATAACTCGCTTAGTTTTAGAAATATTTGAAAAATTCAAAAAGTTTTGTGATTTGGATAAAATTATCAATAATTTAAAAACAACCCCGACTCGATTAATCAATTTTTAAAAAAGTTGATCGTCTTTTGTTTTTTCAGAAAAATCGTTATAACTCGCTTAGTTTTAGAAATATTTGAAAAATTCAAAAAGTTTTGTGATTTGGATAAAATTATCAACAATTTAAAAACAACCCCGACTCGATTACTCAATTTTTAAAAAAGTTGATCGTCTATTGTTTTTTCAGAAAAATCGATATAACTCGCTTAGTTTTAGAAATATCTGAAAAATTCAAAAAGTTTTGTGATTTGGATAAAATTATCAACAATTTAAAAACAACCCCGACTTGATTACTCAATTTTTAAAAAAGTTGATCGTCTTTTGTTTTTTCAGAAAAATCGTTATAACTCGCTTAGTTTTAGAAATATTTGAAAAATTTAAAAAGTTTTGTGATTTGGATAAAATTATTAACAATTTAAAAACAACCCCGACTCGATTACTCAATTTTTAAAAAAGTTGCTCGTCTTTTGTTTTTTCAGAAAAATCGTTATAACTCGCTTAGTTTTAGAAATATTTGAAAAATTCAAAAAGTTTTGTGATTTTGATAAAATTATCAACAATTTAAAAACAACCCCGACTCGATTACGCAATTTTTAAAAAAGTTGATCGTCTTTTGTTTTTTCAGAAAAATCGATATAACTCGCTTAGTTTTAGAAATATTTGAGAAATTCAAAAAGTTTTGTGATTTGGATAATATTATCAACAATTTAAAAACAACCCCGACTCGATTACTCAATTTTTAAAAAAGTTGATCGTCTTTTGTTTTTTCAGAAAAATCGTTATAACTCGCTTAGTTTTAGAAATATTTGAAAAATTCAAAAAGTTTTGTGATTTGGATAAAATTATCAACAATTTAAAAACAACCCCGACTCGATTACTCAATTTTTAAAAAAGTTGATCGTCTTATGTTTTTTCAGAAAAATCGTTATAACTCGCTTAGTTTTAGAAATATTTGAAAAATTCAAAAAGTTTTGTGATTTGGATAAAATTATCAACAATTTAAAAACAACCCCGACTCGATTACTCAATTTTTAAAAAAGTTGATCGTCTTTTGTTTTTTCAGAAAAATCGTTATAACTCGCTTAGTTTTAGAAATATTTGAAAAATTCAAAAAGTTTTATGATTTGGATAAAATTATCAACAATTTAAAAATAACCCCGACTCGATTACTCAATTTTTAAAAAAGTTGATCGTCTTTTGTTTTTTCAGAAAAATCGTTATAACTCGCTTAGTTTTAGAAATATTTGAAAAATTCAAAAAGTTTTGTGATTTGGACAAAATTACCAACAATTTAAAAATAACCCCGACTCGATTACTCAATTTTTAAAAAAGTTGATCGTCTTTTGTTTTTTTCAGAAAAATCGTTATAACTCGCTTAGTTTTAGAAATATTTGAAAAATTCAAAAAGTTTTGTGATTTGGATAAAATTATCAACAATTTAAAAACAACCCCGACTCGATTACTCAATTTTAAAAAAAGTTGATCGTCTTTTGTTTTTTCAGAAAAATCGTTATAACTCGCTTAGTTTTAGAAATATTTGAAAAATTCAAAAAGTTTTGTGATTTGGATAAAATTATCAACAATTTAAAAACAACCCAGACTCGATTACTCAATTTTTAAAAAAGTTGATCGTCTTTTGTTTTTTCAGAAAATTCGTTATAACTCGCTTAGTTTTAGAAATATTTGAAAAATTCAAAAAGTTTTGTGATTTGGATAAAATTATCAACAATTTAAAAACAACCCCGACTCGATTACTCAATTTTTAAAAAAGTTGATCGTCTTTTGTTTTTTCAGAAAAATCGTTATAACTCGCTTAGTTTTAGCAATAATTGAAAAATTCAAAAAGTTTTGTGATTTGGATAAAATTATCAACAATTTAAAAACAACCCCGACTCGATTACTCAATTTTTAAAAAAGTTGATCGTCTTTTGTTTTTTCAGAAAAATCGTTATAACTCGCTTAGTTTTAGAAACATTTGAAAAATTCAAAAAATTTTGTGATTTGGATAAAATTATCAACAATTTAAAAACAACCCCGACTCGATTACTCAATTTTTAAAAAAGTTGATCGTCTTTTGTTTTTTCAGAAAAATCGTTATAACTCGCTTGGTTTTAGAAATATTTGAAAAATTCAAAAAGTTTTGTGATTTGGATAAAATTATCAACAATTTAAAAACAACCCCGACTTAATAACTCAATTTTTAAAAAAGTTGATCGTCTTTTGTTTTTTCAGAAAAATCGTTATAACTCGCTTAGTTTTAGAAATATTTGAAAAATTTAAAAAGTTTTGTGATTTGGATAAAATTATCAACAATTTAAAAACAACCCCGACTCGATTACTTAATTTTTAAAAAAGTTGATCGTCTATTGTTTTTTCAGAAAAATCGATATAACTCGCTTAGTTTTAGAAATATCTGAAAAATTCAAAAAGTTTTGTGATTTGGATAAAATTATTAACAATTTAAAAACAACCCCGACTCGATTACTCAATTTTTAAAAAAGTTGATCGTCTTTTGTTTTTTCAGAAAAATCGTTATAACTCGCTTAGTTTTAGAAATATTTGAAAAATTTAAAAAGTTTTGTGATTTGGATAAAATTATTAACAATTTAAAAACAACCCCGACTCGATTACTCAATTTTTAAAAAAGTTGATCGTCTTTTGTTTTTTCAGAAAAATCGTTATAACTCGCTTAGTTTTAGAAATATTTGAAAAATTTAAAAAGTTTTGTGATTTGGATAAAATTATCAACAATTTAAAAACAACCCCGACTTAATAACTCAATTTTTAAAAAAGTTGCTCGTCTTTTGTTTTTTCAGAAAAATCGTTATAACTCGCTTAGTTTTAGAAATATTTGAAAAATTCAAAAAGTTTTGTGATTTGGATAAAATTATCAACAATTTAAAAACAACCCCGACTCGATTACGCAATTTTTAAAAAAGTTGATCGTCTTTTGTTTTTTCAGAAAAATCGTTATAACTCACTTGGTTTTAGAAATATTTGAAAAATTCAAAAAGTTTTGTGATTTGGATAAAATTATCAACAATTTAAAAACAACCCCGACTCGATTACTCAATTTTTAAAAAAGTTGATAGTCTTTTGTTTTTTCAGAAAAATCGTTATAACTCGCTTAGTTTTAGAAATATTTGAAAAATTCAAAAAGTTTTGTGATTTGGATAAAATTATCAACAATTTAAAAACAACCCCGACTCGATTACTCAATTTTTAAAAAAGTTGATCGTCTTTTGTTTTTTCAGAAAAATCGTTATAACTCGCTTAGTTTTAGAAATATTTGAAAAATTCAAAAAGTTTTGTGATTTGGATAAAATTATCAACAATTTAAAAATAACCCCGACTCGATTACTCAATTTTTAAAAAAGTTGATCGTCTTTTGTTTTTTTCAGAAAAATCGTTATAACTCGCTTAGTTTTAGAAATATTTGAAAAATTCAAAAAGTTTTGTGATTTGGATAAAATTATCAACAATTTAAAAACAACCCCGACTCGATTACTCAATTTTTAAAAAAGTTGATCGTCTTTTGTTTTTTCAGAAAAATCGTTATAACTCGCTTAGTTTTAGAAATATTTGAAAAATTCAAAAAGTTTTGTGATTTGGATAAAATTATCAACAATTTAAAAACAACCCCGACTCGATTACTCAATTTTTAAAAAAGTTGATCGTCTTTTGTTTTTTCAGAAAAATCGTTATAACTCGCTTAGTTTTAGAAATATTTGAAAAATTCAAAAAGTTTTGTGATTTGGACAAAATTACCAACAATTTAAAAATAACCCCGACTCGATTACTCAATTTTTAAAAAAGTTGATCGTCTTTTGTTTTTTTCAGAAAAATCGTTATAACTCGCTTAGTTTTAGAAATATTTGAAAAATTCAAAAAGTTTTGTGATTTGGATAAAATTATCAACAATTTAAAAACAACCCCGACTCGATTACTCAATTTTTAAAAAAGTTGATCGTCTTTTGTTTTTTCAGAAAAATCGTTATAACTCGCTTAGTTTTAGAAATATTTGAAAAATTCAAAAAGTTTTGTGATTTGGATAAAATTATCAACAATTTAAAAACAACCCCGACTCGATTACTCAATTTTTAAAAAAGTTGATCGTCTTTTGTTTTTTCAGAAAAATCGTTATAACTCGCTTAGTTTTAGAAATATTTGAAAAATTCAAAAAGTTTTGTGATTTGGACAAAATTACCAACAATTTAAAAATAACCCCGACTCGATTACTCAATTTTTAAAAAAGTTGATCGTCTTTTGTTTTTTTCAGAAAAATCGTTATAACTCGCTTAGTTTTAGAAATATTTGAAAAATTCAAAAAGTTTTGTGATTTGGATAAAATTATCAACAATTTAAAAACAACCCCGACTCGATTACTCAATTTTTAAAAAAGTTGATCGTCTTTTGTTTTTTCAGAAAAATCGTTATAACTCGCTTAGTTTTAGAAATATTTGAAAAATTCAAAAAGTTTTGTGATTTGGATAAAATTATCAACAATTTAAAAACAACCCCGACTCGATTACTCAATTTTTAAAAAAGTTGATCGTCTTTTGTTTTTTCAGAAAAATCGTTATAACTCGCTTAGTTTTAGAAATATTTGAAAAATTCAAAAAGTTTTGTGATTTGGACAAAATTACCAACAATTTAAAAATAACCCCGACTCGATTACTCAATTTTTAAAAAAGTTGATCGTCTTTTGTTTTTTTCAGAAAAATCGTTATAACTCGCTTAGTTTTAGAAATATTTGAAAAATTCAAAAAGTTTTGTGATTTGGATAAAATTATCAACAATTTAAAAACAACCCCGACTCGATTACTCAATTTTTAAAAAAGTTGATCGTCTTTTGTTTTTTCAGAAAAATCGTTATAACTCGCTTAGTTTTAGAAATATTTGAAAAATTCAAAAAGTTTTGTGATTTGGATAAAATTATCAACAATTTAAAAACAACCCCGACTCGATTACTCAATTTTTAAAAAAGTTGATCGTCTTTTGTTTTTTCAGAAAAATCGTTATAACTCGCTTAGTTTTAGAAATATTTGAAAAATTCAAAAAGTTTTGTGATTTGGACAAAATTACCAACAATTTAAAAATAACCCCGACTCGATTACTCAATTTTTAAAAAAGTTGATCGTCTTTTGTTTTTTTCAGAAAAATCGTTATAACTCGCTTAGTTTTAGAAATATTTGAAAAATTCAAAAAGTTTTGTGATTTGGATAAAATTATCAACAATTTAAAAACAACCCCGACTCGATTACTCAATTTTTAAAAAAGTTGATCGTGTTTTGTTTTTTGAGAAAAATCGCTGTATCTTGGTTGTTTATTGAGATATTTGCAAAATTCCAACATTTTTCTGAAGATTTTTACCAATTGTTAACAACCTCTATCAACATTAACGCTTTTTTAAACTTTTTTTAACAAATTTTGTTAGTTTTTAATGGTTTTTAACATTTTTTCCGTTTAAATAATTCAGATTTACCTTGATCACAATTTTGTCCAGCAAATCCTAATGGACAATCACATTTATGTTGTTGTTTTTCATTATCAAATCGACATTTTCCCTCATTCTGGCAAGGATTTTGATCGCAAATATTTCCGGAAATTTCGCAATTCGTTCCGGTGAATCCTGCAGCGCAAGCGCATTGATATTCACTGGCGGAAATTTGATAACATTTTCCATAATTCTGACAGGGATCGTCATTGCAATTCAGTTGACGGAAAGGTTCACCGGTGTTGTCGTTAAAAAGTGAATTATCTTCATCGGAATTATCGTTTTCTGAGGTGGCAGCACTGCAATCATTCACGTTTGCCGAATCGGTGATGTTTTGTATTAGATTTATGTCGATTCCAGCAACGTTTATCTAAAAAACAAAACACATTTATTATACATCAAATGTCAAGATGATTGTTGATATGTCAAGTGTTGAAATGAGTTTTAATATGTCAAATGTCAAAACTATCGTTAACATGACTTGTTTATATGTCTAAAATGTCGTTAACGTGATTTTCTTACCTGTCAAATGTCAAAAATGTGGTTAAGATAATTGTCAAATGTCAAAAATGTCGTTAAGATGATTCTTGATAGGTATCATGGCAAAATTATCGTTAATATGACTTTTTTATATGTCAACTGTCAAAACTATCGTTAACATGACTTGTTTATATGTCTAAAATGTCGTTAACGTGATTTTCTTACCTGTCAAATGTCAAAAATGTGGTTAAGATAATTGCCAAATGTCAAAAATGTCGTTAAGATGATTCTTGATAGGTATCATGGCAAAATTATCGTTAATATGACTTTTTTATATGTCAACTGTCAAAACTATCGTTAACATGACTTGTTTATATGTCTAAAATGTCGTTAACGTGATTTTCTTACCTGTCAAATGTCAAAAATGTGGTTAAGATAACTGTCAAATGTCAAAAATGTCGTTAAAATGATTCTTGATAGGTATCATGACAAAATTATCGTTAATATGACTTTTTTATATGTCAACTGTCAAAACTATCGTTAACATGACTTGTTTATATGTCTAAAATGTCGTTAACGTGATTTTCTTACCTGTCAAATGTCAAAAATGTGGTTAAGATAATTGTCAAATGTCAAAAATGTCGTTAAGATGATTCTTGATAGGTATCATGGCAAAATTATCGTTAATATGACTTTTTTATATGTCAACTGTCAAAACTATCGTTAACATGACTTGTTTATATGTCTAAAATGTCGTTAATGTCATTTTCTTACCTGCTAAATGTCAAAAATGTGTTTAAGATAATTGCCAAATGTCAAAAACGTCGTTAAGATGATTCTTGATAGGTATCATGGCAAAATTATCGTTAATATGACTTTTTTATATGTCAACTGTCAAAACTATCGTTAACATGACTTGTTTATATGTCTAAAATGCCGTTAACGTGATTTTCTTACCTGTCAAATGTCAAAAATGTGGTTAAGATAATTGCTAAATGTCAAAAATGTCGTTAAGATGATTCTTGATAGGTATCATGACAAAATTATCGTTAATATGACTTTTTTATATGTCAACTGTCAAAACTATCGTTAAAATGACTTGTTTATATGTCTAAAATGTCGTTAACGTGATTTTCTTACCTGTCAAATGTCAAAAATGTGGTTAAGATAATTGTCAAATGTCACAAATGTCGTTAAGATGATTCTTGATAGGTATCATGGCAAAATTATCGTTAATATGACTTTTTTATATGTCAACTGTCAAAACTATCGTTAAAATGACTTGTTTATATGTCTAAAATGCCGTTAACGTGATTTTCTTAACTGTCAAATGTCAAAAATGTGTTTAAGATAATTGCTAAATGTCACAAATGTCGTTAAGATGATTCTTGATAGGTATCATGGCAAAATTATCGTTAATATGACTTTTTTATATGTCAACTGTCAAAACTATCGTTAAAATGACTTGTTTATATGTCTAAAATGTCGTTAATGTCATTTTCTTACCTGCCAAATGTCAAAAATGTGGTTAAGATAATTGCCAAATGTCAAAAATGTCGTTAGGATGATTCTTGATAGGTAAGATGGCAAAATTATCGTTAATATGACTTTTTTATATGTCAACTGTCAAAACTATCGTTAACATGACTTGTTTATATGTCTAAAATGTCGTTAACGTGATTTTCTTACCTGTCAAATGTCAAAAATGTGGTTAAGATAATTGCCAAATGTCAAAAATGTCGTTAAGATGATTCTTGATAGGTATCATGGCAAAATTATCGTTAATATGAGTTTTTTATATGTCAACTGTCAAAACTATCGTTAACATGACTTGTTTATATGTCTAAAATGTCGTTAACGTGATTTTCTTACCTGTCAAATGTCAAAAATGTGGTTAAGATAATTGCCAAATGTCAAAAATGTCGTTAAGATGATTCTTGATAGATATCATGGCAAAATTATCGTTAATATGACTTTTTTATATGTCAACTGTCAAAACTATCGTTAACATGACTTGTTTATATGTCTAAAATGTCGTTAACGTGATTTTCTTACCTGTCAAATGTCAAAAATGTGGTTAAGATAATTGTCAAATGTCAAAAATGTCGTTAAGATGATTCTTGATAGGTATCATGACAAAATTATCGTTAATATGACTTTTTTATATGTCAACTGTCAAAACTATCGTTAACATGACTTGTTTATGTGTCTAAAATGTCGTTAACGTGATTTTCTTACCTGTCAAATGTCAAAAATGTGGTTAAGATAATTGCCAAATGTCAAAAATGTCGTTAAGATGATTCTTGATAGGTATCATGACAAAATTATCGTTAATATGACTTTTATATATGTCAACTGTCAAAACTATCGTTAACATGACTTGTTTATATGTCTAAAATGTCGTTAACGTGATTTTCTTACCTGTCAAATGTCAAAAATGTGGTTAAGATAATTGCCAAATGTCAAAAATGTCGTTAAGATGATTCTTGATAGGTATCATGACAAAATTATCGTTAATATGACTTTTATATATGTCAACTGTCAAAACTATCGTTAACATGACTTGTTTATATGTCTAAAATGTCGTTAACGTGATTTTCTTACCTGTCAAATGTCAAAAATGTGGTTAAGATAATTGTCAAATGTCACAAATGTCATTAAGATGATTCTTGATAGGTATCATGACAAAATTATCGTTAATATGACTTTTTTATATGTCAACTGTCAAAACTAACGTTAACATGACTTGTTTATATGTCTAAAATGCCGTTAACGTGATTTTCTTACCTGTCAAATGTCAAAAATGTGGTTAAGATGATTGCCAAATGGCAAAAATGTCGTTACGATGATTCTTGATAGGTATCATGACAAAATTATCGTTAATATGACTTTTTATATGTCAACTGTCAAAACTATCGTTAACATGACTTGTTTATATGTCTAAAATGTCGTTAACGTGATTTTCTTACCTGTCAAATGTCAAAAATGTGGTTAAGATAATTGCCAAATGTCAAAAATGTCGTTAAGATGATTATTGATAGGTATCATGACAAAATTATCGTTAATATGACTTTTTTATATTTCAACTGTCAAAACTATCGTTAACATGACTTGTTTATATGTCTAAAATGCCGTTAACGTCATTTTCTTACCTGTCAAATGTCAAAAATGTGGTTAAGATAATTGCCAAATGTCAAAAATGTATATATCATGGCAAAATTATCGTTAATATGACTTTTTTATATGTCAACTGTCAAAACTATCGTTAACATGGCTTGTTTATATGTCTAAAATGTCGGTAACGTGATTTTCTTACCTGTCAAATGTCAAAAATGCCGATAACATGACTTTTGATATGTCAACTGTCAAAATGGTCGTTAATATCATTTTTTTATAAGTCAAACGTCAAAAATGAAGTTGTTTTACATGATTTTTGATACGTCAAATGTCAAAAATATCTTTAATATGACTTTAGATATGTTAGCTGTCAATGTTAATATGATGTTATATATCAAATGTCAAAAATGTCGTTTTACATGATTTTTGATACGTCAAATGTCAAAATGATTGTCAAATGTCAAAAATGTCGTTAAAATAATTTTTTAATACATCAAATGTCAAAAATGCCGATAACATGACTTTTGATATGTCAACTGTCAAAATTGTCGTTAATATCATTTTTTTATAAGTCAAACGTCAAAAATGAAGTTGTTTTACATGATTTTTGATACGTCAAATGTCAAAAATATCTTTAATATGACTTTAGATATGTTAACTGTCAATGTTAATATGATTTTATATGTCAAATGTCAAAAATGTCGTTTTACATGATTTTTGATATGTCAAATGTCAAAATGATTGTCAAATGTCGTTAAAATGATTTTTTAATACATCAAATGTCAAAAATGCCGATAACATGACTTTTGACATGTCAAATGTCAAAATTGTCATTAATATCATTTTTTTATAAGTCAAACGTCAAAAATGAAGTTGTTTTACATGATTTTTGATACGTCAAATGTCAAAAATATCTTTAATATGAATTTAGATATGTTAGCTGTCAATGTAAATATAATGTTATATATCAAATGTCAAAAATGTCGTTTTACATGATTTTTGATACGACAAATGTCAAAATGATTATCAAATGTCAAAAATGTCGTTAAAATGATTTTTTAATATATCAAATGTCAAAAATGCCGATAACATGACTTTTGATATGTAAACTGTCAAAATTGTCGTTAATATCATTTTTTTATAAGTCAAACGTCAAAAATGAAGTATTTTTACATGATTTTTGATACGTCAAATGTCAAAAATATCTTTAATATGACTTTAGATATGTTAGCTGTCAATGTTAATATGATGTTATATATCAAATGTCAAAAATGTCGTTTTACATGATTTTTGATACGTCAGATGTCAAAATGATTATCAAATGTCAAAAATGTCGTTAAAATGATTTTTTAATACATCAAAATGTCAAAAATGCCGATAACATGACTTTTGATATGTCAACTGTCAAAATTGTCGTTATTATCATTTTTTATAAGTCAAACGTCAAAAATGAAGTTGTTTTACATGATTTTTGATACGTCAAATGTCAAAACTGTCATTATGTATCGGTTAATATATAAATTTGACTTACATCTCCAACACATCCATTAAATCCATTTACAACTCCAACAGCATTATTAATTTGAATATGTTGCTTATCATATCCACCAATAAAGAGTGGTGTTTGCAAATTAATCATTTTGAAATTTCTTGGTGATCGTCCTACTGCAGGAGCTGCTCCATCAACCATAAGTTTACCTTCACTCAACGATCTTGTAGCTGTCAAAACATGCCATTCACCAGTTCTAATTGGATTTTCATCTCTAATAACTGTCACTCCACTTCCAGCATCAAATCGGAATTCTAAATGTCCATCTTTTATTGCTAAACTAATAAAGTTTCCAAATCCTTCTTCACTTTCCGAACAATATAGAAGTAAACCATCTTGAGCGGTGTTTGGTTTTACTTTGAGTGTGAGTTTTAGTTTTCTTGATGGTTTTGGAGTTGGATAAGCGATGTAGGCGTCGTTTTGAAAAGCTGGTTCGATTATGTTGATTTGTTTATCGCAACGACGACCGGTGTAACCTAGAGGGCATTGGCATTCGAAACCGTTGATGGTGTCTAAACAACGACCGATACCACAGGAATCTGTAAAAATAGATAGTAAGATATACACTTTTCCGCTCTAATAGCGTTTTCTTTGGTTCTCACATTGTTCCAAATTTTTTGATAATTTTGAATTGTCTATATATATAAAAATGAAACCCGTTTTCCTTGGTCATGGCATCACGCGTGAATGGCTGGACCGATTTTACTAATTCTTTTTGTGTTGTATTTGTTATTATTAGGAGAAGGTTATTACGAAAAAAATATTAAGAAAATCTCTCAGAAATATTGAAAAATAGACATTTAATTTTGCATATTTTAAAAAACGCGCGTAACGAATGTCAATGTCATTCACAGCCATAGACTATATTGAAAGAGCATCGTTTGTTCGGAAACGTAGTTACTTAATTAAATTAACCTGTGAAATCACACCCATAACCCACGCGTGAATGGCTGAACCGATTTTACTAATTCTTTTTATGTTGTATTAGTTATTATTAGGAGAAGGTTCATTTTTATAATTTTTCAAATCTGCGTATATTTCGAACATCCTTTCATATTTTTTGAAAAAAATTGCATTTTTAAAAAGTTTTAACACTTTTCTATTCAAATTTAATCATATTTTTATCAAAAATCAATTTTTTTTTTAAATTAGCAACTTTTTCTATAACGTTCAAGGCCACTTTTAACAGAATATTTATTTTATGATATAATTCGCAAAAAATCGAAATTTTTAAGAAAATATCGATTAATTTCTGTTTATAATCGATTAATAAAGCTTATTTATCGATATTTAACCGAAAATAATAAAGGATGTTTGAAATATTAACGGATTTTTAATTTTTGACATTTGTCATGCTCACTAAGATAAAGAAGAAGAATTGTCAGATATTCAATAAAATCGCAATTTTTAATAAAAATATCGATTAATTTGTGTTTATAATCGATTAATTAAGCGTATTTATCGATATTTGATCGAAAATAATAAAGGATGTTTGAAATATTAACAGATTTTTAATTTTTGACATTTGTCATGCTCACTAAGAAAAAGAAGAAGAAGAAAAGTTTTAATGAAAATATCGATTAATTTGTGTTTATAATCGATTAATAAAACGTATTTATCGATTTTTTATCGAAAATATTGAAGGATGTTTGAAATATAAGCAGATTTATAATTTTTGACAGATTGATCTCTTATTTGTATAATTTTTGAAATCTGCGTATATTTCGAACATCATTTGATATTTTTTGAAAAAAATGCATTTTTGACAAATTTTAACAGTTTTCTGTTCAAATTTAATCATATTTTTATCAAAAATAGATTTTTTTAAAAAATTAGCAACTTTTTCTATAACGTTCAAGGCCACTTTTGACAGAATATCTATTTTATGATATAATTCGCATTTAATCGAAATTTTTAAGAAAATATCAATTAATTTGTCATTATAATCGATTAATAAAGCTTATTTATCGATATTTAACCGAAAATAATAAAGGATGTTTGAAATATTAACAGATTTTTAAATTTTGACATCTGTCATGCTCACTGAGAAAAAGAAGAAGAATTGTCAAATATTCAACAAAATTGCAATTTTGATAAAAATATCGATTATTTTGTGTTTAAAACCAATTAATTAAGCTTATTTATCGATTTTTAATTGAAAATAATGAAGGATGTTTGAAATATTAACGGATTTTTAATTTTTGACATTTGTCATGCTCACTAAGAAAAAGAATTGTCAGATATTTAATAAAATCGTAATTTTTTAAGAAAATATCGATTAATTTGTGTTCATAATCGATTAATTAAGCTTATTTATCGATTTTTAATCGAAAATAATGAAGGATGTTTGAAATATTAACTGATTTTTAATTTTTGACATCTTTCATGCTCACTAAGATAAAGAAGAAGAATTGTCAGATATTCAATAAAATCGCAATTTTTAATAAAAATATTGATTAATTTGTGTTTATATTCGATTAATTAAGCGTATTTATCGATATTTGATCGAAAATAATAAAGGATGTTTGAAATATTAACAGATTTTTAATTTTTGACATTTGTCATGCTCACTAAGAAAAAGAAGAAGAAGAAAAGTTTTAATGAAAATATCGATTAATTTGTGTTTATAATCGATTAATTAAGCTTATTTATCGATTTTTAATCGAAAATAATGAAGGATGTTTGAAATATTAACGGATTTTTAATTTTTGACATTTGTCATGCTCACTAAGAAAAAGAAGAAGAATTGTCAGATATTCAATAAAATCGTAATTTTTTAAGAAAATATCGATTAATTTGTGTTTATAATCGATTAATTAAGCGTATTTATCGATTTTTAATTGAAAATAATGAAGGATGTTTGAAATATTAACTGATTTTTAATTTTTGACATCTGTCATGCTCACTAAGATAAAGAAGAAGAATTGTCAGATATTCAATAAAATCGCAATTTTTAATAAAAATATCGATTAATTTGTGTTTATAATCGATTAATTAAGCTTATTTATCGATTTTTAATCGAAAATAATGAAGGATGTTTGAAATATTAACTGATTTTTAATTTTTGACATCTGTCATGCTCACTAAGATAAAGAAGAAGAATTGTCAGATATTCAATAAAATCGCAATTTTTAATAAAAATATTGATTAATTTGTGTTTATAATCGATTAATTAAGCGTATTTATCGATATTTGATCGAAAATAATAAAGGATGTTTGAAATATTAACAGATTTTTAATTTTTGACATTTGTCATGCTCACTAAGAAAAAGAAGAAGAAGAAAAGTTTTAATGAAAATATCGATTAATTTGTGTTTATAATCGATTAATTAAGCTTATTTATCGATTTTTAATCGAAAATAATGAAGGATGTTTGAAATATTAACGGATTTTTAATTTTTGACATTTGTCATGCTCACTAAGAAAAAGAAGAAGAATTGTCAGATATTCAATAAAATCGTAATTTTTTAAGAAAATATCGATTAATTTGTGTTTATAATCGATTAATTAAGCGTATTTATCGATTTTTAATTGAAAATAATGAAGGATGTTTGAAATATTAACTGATTTTTAATTTTTGACATCTGTCATGCTCACTAAGATAAAGAAGAAGAATTGTCAGATATTCAATAAAATCGCAATTTTTAATAAAAATATCGATTAATTTGTGTTTATAATCGATTAATTAAGCTTATTTATCGATTTTTAATCGAAAATAATGAAGGATGTTTGAAATATTAACTGATTTTTAATTTTTGACATCTGTCATGCTCACTAAGATAAAGAAGAAGAATTGTCAGATATTCAATAAAATCGCAATTTTTAATAAAAATATTGATTAATTTGTGTTTATAATCGATTAATTAAGCGTATTTATCGATATTTGATCGAAAATAATAAAGGATGTTTGAAATATTAACAGATTTTTAATTTTTGACATTTGTCATGCTCACTAAGAAAAAGAAGAAGAAGAAAAGTTTTAATGAAAATATCGATTAATTTGTGTTTATAATCGATTAATTAAGCTTATTTATCGATTTTTAATCGAAAATAATGAAGGATGTTTGAAATATTAACGGATTTTTAATTTTTGACATTTGTCATGCTCACTAAGAAAAAGAAGAAGAATTGTCAGATATTCAATAAAATCGTAATTTTTTAAGAAAATATCGATTAATTTGTGTTTATAATCGATTAATTAAGCGTATTTATCGATTTTTAATTGAAAATAATGAAGGATGTTTGAAATATTAACTGATTTTTAATTTTTGACATCTGTCATGCTCACTAAGATAAAGAAGAAGAATTGTCAGATATTCAATAAAATCGCAATTTTTAATAAAAATATCGATTAATTTGTGTTTATAATCGATTAATTAAGCTTATTTATCGATTTTTAATCGAAAATAATGAAGGATGTTTGAAATATTAACTGATTTTTAATTTTTGACATCTGTCATGCTCACTAAGATAAAGAAGAAGAATTGTCAGATATTCAATAAAATCGCAATTTTTAATAAAAATATTGATTAATTTGTGTTTATAATCGATTAATTAAGCGTATTTATCGATATTTGATCGAAAATAATAAAGGATGTTTGAAATATTAACAGATTTTTAATTTTTGACATTTGTCATGCTCACTAAGAAAAAGAAGAAGAAGAAAAGTTTTAATGAAAATATCGATTAATTTGTGTTTATAATCGATTAATTAAGCTTATTTATCGATTTTTAATCGAAAATAATGAAGGATGTTTGAAATATTAACGGATTTTTAATTTTTGACATTTGTCATGCTCACTAAGAAAAAGAAGAAGAATTGTCAGATATTCAATAAAATCGTAATTTTTTAAGAAAATATCGATTAATTTGTGTTTATAATCGATTAATTAAGCGTATTTATCGATTTTTAATTGAAAATAATGAAGGATGTTTGAAATATTAACTGATTTTTAATTTTTGACATCTGTCATGCTCACTAAGATAAAGAAGAAGAATTGTCAGATATTCAATAAAATCGCAATTTTTAATAAAAATATCGATTAACTTGTGTTTATAATCGATTAATTAAGCTTATTTATCGATTTTTAATCGAAAATAATGAAGGATGTTTGAAATATTAACTGATTTTTAATTTTTGACATCTGTCATGCTCACTAAGATAAAGAAGAAGAATTGTCAGATATTCAATAAAATCGCAATTTTTAATAAAAATATTGATTAATTTGTGTTTATAATCGATTAATTAAGCGTATTTATCGATATTTGATCGAAAATAATAAAGGATGTTTGAAATATTAACAGATTTTTAATTTTTGACATTTGTCATGCTCACTAAGAAAAAGAAGAAGAAGAAAAGTTTTAATGAAAATATCGATTAATTTGTGTTTATAATCGATTAATTAAGCTTATTTATCGATTTTTAATCGAAAATAATGAAGGATGTTTGAAATATTAACGGATTTTTAATTTTTGACATCTGTCATGCTCACTAAGATAAAGAAGAAGAATTGTCAGATATTCAATAAAATCGCAATTTTTAATAAAAATATTGATTAATTTGTGTTTATAATCGATTAATTAAGCGTATTTATCGATATTTGATCGAAAATAATAAAGGATGTTTGAAATATTAACAGATTTTTAATTTTTGACATTTGTCATGCTCACTAAGAAAAAGAAGAAGAAGAAAAGTTTTAATGAAAATATCGATTAATTTGTGTTTATAATCGATTAATTAAGCTTATTTATCGATTTTTAATCGGAAATAATGAAGGATGTTTGAAATATTAACGGATTTTTAATTTTTGACATTTGTCATGCTCACTAAGAAAAAGAATTGTCAGATATTTAATAAAATCGTAATTTTTTAAGAAAATATCGATTAATTTGTGTTTATAATCGATTAATTAAGCTTATTTATCGATTTTTAATCGAAAATAATGAAGGATGTTTGAAATATTAACTGATTTTTAATTTTTGACATCTGTCATGCTCACTAAGATAAAGAAGAAGAATTGTCAGATATTCAATAAAATCGCAATTTTTAATAAAAATATTGATTAATTTGTGTTTATAATCGATTAATTAAGCGTATTTATCGATTTTTTATCGAAAATAATGAAGGATGTTTGAAATATTAACGGATTTTTATTTTTTGACATTTATCATGCTAACTAAGAAAAAGAAGAAGAATTGTCAGGTATTCAATAAAATCGTAATTTTTTAAGAAATTATCGATTAATTTGAGTTTATAATCGATTAATTAAGCTTATTTATCGATTTTTATACAATTTTCCTCTTACAATCATATTTTTAGGTCGTGTAAGTATGCAATAGATGACACTGGTAAGTATGCAATAGATGACACTGTTTATATTTAATTTTTTATTGATAAAAAAACAGGGGAAATTAATGTAGAAAAAATGTAAAAATTGTAAAAAAGGAAATGAAAAAAAAATTATTTATTGTTAGGCGGTACGAAGTTCGCCGGGCCAGCTAGTCGTAATCTAAAATTTGAACTTACGTGGTGAACAAGCTTCTCCTTTTAGTTTATTACAAGTTGGTCCACTAAATCCAGATGGACAAATACACATATAACCTTCTTTCGCTAAAGCTTCCTGACAAGCTCCTTGATTTTGACATTTATTATCACTACAAGATTCGCAAGATGTTATTCCTGTTTTATTAATAGCTTCTCGTAGGATGTCTAAATGGGCATGACCGATTTTAAATCGACTAATACAACCTAAAATAACAAATTTGGATTTTTGAAATTGATTTGTCAAATATGTCATATGTTAAAAGTAGATGAACAACGCCGGTTCTGCCTCACTACTTCCAAATTTCGCCGCTAGATGTCGCAGCAGGTGGCGCTGTTGGTTGAAATCTGTGCTAAATGGTTCGGAACTTGGCTAAAGTGCGCCAAATTTGAATTTTTAAATCTTTAGGGGGCGCTAGCAGCCAATTCTTCTTTTTCGAGTGGCCTTTTACGTTTGGCACAAGCAGCCAATTCTTCTTTTCGTATATTTTGAATTTTTCGCGCTTCACTGTAATCGTACCAACTTGACATGCCTCACATTATCTCAACTCACCCTAACTCACCCTACCACCCCTCATTATCAACCCCAGTGCCCAAATAGAACTTAGAATAATTTTGTATGAGAATAAGTGTAGAAAAAAAATTCTGTGTGATGTCTGTTGTGGTATTCGAACCCACAAAGTCATGTGTAGAATGTTGACGCCTTAACCAACACGGCAATTAACTGACTTGAAAAATAAAGTTGAAATGTGTTAGATAAACAGCTCCGTCTACGTCATATACGGTTTGAATTAAATATTAAAAGCGGGTGACCTTGGTGCCTTCGCGATTTGAACTTGGCTAAAGTGCGCCAAATTTGAATTTTTAAATCTTTAGGTGGCGCTAGCAGCCAATTCTTCTTTTTCGAGTGGCCTTTTACGTTTGGCACAAGCAGCCAATTCTTCTTTTCGTATATTTTGAATTTTTCGCGCTTCACTGTAATCGTATCAACTTGACATGCCTCACATTATCTCAACTCACCCTAACTCACCCTACCACCCCTCATTATCAACTCCAGTGCCCAAATAGAACTTAGAATAATTTTGTATGAGAATAAGTGTAGAAAAAAAATTCTGTGTGATGTCTGTTGTGGTATTCGAACCCACAAAGTCATGTGTAGAATGTTGACGCCTTAACCAACACGGCTAGCAACTGACTTGAAAAATAAAGTTGAAATGTGTTAGATAAACAGCTCCGTCTACGTCATATACGGTTTGAATTAAATAGTAAAAGCGGGTGACCTTGGTGCGGGTTCGCGATGGGAAACAATTATTAGTATTATTCTTAGAAATTGTAAATTATGCAAAATGACATCATATTAATAAAGAAACAAGTAGAAATATTTTTTGAATTAAATATTAAAAGCGGGTGACCTTGGTGCCTTCGCGATGTGTGACGTAATCGACTGATGTGTTAGAGTAATAACAGACTTTGCTTTCGCTATTAATAATAAAACATATCATGGAAAATATGCAGTTTTAGAATGGCTTCGAGAGAATACAGTCAAAAACTTGAAGAGTTTTGTAAAAATATAAGAAAATTAAACCAACAGATTTCTGTCTACGAAGACCAAAAAGTAGTGTTAAAAAAAATTGAAAATTTAAGTTTGTGGGACAAAGTTTTTGAAAAATATTTACCAACATCATCATTGCCCACAAGACGAATAAAACCATGGCCTTGCTAAAAGCAAATTTTGTTCTTTTAACAGCAATATTAAATAAAATGCTTTATGTTAACGTTCCGCAAAACGTTGCACATATTGGTGTGTGTTTAGACACAAACGGAACAAAACAAGAATGCAATGCATGATGAGTCTGTCAACAGTCAATGATGGAAAAATGCCGGTGTTCGCATTGAATTTAACGGAATCGCCTCTTAACTACAAGCTAAAATTAATCTTTAAAGATAACTCAGAAGGAGTGGGGGAATGGCGATCTAACCAACAAAGTCCAATACAGGAATTATATTTAGACCTAGAAGACCCAGTAGGAGTGTAGAAAAAAAATTCTGTGTGATGTCTGTTGTGGTATTCGAACCCACAAAGTCATGTGTAGAATGTTGACGCCTTAACCAACACGGCTATTAACTGACTCGAAAAATAAAGTTGAAATGTGTTAGATAAACAGCTCCGTCTACGTCATATACGGTTTGAATTAAATATTAAAAGCGGGTGACCTTGGTGCGGGTTCGCGATGGGAAACAATTATTAGTATTATTCTTAGAAATTGTAAATTATGCAAAATGACATCATATTAATGAAGAAACAAGTAGAAATATTTTTTGAATTAAATATTAAAAGCGGGTGACCTTGGTGCCTTCGCGATTTGAAAGCAGTATTATTATTCTTAGAAATTGTAAATTATGCTGCACCTGCAGGTTGTACGTGATTATAAAATGACATCATTTGGAAGTAGTGAGGCAGAACCGGCGTTGTTCATCTACTGTTAAATGTCAACTTACCAACAAATCCTTGATATCCATTATAACCATTAACTTCAGGAGAAATAGCATTACCACTTGGCACACCACCCAAATATAATCGTTCAGTTAAATCCAATCCGGTATATTTTCCTTCAGAAACAGCCAAAACTGGTTCACCACCATCCACATACATCACAACTTTTCTACGATTTCTCGATACTTTCACCGTATGCCAATCACCAATAGTAATCGGTTTATCACTTCGAACCACAGTCGTACCCATACCTAGATTATATTTAAATTCCACCACACCATTTACCATTGCTAAAGAGATAAAATCACCGGAAATATCATTTCCACGATTACCATTGTAGAGAATCAAACCGGTATCTTGGTTGGGTTTGAAGGAGATTTCGAAGTTGAATTGCATATAAGAATCCGCTAGAGTTGGTAGAGTTATATAACTATTTGGTGCTTGAGTAAAGTATGGTACAATACCAGTTACCAGAAGGATTATTGGTAAAGTAATTGTTTGGGTACTTGAAGATGCTGTACAGGTGTAAGTACCTGCATTGGAACTATCGATGTCTGGTAATTGGATAGATTGCTAAAAAATTAGATTAGGATTATTATTTTAACTTAGTTTTAACAATTTTTAACGATTTTTGCTAGTTTTAACCAATTTTTGACGATTTTATAACATTTAAACGAAACAAATTGATAAAAACGTAAAAGAATCGTTGTTATATAGAATTGTAAAAACTTACAGCAAATTCATCAACATCTTTTGGTAATTCTCCACCTTGTTTACTCCAAACGAAATGAGTTGCTTCAAAATCACTTTTGCATTCTAAAATTACAGTTGAACCTCGTTCAGCTTCTTTGATTTGTAATGGAGGTTCATCTTTATATTGATCATCTAAAAAACAAATTAAATATCAAAAATGTTAAATTTAACAGTCATTTTGGTTCTAGAAACTAGTCTTGTTTAGAAATATCCTATTCATTAGCATTTTTTATAGAATTCTCGTTCTTAAGCGCATAAACAACCATTCTACTTTTATTTTGGTGAAAATACCCATGTTTCTTCATGTAGAATGCAACAAAAACCGTTACAATTACGAGAATAGATTTCTGATAATCTGATTAGCGCTAGATCATGTGGTTACACCTGTTGCTATGCTAAATCTTTTTTTCTAGTTTCTTTTTTGATCTAGTTTCTAGATCTCTAATCTAATCTTATCTTTCCTGACCGAGTTCACTAATAACATCTCTTTTAAAATATAACTGTAACTATAGTTTCAAAATTTGATAACTTTGTAAATCAACATAAAGTAAGAAATGTCAACATGTCAAACCTATCACTTTGACGTTGCTAGTTTAACAGTTTGACATTTTGAAATTGTAAAATGTTAATTAACAAACGTCAAACTTTAAATAAGAAACGTCAAATTGTCAAATTAGAAACGTAAAACTACAAATAAGAAATGTCAAACTAGAAACGTAAATATGTCAAATAAGAGAAGTCAAATTTATCAATTTAATGTATCAAATTTAACAATTTTGACATTTTTAAATTGAAAATCGTCAAACTGTCAAATACGAAACGTCAAATTGTCTAACAAAAGTGTCAAAATGTCAAAATCTGTCGCTTTGACGTTGCTAATTTAGCAGCTTGACAGTTTTGAATTAGAGAAACGTCAAATTGACAAAATACGAAATGTCAAATTTGTCGGTTTGACTTTACCATATCTGTCAAATTGTCGTTGCTAATTTAACAATTTGACATTTTTAAGGTAGTACGGTTATGAATGCAATATTTCAAGAATTTCGCAAATCTCATAATATAAGCTCGTAAATGTATAATACACATACTGTTAAAATTTGAAGACGATTTACCTCATCAGATATGAGATATTTGCAATTAAAAATGACATTAATTGTACATGTAACATGGGGGATGCGTGGGAAACATCAATTTATTTTAATTTATGAATGAATGACTTTCACCATCTCGATGAAAAACTGATATTTGGTAAAATACTATATTTAGATGATATAAAAAATAAATAAAAATTATTTACCTCGTAGTTTCGATAAAAAATTGAAATAAACAACTCGTTTCAGCGATAATTTTCTAAGGAGTGGATATAAAGACTAATTAAATGAAAACGATGTGGCAACGTTGTCACAGGACTTTGCGACTTTGACGTTTCTATTACCAATATGGCCGCTGAGAGGCAAATAAAGGTTGTGTTTACTTTGGTTTTGTATTTAAATCCATGTTACTTCGTGTTTAAATTGTCTTTTCCTAACTTTTTGTTGCCGATTGTGTAGTTATAATAGTGTTTGAGTGACTTTATTTATTGTTAAGTTCTAAAGAAATAAACATGAGTGAATATTTTTAGAAGTGTCATAAGAAGATTCAGAGAACTCTAGAAATAAGCAAAAGATGAGTAAAATAAATAATTTAAATGTAAAATCAAAGGTGTGTAGAGCTCTTACATGAATTAAATATGTAATTTGTATTATTTGTCATTATATTTTATTAATAAAACACATTTTAATAAAGTTTATTTTATTTCTATATTTAGTAAAAATCTATTTGTCTTACGAAAGTAAGCAGTGGAGCAGAAAGAAATAGCGCGAAATTTAAACGAATTTAATATTTTTAAGGATATCACAACTTTTTTTTAATAAATCATAACAATTATTAATAATTATTAAAATGAGAGAATAAATCTTATAGAACAATCTTGTAATTTATTATTATTTATAACAATAGATACAAAATATATTCAACAATATTATAGGTATTAATAAACATTTAAAAACGAAACTTTCACGATAGTAAATTTTTAATTATTGCAATACTTTATGACGAATACGATCACCCGTAAGTGTTTATTTATTTATTGCAATAAAAATAGCAAGTTTACTTTACGTATAAAGTATAAACTATAAGTAAGTTTCAGCGGTTAGGAGAAATAAGAATAAAAATAACGCGACGTTGCCACATTTCCAAACAGAATTATATTTCACAGGTTTAAGGGATAGAAGTACACTCACGTTAACAAATTTAACGTACAGTCATAGTACAAACAAAGTGTTTAACGATAGTGCGATTCCGAAACTTTTTGACTGGACTGTCGCGGAGGAACTACCTTAAATTGACAAACGTGAAACTATCAAATAAGAAACGTCAAACTATTAAATAAAAACGTCAACATGTCAAATAATAATGTCAAACTGTCAAATAAGAAACATCAACATATCAAATTTGTCACTTTGACGTTGCTAAATAAACAGTTTGACATTGTGAAATTGTTAAAAATGAAACGTCAAACTATCAAATAAAAAAGTCAAACTGTCATATAAGAAACGTTAAACTGTCAAATAAGAAACGTCAAATTGTCAAATAAGGAACATCAAAATGTCAAATTTGTCATTTTAACGTTGTTAAGTAAACAATTTTTCAAAATTTGATAAATTTGTAAATCAACATAAAGTAAGAAATGTAAACATGTCAAACCTATCACTTTGACGTTGCTAGTTTAACAGTTTGACATTTGGAAATTGTAAAATGTTAAATTGTTAAATAAGAAATGTCAAACTGTCAAATAAGAAATATCAAAATGTCAATTAACAAACGTCAAACTTTAAATAAGAAACGTCAAAGTGTCAAATTAGACACGTAAAACCGTCAAACTAGAAACGTAAATATGTCAAATAAGAAAAGTCAAATTTATCAATTTAATGTAGCAAATTTAACAATTTTAACATTTTTAAATTGAAAATCGTCAAACTGTCAAATACGAAACGTCAAATTGTCTAACAAAAGTGTCAAAATATCAAAATCTGTCGCTTTGACGTTGCTAATTTAACAGCTTGACAGTTTTAATTAGAGAAACGTCAAATTGACAAAATACGAAATGTCAAAATTGTCGGTTTGATTTTGCCATATCTGTCAAATTGTCGTTGCTAATTTAACAATTTGACATTTTTAAGGTAGTACGGTTATGAATGCAATATTTCAAGAATTTCGCAAATCTCAGAATATAAGCTCGTAAATGTATAATACACATACTGTTAAAATTTGAAGACGATTTACCTCATCAGATATGAGATATTTGCAATTAAAAATGACATTAATTGTACATGTAACATGGGGGATGCGTGGGAAACATCAATTTTAATTTATGAATGAATGACTTTCACCATCTCGATGAAAAACTGATATTTGGTAAAATACTATATTTAGATGATATAAAAAATAAATAAAAATTATTTACCTCGTAGTTTCGATAAAAAATTGAAATAAACAACTCGTTTCAGCGATAATTTTCTAAGGAGTGGATATAAAGACTAATTAAATGAAAACGATGTGGCAACGTTGTCACAGGACTTTGCGACTTTGACGTTTCTATTACCAATATGGCCGCTGAGAGGCAAATAAAGGTTGTGTTTACTTTGGTTTTGTATTTAAATCCATGTTACTTCGTGTTTAAATTGTCTTTTCCTAACTTTTTGTTGCCGATTGTGTAGTTATAATAGTGTTTGAGTGACTTTATTTATTGTTAAGTTCTAAAGAAATAAACATGAGTGAATATTTTTAGAAGTGTCATAAGAAGATTCAGAGAACTCTAGAAATAAGCAAAAGATGAGTAAAATAAATAATTTAAAAGTAAAATCAAAGGTGTGTAGAGCTCTTACATGAATTAAATATGTAATTTGTATTATTTGTCATTATATTTTATTAATAAAACACATTTCTATATTTAGTAAAAATCTATTTGTCTTACGAAAGTAAGCAGTGGAGCAGAAAGAAATAGCGCGAAATTAAAACGAATTTAATATTTTTAAGGATATCACAACTTTTTTTTAATAAATCATAACAATTATTAATAATTATTAAAATGAGAGAATAAATCTTATAGAACAATCTTGTAATTTATTATTATTTATAACAATAGATACAAAATATATTCAACAATATTATAGGTATTAATAAACATTTAAAAACGAAACTTTCACGATAGTAAATTTTTAATTATTGCAATACTTTATGACGAATACGATCACCCGTAAGTATTTATTTATTTATTGCAATAAAAATAGCAAGTTTACTTTACGTATAAAGTATAAACTATAAGTAAGTTTCAGCGGTTAGGAGAAATAAGAATAAAAATAACGCGACGTTGCCACATTTCCAAACAGAATTATATTTCACAGGTTTAAGGGATAGAAGTACACTCACGTTAACAAATTTAACGTACAGTCATAGTACAAACAAAGTGTTTAACGATAGTGCGATTCCGAAACTTTTTGACTGGACTGTCGCGGAGGAACTACCTTAAATTGACAAACGTGAAACTATCAAATAAGAAACGTCAAACTATTAAATAAAAACGTCAACATGTCAAATAATAATGTCAAACTGTCAAATAAGAAACATCAACATATCAAATTTGTCACTTTGACGTTGCTAAATAAACAGTTTGACATTGTGAAATTGTTAAAAATGAAACGTCAAACTATCAAATAAAAAAGTCAAACTGTCATATAAGAAACGTTAAACTGTCAAATAAGAAACTTCAAATTGTCAAATAAGGAACATCAAAATGTCAAATTTGTCATTTTAACGTTGTTAAGTAAACACTTTTTCAAAATTTGATAACTTTGTAAATCAACATAAAGTAAGAAATGTCAACATGTCAAACCTATCACTTTGACGTTGCTAGTTTAACTGTTTGACATTTGGAAATTGTAAAATTGTTAAATAAGAAACGTCAAACTGTCAAATAAGAAATATCAAAATGTCAATTAACAAACGTCAAATTTTAAATAAGAAACGTCAAAGTGTCAAATTAGAAACGTAAAACTACAAATAAGAAACGTCAAACTAGAAACGTAAATATGTCAAATAAGAAAAGTCAAATTTATTAATTTAATGTAGCAAATTTAACAATTTTGACATTTTTAATTGAAAATCGTCAAACTGTCAAATACGAAACGTCAAATTGTCTAACAAAAGTGTCAAAATGTCAAAATCTGTCGCTTTGACGCTGCTAATTTAACAGCTTGACAGTTTTGAATTAGAGAAACGTCAAATTGACAAAATACGAAATGTCAAATTTGTCGGTTTGACTTTACCATATCTGTCAAATTGACGTTGCTAATTTAACAATTTGACATTTTTAAGGTAGTACGGTTATGAATGCAATATTTCAAGAATTTCGCAAATCTTATAATATAAGCTCGTAAATGTATAATACACATACTGTTAAAATTTGAAGACGATTTACCTCATCAGATATGAGATATTTGCAATTAAAAATGACATTAATTGTACATGTAACATGGGGGATGCGTGGGAAACATCAATTTATTTTAATTTATGAATGAATGACTTTCACCATCTCGATGAAAAACTGATATTTGGTAAAATACTATATTTAGATGATATAAAAAATAAATAAAAATTATTTACCTCGTAGTTTCGATAAAAAATTGAAATAAACAACTCGTTTCAGCGATAATTTTCTAAGGAGTGGATATAAAGACTAATTAAATGAAAACGATGTGGCAACGTTGTCACAGGACTTTGCGACTTTGACGTTTCTATTACCAATATGGCCGCTGAGAGGCAAATAAAGGTTGTGTTTACTTTGGTTTTGTATTTAAATCCATGTTACTTCGTGTTTAAATTGTCTTTTCCTAACTTTTTGTTGCCGATTGTGTAGTTATAATAGTGTTTGAGTGACTTTATTTATTGTTAAGTTCTAAAGAAATAAACATGAGTGAATAATTTTAGAAGTGTCATAAGAAGATTCAGAGAACTCTAGAAATAAGCAAAAGATGAGTAAAATAAATAATTTAAATGTAAAATCAAAGGTGTGTAGAGCTCTTACATGAATTAAATATGTAATTTGTATTATTTGTCATTATATTTTATTAATAAAACACATTTTAATAAAGTTTATTTTATTTCTATATTTAGTAAAAATCTATTTGTCTTACGAAAGTAAGCAGTGGAGCAGAAAGAAATAGCGCGAAATTTAAACGAATTTAATATTTTTAAGGATATCACAACTTTTTTTTAATAAATCATAACAATTATTAATAATTATTAAAATGAGAGAATAAATCTTATAGAGCAATCTTGTAATTTATTATTATTTATAACAATAGATACAAAATATATTCAACAATATTATAGGTATTAATAAACATTTAAAAACGAAACTTTCACGATAGTAAATTTTTAATTATTGCAATACTTTATGACGAATACGATCACCCGTAAGTGTTTATTTATTTATTGCAATAAAAATAGCAAGTTTACTTTACGTATAAACGTAAGTTTCAGCGGTTAGGAGAAATAAGAATAAAAATAACGCGACGTTGCCACATTTCCAAACAGAATTATATTTCACAGGTTTAAGGGATAGAAGTACACTCACGTTAACAAATTTAACGTACAGTCATAGTACAAACAAACGTGTTTAACGATAGTGCGATTCCGAAACTTTTTGACTGGACTGTCGCGGAGGAACTACCTTAAATTGACAAACGTGAAACTATCAAATAAGAAACGTCAAACTATTAAATAAAAACGTCAACATGTCAAATAATAATGTCAAACTGTCAAATAAGAAACGTCAACATATCAAATTTGTCACTTTGACGTTGCTAAATAAACAGTTTGACATTGTGAAATTGTTACAAATGAAACGTCAAACTATCAAATAAAAAAGTAAAACTGTCAAATAAGAAACGTCAAATAAGAAGCGTCAAATTGTCAAATAAGGAACAAACAAAATCAACTTACCAATAACATTAATATTATATTCTTTATACATAACTCCATGTCTACCAGTAGCTTCACATTTATACCATCCAGAATTATCCGGTGTAAGACTAACAATTCTTAAAGTACCTCCAATTTTTTCAACATTATGCGATAATGGACCAGAAACTTTCGACCAAACAGTAATAGCACCACGTTCTGAAGATTGACAATGAATTTCTAAGTCTTCACCAACGTGATGATCACTTTCTGGTGGAGATATATAAAGAGTTGGAGTACGTTGTGGAGTTGTAGTTGAACCTATACAAAAACTTAATTAGAAAAATCTAATAATATTTATTAAAGAAATGTTTTTAGTAAGCACTAAACAGAGGTGGTTAACAGTTAACAGATATATACTGAAATAACGTCCATAATCCCTATACTGGAAGGAGGCTGAGACATAACTAGATAAAAAAATAGGATAACACTAAAACAACACATCTAAAAAGCTATAAAATAAGTTATTTCTTATTTTTTATTTAAGAAACAAACCCCGTCTTCTCCTATTGGAACACGATATTTCATCACTATTATCTTCACAATCATTGAAATCATCACAAACCAGTGATTCAGGAATGCAGTTCTTATTTTTACACATCCACCATCCTTGACGACAACGTTCTTGACGTGCTAAGGTTCCAAAAACATGCAATTTTGTGCGTATTTATATTTACATACAACTAACTTATTAAACAAACAATTATTTCCAATCTTAATTCGTATTAGTCACAAAAAATCTTAAACATTCTGTATAATATGATTATAATCGATTATTAAAGGCGGAAACATACTATCAAAACGTGACACGACGCCACGCATGTTAGTCCATATATTTATGTTGCGGCGTGTGGTCACATAGCGTGTTGTCTATGTGCTTCTAACTGTATTAAATATATGGAATTGAGAGGTAAGTAGATAAGCAAAGAGAGCACGGGCTCACTACTTCCAAATTTCGCCGCTAGATGTCGCCACAGGTGGCGCTGTTGGTTGAAATCTGTGCTAAATGGTTCGGAACTTGGCTAAAGCGCGCCAAATTTGAATTTTTAAATCTTTAGGGGGCGCTAGCAGCCAATTCTTCTTTTTCGAGTGGCCTTTTACGTTTGGCACAAGCAGCCAATTCTTCTTTTCTTATATTTTGAATTTTTCGCGCTTCACTGTAATCGTACCAACTTTACATGCCTCACATTATTTATTGTTATTATTATTATTTAAAAATACATTTCATCGCTTCATTCTTCTTTTTGCCTCTTTTGATATAATTTTGAGAATTAATAAGTAAACTCCTACTAACGTTGCCCATTCTATTTGTACGATTTGGCACATTTTTGCTCCTACTGGGTCTTCTAGGTCTAAATATAATTCCTGTATTGGACTTTGTTGGTTAGATCGCCATTCCCCCACTCCTTCTGAGTTATCTTTAAAGATTAATTTTAGCTTGTAGTTAAGAGGCGATTCCGTTAAATTCAATGCGAACACCGGCATTTTTCCATCATTGACTGTTGACAGACTCATCATGTGCCATGTATTGCATTCTTGTTTTGTTCCGTTTGTGTCTAAACACACACCAATATGTGCAACGTTTTGCGGAACGTTAACATAAAGCATGTTATTTAATATTGCTGTTAAAAGAACAAAATTTGCTTTTAGCAAGGCCATGGTTTTATTCGTCTTGTGGGCAATGATGATGTTGGTAAATATTTTTCAAAAACTTTGTCCCACAAACTTAAATTTTCAATTTTTTTTAACACTACTTTTTGGTCTTCGTAGACAGAAATCTGTTGGTTTAATTTTCTTATATTTTTACAAAACTCTTCAAGTTTTTGACTGTATTCTCTCGAAGCCATTCTAAAACTGCATATTTTCCATGATATGTTTTATTATTAATAGCGAAAGCAAAGTCTGTTATTACTCTAACACATCAGTCGATTACGTCACACATCGCGAAGGCACCAAGGTCACCCGCTTTTAATATTTAATTCAAAAACTATTTCTACTTGTTTCTTCATTAATATGATGTCATTTTGCATAATTTACAATTTCTAAGAATAATACTAATAATTGTTTCCCATCGCGAACCCGCACCAAGGTCACCCGCTTTTACTATTTAATTCAAACCGTATATGACGTAGACGGAGCTGTTTATCTAACACATTTCAACTTTATTTTTTAAGTCAGTTGCTAGCCGTGTTGGTTAAGGCGTCAACATTCTACACATGACTTTGTGGGTTCGAATACCACAACAGACATCACACAGAATTTTTTTTCTACACTTATTCTCATACAAAATTATTCTAAGTTCTATTTGGGCACTGGGGTTGATAATGAGGGGTGGTAGGGTGAGTTAGGGTGACTTGAGATAATGTGAGGCATGTAAAGTTGGTACGATTACAGTGAAGCGCGAAAAATTCAAAATATAAGAAAAGAAGAATTGGCAGCTTGTGCCAAACGTAAAAGGCCACTCGAAAAAGAAGAATTGGCTGCTAGCGCCCCCTAAAGATTTAAAAATTCAAATTTGGCGCACTTTAGCCAAGTTCCGAACCATTTAGCACAGATTTCAATCAACAGCGCCACCTGTGGCGACATCTAGCGGCGAAATTTGGAAGTAGTGAGCCCGTGCTCTCTTTGCTTATCTACTGAGGTACTAACATGCGTCGGGTGGCGTGGCGTCGTGTCACGTTTTGATAGTATGTTTCCGCCTTAAATCAATTCTCAGTATAAATTAATCGATATTTTATAGAAAACTGTTTTTGAAGTTATACACTCGGCGGAAAAGATTTGTGTAGGGTTGAATGAATATCATTAAATATGTAATGGTGTGAGTAAGATAGAGACAGAGTCTTTTTGACTCACCGTCTTTAATGCCAATTAAGATTGGAAAAAACTAATACTTACCAGTAAGTTTTAAATCGACATAATCACTAAAAACGCCATCTCGTGTTTGTATTTCACAAAAATATCTTCCTTCATCTTCCAATTGTACATTTCTAAGATAGAGTACTTCACCATTTTGTTGTGAATCATTTGGAAGTTCGTAACGTTCTCTAAACCATCTAATACTATTTCTAGCATTTGCATTATTCGTTCTACAACGTAGAGTTACTGTTGTTCCAATTGGTGCTCGTTGTTGTTTTTGTTCCGCTTTTATAGCAGGTCTTGATACATTTTCTATATATAATTAAAAAAAATGTTATTTACTTTTATAAATAAGAAAAATTAGAAATTAACCTTCAACTATAACATCAGCAACAGCTTCAGCAGTTCCAGCTCGATTAGAAGCGGTACAAAGATATCTTCCAGCATCTTCTAATTGAATATTGTTAAATCTAATATAACCTTCTCTTGTATAAACAGAATTTGGCATATTTCGATCTATTGGTGACCATAAAATATCAATCGGTTCTTCCCCTGTTGCACTACAGTTAATATAAGCATGTTCACCAGGATGTACTATTTGTCGTGGTGGATTTAATGTGATTCTTGGTGGAGCTATAAAAGATAAATTTTTGTAAAACGATTTTAATATATCGAAATAAGCGATAAAAATGAATTAATAAAAACAGATTGATTTATCATTCTTATAACAGCTTATTAATAGGTATTACGACTTGCCAATAGATGTCAGAAACGTTTTTTAAAAATGAAATCTATATGTCAATGATAATGTTTGACATCTGTCAAATATGACGTTTGACAGATATACTAAAACATATAATATAGTGTGACCACTCTAAGGAAAGGTAATTTGATAAAGATTACGATACTAGTTGACATATGTCAATTGTGATGTTTGAAATCTGTCAATTATGATATTTGATAGATATACTATAAAATATAAAGTGTGATCACTCTAAGGAAAGGAAATTTGATAAGGAATATGATAATATATGACATATGTCAATTGTGATATTTGACAGATTTACTATAAAATATAGAGTGTGACAACTTTAACGAAAGGAAATTTGATAAGGATATTTGACATATGTCAATTGTGATGTTTGACATTTGTCAATTATAACATTTGACAGATTTACTCTAAAATTATATAGTGTGCCCACTTTAACGAAAGGAAATTTTATAAGGAATACGATACTATTTGACATATGTCAATTGTGAAGTTTAAAATCTGTCAATTATGACATTTGACAGATGTACATAAAATATAAAGTGTGACCACTGTAAGGAAAAGAAATTTGATAAAGAATATGTTAATATTGAACATATGTCAATTATAATGTTTGACATATGTCAATTATGATATTTGACAGATATGTCAAAGTACCACTCTAATGAAAGGAAATTTGATGAGGAATATACTATTTGACATATGTCAATTGTGATGTTTGACATTTGTCAATTATGACATTTGACAGATTTACTCTAAAATTATATAGTGTGACCATTTTAACGAAAGGAAATTTTATAAGAAATACGATACTATTTGACATATGTCAATTGTGATGTTTGAAATATGTCAATTATGACATTTGACAGATGTACTATAAAATATAAAGTGTGACCCCTCTAAGGAAAGGAAATTTGATAAAGAATATGTTAATATTGAACATATGTCAATTATAATGTTTGACATATGTCAATTATGATATTTGACAGATATATCAAAGTATATAGTGTGACCACCCTAATGAAAGGAAATTTGATAAGGATATGATTCTATTTGACATATGTCAATTATGACATTTGACAGATATATGTGATGATTGAATTATCGAATAAAATTATAAACCGATGAAAACACAGTACCTAGATACGCACATATGTCTTCTCCGGCTGATATGCAGATAGAACAAGTTAAAAAGTATAATTTAAAAAATACTTGGTAAATATATAAAGAAGAAAACAAAAACACTTACAAATAACAGTAAGATATGCATTAAGATTAAATAGAGGTCTTCCAGAACCATCATAACCAACACAACTATATTCTCCTTCAGCTTCAGGTTCAACATTATCAATATACAAAACTCCACTTCTTTCAAATGCATTTGGTGGTAATGAAGAGCCATCTGTACGCGACCATCTAACTTGAATATTAGAACCTGTAAAAAATATAAATTTAAATAGCGATCTTAAAAAATTTTGTTTCTACAATACTATTTGACATATGTCAATCATGATATTTGTCAATTATGACATTTGACAGATTTACTATAAAATATACAGTATGACCACTCTAATAAAAGGAAATTTGATAAGGGATACGATACTATTAAACATATATTAATTGTGACGTTTGACAACTGTCAATTATGACATTTGACAGATATAGTATAAAGTGTGACCATTCTAATGAAAGGAAATTTAATAGCGAATACGATACCATTTGATATATGTCAATTGTGATGTTTGATATATGTCAATTATGACATTTGACAGATTTACGATAAAATATACAGTGTGACCACTCTAACAAAAGGAAATTTAATAAGGAATACAATACTATTTGACATATGTCAATTATGATGTTTGATATTTGTCAATTATGACATTTGACAGATTTACGATAAAATATACAGTGTGACCACTCTAACGAAAGGAAATTTGATAAGGAATACGATACCATTTGACATATGTCAATTGTGATGTTTGATATTTGTCAATTATGACATTTGACAGATATACTATAAAATATACAGTATGGCCACTCTAATAAAAGGAAATTTGATAAGGGATACGATACTATTAAACACATGTCAATTGTGACGTTTGACATCTGTCAATTATGACATTTAATAGATATAGTATAAAGTGTGACCATTCTAATGAAAGGAAATTTGATAAGGAGTACGATACTAGAATTTTGGAAATTTTCAAAATTTTTAGAATTTTGAAATTTTCAAAATTTTTAGAATTTAGAAATTTTCAAAATTTTTAGAATTTTGAAATTTTCAAAATTTTTAGAATTTTGAAATTTTCATAATTTTTAGAATTTTGAAATTTTCCAAATTTTTAGAATTTTCAAAATTTTTAGAATTTTCAAGTTTTAGAATTTTTAACAAAATTAAAATTTAAATTTTCATAATTTTCAAAAAAACTTCAAAATTTTCAAAAATTTTCAAAATTTTTAGAATTTTCAAAAAAATTTCAAATTTTCAAAATTTTCAAAAATTTTCAGAAGTTTCAAAATTTTCAGGATTTTCAAAAACTTAGATTTTTGAAATATTCAAAATTTTTAGAATTTAGAAATTTTCAAAATTTTTAGAATTTTAAAATTTTCAAAATTTTTAGAATTTTCGAAGTTTTTAAAATTTTTAGAATTTTCAAATTTTTAGAATTTTTAAAATTTCACAAATTTTAGAATTTTCATAATTTTCAGAATTTTCAAAATTTTCGGGATTTTCAAAAACTTTTAGAATTTTTAAAATTTTTAGAATTTTCAAATTTTTTAGAATTTTCAAAATTTTTAGAATTTTTAAATTTTCAAAATTTTAAAAAATTTTCAGAATTTTCAATATTTTTAGAATTTTCAAAATTTTTAGAATTATTAAAATTTTCAAAAAAATTTCAAATTTTCAAAATTTTTCAAAAATTTTCAGAATTTTCAAAATTTTCAGGATTTTCAAAAACTTTAAGAATTTTTAAAATTTTTAGAATTTTTAGAATTTTCAACATTTTTAGAATTTTCAAATTTTTTAGAATTTTTAGAATTTTTAAATTTTCAAAATTTTAAAAAATTTTCAGAATTTTCGAAAAAATTTCAAATTTTCAAAATTTTTCAAAAATTTTCAGAATTTTCAAAATTTTCAGGATTTTCAAAAACTTAGAATTTTTCAAATTTTCAAAATTTTTAGAATTTTTAAATTCTCAAAATTTTCAGAATTTTCAAATTTTTAGAATTTTCAAAATTTTCAGCATTTTCAAAAATTTTTAGAATTTTTGACATTTTCAGGATTTTTAGAATTTTGACATTTTCAAATTTTTTAGAATTTTCAAAATTTTTAGAATTTTCAAAATTTTTAGAATTTTTAAATTTTCGAAATTTTAAAATTTGCCAAATTATCAAAATTTTTAGAATTTTAAAATTTTTAGAATTTTCAAAATTTTCATAATTTTCAAAAATTTTCAAAATTTTCAAAAATTTTCAGAATTTTCAAAAACTTAGAATTTTTGAAATTTTCAAAATTTTTAGAATTTTCGAAATTTTCAAAATTTTTAGAATTTTCAAATGTTCATAATTTTCAAAATTTTTAAAATTTTTCAGTTTTTAGAATTTTTAAATTTTCAAAATTTATAGAATTTCCAAAAAAAATTTAAATTTTCAAAATTTTAAAAAATTTTCAGAATTTCCAACATTTTCTGGATTTTCAAAAACTTAAGAGTTTTTGAAATTTTTAGAATTTTTAAATTTTCAAAATTTTAAAATTTTCAGAATTATCAAAATTTTTAGAATTTTAAAATTTTTAGAACTTTCATAATTTTCAAAAATTTTCAGAATTTTCAAAAACTTAGAATTTTTGAAATTTTCAAAATTTTTAGAATTTTCGAAATTTTCAAAATTTTTAGAATTTTCACAATTTTTAGAATTTTTAAATTTTCAAAATTTTTAGAATTTCCAAAAAAATTTTAAATTTTCAAAATTTTAAAAAATTTTCAGAATTTCCAACATTTTCTGGATTTTCAAAAACTTAGAATTTTTGACATTTTCAAATTTTTTAGAATTTTCAAAATTTTTAGAATATTTAAATTTTCAAAATTTTGAAATTTTCAGAATTATCAAAATTTTTAGAATTTTAAAATTTTTAGAATTTTCATAATTTTCAAAAATTTTCAGAATTTTCAAAAACTTAGAATTTTTGAAATTTTCAAAATTTTTAGAATTTTCGAAATTTTCAAAATTTTTAGAATTTTCAAAATTTTTAGAATTTTCAAATTTTCAAAATTTTTAGAATTTTCACAATTTTTAGAATTTTTAAATTTTCAAAATTTTTAGAATTTCCAAAAAAATTTTAAATTTTCAAAATTTTAAAAAATTTTCAGAATTTCCAACATTTTCTGGATTTTCAAAAACTTAGAATTTTTGACATTTTCAAATTTTTTAGAATTTTCAAAATTTTTAGAATATTTAAATTTTCAAAATTTTAAAATTTTCAGAATTATCAAAATTTTTAGAATTTTAAAATTTTTAGAATTTTAAAATTTTTAGAATTTTCAAAATTTTAGAATTTTCATAATTTTCAAAAATTTTCAAAATTTTCAAAAACTTATCAAACATCATAATTGACATATGTCAATTATGATGTTTGATATTTGTCAATTATGACATTTGACAGATTTACGATAAAATATACAGTGTGACCACTCTAATAAAAGGAAATTTGATAAGGGATACGATACTATTAAACACATATCAATTGTGACGTTTGACATCTGTCAATTATGACATTTGACAGATATAGTATAAAGTGTGACCATTCTAATGAAAGGAAATTTGATAAGGAATACGATACCATTTGACATATGTCAATTGTGATGTTTAATATTTGTCAATTATGACATTTGACAGATTTACGATAAAATATACAGTGTGACCACTCTAACAAAAGGAAATTTAATAAGGAATACAATACTATTTGACATATGTCAATTGTGACGTTTGACATCTGTCAATTATGACATTTGACAGATTTACTATAAAATATACAGTATGGCCACTCTAATAAAAGGAAATTTGATAAGGAATACAATACTATTAAACACATGTCAATTGTGACGTTTAACATCTGTCAATTATGACATTTGACAGATATAGTAGTGTGACCATTCTAATGAAAGGAAATTTGATAATGAATACGATTCTAAATTGAAATTTTGCTTTACCTTCAGCATTTTCAATGCTGCAACGTAATTCAGCTCTTCCTCCAATAGCAGCTGTAAATTCTTGATTATGTGTTGGATATTCAGGTCGTAAAGTTGTGGTAACATGAGGTCGTGATTCATTATCTTTCCATCCAGGTCGATCACCACTTGATGTTGCATCTTCACCTAGATTTGTATTTATATAATAATTTTTTGATTTATTAATGATTGAAATTAGAAAAAATCTTACCTGACCATGGTTGTTCTGTGTTGGCGGATTAGTAGGTGAGAATGAAAAAAGAAAGCATTAATATATAAAATACACACAAAAAATTATTTTATTAAGATGAATTTTGTGATTTGATTCGTTAGTAACAATTTACCATTTTTATTAATAAATTTAAAGCGACAAAACCACCTTTATAACCTGATAAATAACACAGTTTATATAATATTGTTGAGGCATTTATAATTAGTTTGTATTACTGTGTAAACGTACAAAAAAACTATGTTTACACTACAAATTTAAAACAATTATTATAGTCTATTTGTTTGTAGTTGGCAGCTAAGAAAAGTCAATCAGTAGCGCACGTGAAATTTAAAAGTTTTTAAAGTTTTTGAAAATCCTGAAAATTTTAAAAATTCTGAAAATGTTTAAAAATGTTGAAAATTTGAAAATACTAAAAATTTTGAAAATTCTAAAAATTTTGAAAATTTCAAAATTCTGAAAATTTTTGAAAATTTTGAAAACTTGAAAATTTTGAAAAATTTTGAAAATATGAAAAATTCTAAAAGTTTTTGAAAATTATGAAAATCCTAAAAATTTTGAAAATTCTAAAAATTTTGAAAATTCTAAAAATTTTGAAAATTCTAAAAATTTTGAGAATTCTGAAAATTTTGAAATTTTGAAAATTTTGAAAATTTAAAAATTCTAAGAATTTTGAAAATTCTAAAAATTTTGAAAATTTTGAAAATTCTAAAAATTTTGAAAATGTTAAAAATTCTAAGTTTTTGAAAATCCTGAAAATTTTGAAAATTCTGAAAATTTTTGAAAAATTTTGAAAGTTTGAAATTTTTTTGAAAATTATGAAAATTTTGAAAATTCTAAAAAATTTGAAAATTCTAAAAATTTTGAAAATTCTAATAATTCTAAAAATTTTGAAAATTCTAAAAATTTTGAAAATTTTAAAAATTCTAAAAGTTTTCGAAAATCCTGAAAATTTTGAAAATTCTGAAAATTTTTGAAAATTTTGAAAAATTTTGAAAATTTGAAATTTTTTTCAAAAATTATGAAAATTTTGAAAATTCTAAAAATATTAAAAATTCAGAAAAATTTTTAAAATTTTGAAAATTTAAAAAATCTAAAAATTTGAAATTTCTAAAAAATTTGAAAATTCTAAAAATTTTGAAAATTTCGAAAATTCTAAAAATTTTGAAATTTCAAAATTCTAAAAATTTTGAAAATTTCAAAAATTCTAAGTTTTTGAAAATCCTGAAAATTTTGAGAATTCTGAAAATTTTTGAAAATTTGAAATTTTTATGAAAATTATGAAAATTTTGAAAATTCTAAAAATTTTGAAAATTTTTGAAAATTTTGAAAATTTTGAAAATTCTAAAAATTTTTAAAATTTCAAAAATTCTAAAAGTTTTTGAAAATTCTGAAAATTTTTGAAAATTTTGAAAACTTCTAAGTTTTGAAAATTATGAAAATTCTAAAAATTTTGAGAATTCTGAAAATTTTAAAAATTTAAAAATTTTGAAAATTCTAAAAATATTAAAAATTCAGAAAATTTTTTAAAATTTTGAAAATTTAAAAAATCTAAAAATTTGAAATTTCTAAAAAATTTGAAAATTCTAAAAATTTTGAAAATTTCGAAAATTCTAAAAATTTTGAAATTTCAAAATTCTAAAAATTTTGAAAATTTCAAAAATTCTAAGTTTTTGAAAATCCTGAAAATTTTGAGAATTCTGAAAATTTTTGAAAATTTGAAATTTTTATGAAAATTATGAAAATTTTGAAAATTCTAAAAATTTTGAAAATTTTTGAAAATTTTGAAAATTTTGAAAATTCTAAAAATTTTTAAAATTTCAAAAATTCTAAAAGTTTTTGAAAATTCTGAAAATTTTTGAAAATTTTGAAAACTTCTAAGTTTTGAAAATTATGAAAATTCTAAAAATTTTGAGAATTCTGAAAATTTTAAAAATTTAAAAATTTTGAAAATTCTAAAAATATTAAAAATTCAGAAAATTTTTTAAAATTTTGAAAATTTAAAAAATCTAAAAATTTGAAATTTCTAAAAAATTTGAAAATTCTAAAAATTTTGAAAATTTCGAAAATTCTAAAAATTTTGAAATTTCAAAATTCTAAAAATTTTGAAAATTTCAAAAATTCTAAGTTTTTGAAAATCCTGAAAATTTTGAGAATTCTGAAAATTTTTGAAAATTTGAAATTTTTATGAAAATTATGAAAATTTTGAAAATTCTAAAAATTTTGAAAATTTTTGAAAATTTTGAAAATTTTGAAAATTCTAAAAATTTTTAAAATTTCAAAAATTCTAAAAGTTTTTGAAAATTCTGAAAATTTTTAAAAATTTTGAAAACTTCTAAGTTTTGAAAATTATGAAAATTCTAAAAATTTTGAGAATTCTGAAAATTTTAAAAATTTAAAAATTTTGAAAATTCTAAAAATTTTAAAAATTCTAAGTTTTTGAAAATCCTGAAAATTTTGAAAATTCTGAAAATTTTTGAAAATTTTTAAAAATGTTGAAAATTTTGAAAATTTGAAAATACTAAAAATTTTGAAAATACTAAAAATTTTGAAAATTCTAAAAATTTTGAAAATTCTAAAAATTTTGAACATTTCAAAATTCTAAAAATTTCGAAAATTCTAAAAATTTTGAAAATTTCAAAATTCTAAAAATTTTAAAAATTCTAAGTTTTTGAAAATCCTGAAAATTTTTGAAAATTTGAAATTTTTTTGAAAATTATGAAAATTTTGAAAATTTTTGAAATTTTTTTGAAAATTATGAAAATTTTGGAAATTCTAAAAATTTTGAAAATTTCAAAAATTCTGAGTTTTTGAAAATTCTGAAAATTTTTGAAAATTTTGAAAACTTGAAAATTTTGAAAAATTTTGAAAATTTGAAAAATTCTAAGTTTTTGAAAATTATGAAAATTCTAAAAATTTTGAAAATTCTAAAAATTTTGAAAATTCTAAAAATTTTGAAAATTCTAAAAATTTTGAAAATTCTAAAAATTTTGAAAATTCTAAAAATTTTGAAAATTCTAAAAATTTTGAAAATTCTAAAAATTTTGAAAATTCTAAAAATTTTGAGAATTCTGAAAATTTTGAAATTTTGAAAATTTTGAAAATTTAAAAATTCTAAGAATTTTGAAAATTATAAAAATTTTGAAAATTTTGAAAATTCTAAAAATTTTGAAAATGTTAAAAATTCTAAGTTTTTGAAAATTCTTAAAATTTTGAAAATTCTAAAAATTTTGAAAATTTTAAAAATTCTAAGTTTTCGAAAATCCTGAAAATTTTGAAAATTCTGAAAATTTTTGAAAATTTTGAAAATTTGAAATTTTTTTGAAAATTCTAAAAATTCTAAAAATTTTGAAAATTTTAAAAATTCTAAGTTTTCGAAAATCCTGAAAATTTTGAAAATTCTGAAAATTTTAGAAAATTTTGAAAAATTTTGAAAATTTGAAATTTTTTTCAAAAATTCTAAAAATATTAAAAATTCGGAAATTTTTTTAAAATTTTGAAAATTTAAAAATTCTAAACATTTTGAAAATTCTAAAAAATTTGAAATTTCTAAAAAATTTGAAAATTCTAAAAATTTTGAAAATTTCGAAAATTCTAAAAATTTTGAAAATTTCGAAAATTCTAAAAATTTTGAAATTTCAAAATTCTAAAAATTTTGAAAATTTCAAAATTCTAAAAATTTTGAAAATTTCAAAATTCTAAAAATTTTGAAAATTTCCAAAATTCTAAGTTTTTGAAAATCCTGAAAATTTTGAGAATTCTGAAAATTTTTGAAAATTTGAAATTTTTATGAAAATTATGAAAATTTTGAAAATTCTAAAAATTTTGAAAATTTTTGAAAATTTTGAAAAATTTTGAAATTTTTTTGAAAATTATGAAAATTTTGAAAATTCTAAAAATTTGTAAAATTTCAAAAATTCTAAAAGTTTTTGAAAATTCTGAAAATTTTTGAAAATTTTGAAAACTTCTAAGTTTTGAAAATTATGAAAATTCTAGAAATTTTGAAAATTTTAAAAATTTTGAAAATTCTAAAAATATTAAAAATTCTGAAAATTTTTAAAAATTTTGAAAATTTAAAGATTCTAAAAATTTTGAAAATTCTAAAAAATTTGAAAATTTCGAAAATTCTAAAAATTTGGAAAATTTCAAAATTCTAAAAATTTTGAAAATTTACAAATTTCTAAAAATTTTTGAAAATCCTGAAAATTTTGAAAAATTTTGAAATTTTTTTCAAAATTATGAAAATTTTGAAGGATTTGCATTTATAATGAATTCACTGTGCTGCCAACTACAGACAAATAGACTATAATAATATTTTAGTATCAAAAAGTTCCCCAATATAAATTCTGCTAAATGTAAATCAAATTAGTGTTAAACAAAAACAAAATATATACAATTTTTTAATTATTATTAATAAAATAAATACCTGTAATATCGCCTCGATTTGGTAAAGAATCAACAATAAGTTGAACTCTTCTTTCAACAATTCCAGCACTACTTTCAGCTTTACAAATATAAAGACCTTCATCATTTTTCGATAAATGAGTAAATTCTTGATAAGCAATATTTGGTAAAGAATAAACATTACTAGCTTGAACAGCAGGTGGTAAATAACTAAAAATTAACATTATTTAATAGAAAATCAAACTAATTTTATTAAAATTTCTTACTTTCTATCATCTCCATATTTAGTCCATGCAACTGATGGTAAAGGTAAACCTGTAGCTTCACATTGTAAACGGAATGAAGTTCCAAGTCCACGAGTTATCACTTCTTGTGATGGTGTAACTGTTATTTCTGGTGGTGTATGAACGATAATATGAGCTGAAGCTGTTGCTGTACCAGCTTCATTTGTAGCTGTACATACATATTCACCTTCTTCATTTGGTGTTATACGTGTAAATCTATAAAATTTAAAATAATTTTTACAGAATACAAAATTAAATAAATTGTGATGATAACAATTATAAAAACCGTTTAAAATCATAAACATCGTGAAAAATTGTGTAACAAAATCATACCTTATGGTTCCACCAGACATTTCTTCAACATTTCCACTTAATGGTAAATTATTTTCTCTAGTCCAAGTAAGTGTTGGTGATGGTATTCCAGCAACAGCTCGACATTGGACTACAGCACTATTACCAGAAATAACAATTTGACTTGAAGATGGATGGATTATTAAACGTGGTGTTTCCAATCCTAACAAAATATCCATTAAAACACAAGTTTAAAAATCATCACAAAAATGAGTCACTTCGTCTTATTAGCTGTTTCGTATACGTCAATTTTGACCAATCAATATAATAAATACGATTTAATTTGACATATGTCAATTGTGACATTTGACTTCTGTCAATTACGACATTTGACTTCTGTCAATTACGACATTTGACTTCTGTCAATTACGACATTTGACTTCTGTCAATTACGACATTTGACTTTTGTCAATTATGACATTTGACTTTTGTCAATTATGACATTTGACTTTTGTCAATTATGACATTTGACTTTTGTCAATTATGACATTTGACTTTTGTCAATTATAACATTTGACTTTTGTCAATTATGACATTTGACTTTTGTCAATTATGACATTTGACTTTTGTCATTTTGTCAATTATGACATTTGACTTTTGTCAATTATGACATTTGACTTTTGTCAATTATAACATTTGACTTTTGTCAATTATGACATTTGACTTTTGTCAATTATGACATTTGACTTTTGTCATTTTGTCAATTATGACATTTGACTTCTGTCAATTACGACATTTGACTTCTGTCAATTACGACATTTGACTTCTGTCAATTACGACATTTGACTTTTGTCAATTATGACATTTGACTTTTGTCAATTATGACATTTGACTTTTGTCAATTATGACATTTGACTTTTGTCAATTATGACATTTGACTTTTGTCAATTATGACATTTGACTTTTGTCAATTATGACATTTGACTTTTGTCAATTATGACATTTAACTTTTGTCAATTATGACATTTGACTTTTGTCAATTATGACATTTGACTTTTGTCAATTATGACATTTGAATTTTGTCAATTATGACATTTGACTTTTGTCAATTATGACATTTGAATTTTGTCAATTATGACATTTGACTTTTGTCAATTATAACATTTGACTTTTGTCAATTATGACATTTGACTTTTGTCAATTATGACATTTGACTTTTGTCAATTATGACATTTGACTTTTGTCAATTATGACATTTGACTTTTGTCAATTATGACATTTGACTTTTGTCAATTATGACATTTGACTCTTGTCAATTATGACATTTTACTTTTGTCAATTATGACATTTGACTTTTGTCAATTATGACATTTGACTTTTGTCAATTATGACATTTGACTTTTGTCATTTTGTCAATTATGACATTTGACTTTTGTCAATTATGACATTTGATTTTTGTCAATTATGACATTTGACTTTTGTTAATTATGACATTTGAATTTTGTCAATTATGACATTTGACTTTTGTCAATTATGACATTTGACTTTTGTCAATTATGACATTTGACTTTTGTCAATTATGACATTTGACTTTTGTCATTTATGACATTTGACTTTTGTCAATTATGACATTTGACTTTTGTCAATGACATTTGAATTTTGTCAATTATGACATTTGAATTTTGTCAATTATGACATTTGACTTCTGTCAATTATGACTTTTGACTTTTGTCAATTATGACATTTGACTTTTGTCAATTATGACATTTGACTTTTGTCAATTATGACATTTGACTTTTGTCAATTATGACATTTGACTTTTGTCAATTATGACATTTGACTTTTGTCATTTATGACATTTGACTTTTGTCAATTATGACATTTGACTTTTGTCAATGACATTTGAATTTTGTCAATTATGACATTTGAATTTTGTCAATTATGACATTTGACTTCTGTCAATTATGACATTTGAATTTTGTCAATTATGACATTTGAATTTTGTCAATTATGACATTTGACTTTTGTCAATTATGACATTTGACTTTTGTCAATTATGATACTTGCCTTCTGTAAATTATGAGTTTTGACTTTTGTCAATTATGACATTTGACTTTTGTCAATTATGATACTTGACTTTTGTCAATTATGATATTTGAATTTTGTCAATTATGACATTTGACTTCTGTCAATTATGACATTTGACTTTTGTCAATTATAATTATGACATTTGACTTTTGTCAATTATGACATTTGACTTTTGTCAATTATGACATTTGACTTCTGTCAATTATGACATTTGACTTTTATCAATTATAACATTTGACTTTTGTCAATTATGACATTTGACTTTTGTCAATTATGACTTCTGTCAATTATGACATTTGACTTTTGTCAATTATAACATTTGACTTTTGTCAATTATGACATTTGACTTTTGTCAATGACATTTGACTTTTGTCAATTATGACATTTGACTTTTGTCAATTATGACATTTGACTTTTGTCAATTATGACATTTGACTTTTGTCAATTATGACTTTTGACTTTTGTCAATTATGACATTTGACTTTTGTCAATTATGACTTTTGACTTTTGTCAATTATGATACTTGACTTCTGTAAATTATGACATTTGAATTTTGTCAATTATGACATTTGATTTTGTCAATTATGACATTTGACTTTTGTCAATTATGACATTTGACTTTTGTCAATTATGACATTTGACTTTTGTCAATTATGACATTTGACTTTTGTCAATTATGACATTTGACTTTTGTCAATTATGACATTTGACTTTTGTCAATTATGACATTTGACTTTTGTCAATTATGACATTTGACTTTTGTCAATTATGATACTTGACTTCTGTAAATTATGAGTTTTGACTTTTGTCAATTATGACATTTGACTTTTGTCAATTATGATACTTGACTTTTGTCAATTATGATATTTGAATTTTGTCAATTATGACATTTGACTTCTGTCAATTATGACATTTGACTTTTGTCAATTATGATACTTGACTTTTGTCAATTATGACATTTGAATTTTGTCAATTATGACATTTGACTTCTGTCAATTATGACATTTGACTTTTGTCAATTATAATTATGACATTTGACTTTTGTCAATTATGACATTTGACTTTTGTCAATTATGATACTTGACTTCTGTAAATTATGAGTTTTGACTTTTGTCAATTATGACATTTGACTTTTGTCAATTATGATACTTGACTTTTGTCAATTATGACGTTTGACTTTTGTCAATTATGACAGTTGAATTTTGTCAATTATGACAGTTGACTTTTGTCAATTATGACATTTGACTTTTGTAAATTATGACATTTGACTTTTGTCAATTATGACATTTGACTTCTGTCAATTATGACATTTGACTTTTGTCAATTATGACATTTGACTTTTGTCAATTATGACTTTTGACTTTTGTCAATTATGACATTTGACTTTTGTCAATTATGACATTTGACTTTTGTCAATTATAACATTTGACTTTTGTCAATTATGACATTTGACTTTTGTCAATTATGATACTTGACTTCTGTAAATTATGAAATTTGACTTTTGCCAATTATAACATTTGACTTCTGTTAATTATGACATTTGACTTCTGTCAATTATATTTGACTTTTGTCAATTATGACATTTGACTTTTGTCAATTATGACATTTGACTTCTGTCAATTATGACATTTGACTTTTGTCAATTATGATACTTAACTTTTGTCAATTATGACATTTGACTTTTGTCAATTATGACATTTGACTTTTGTCAATTATGACATTTGACTTTTGTCAATTCTGACATTTGACTTCTGTCAATTATGACATTTGACTTTTGTCAATTATGACTTTTGACTTTTGTCAATTATGACATTTGACTTTTGTCAATTATGACATTTGACTTTTGTCAATTATGATACCTGACTTTTGTCAATTATGACATTTGACTTTTGTCAATTATGACATTTGACTTTTATCAATTATGACATTTGACTTTTGTCAATTATGACATTTGAATTTTGTCAATTATGACATTTGAATTTTGTCAATTATGACATTTGACTTTTGTCAATTATGACATTTGACTTTTGTCAATTATGACTTTTGACTTTTGTCAGTTATGACTTTTGACTTCTGTAAATTATGACATTTGACTTTTGTCAATTATGACATTTGACTTTTGTCAATTATGACATTTGACTTTTGTCAATTATGACATTTGACTTTTGTCAATTATGACTTTTGTCAATTATATTTGACATTTGTCAATTATGACATTTGACTTTTGTCAATTATGACATTTGAATTTTGTCAATTATGACATTTGAATTTTATCAATTATGACATTTGACTTTTGTCAATTATGACATTTGACTTTTGTCAATTATGACATTTGACTTCTGTCAATTATGACTTTTGACAATTATGACATTTGACTTTTGTCAATTATGACATTTCACTTTTGTCAATTATGAGATTTCACTTTTGTCAATTATGACATTTGACTTCTGTCAATTATGACTTTTGACAATTATGACATTTGACATTTGTCAATTATGACATTTGACTTTTGTCAATTATGACATTTGACTTTTGTCAATTATGACATTTGACTTTTGTCAATTATGACATTTGACTTTTGTCAATTACGACATTTGACTTCTGTCAATTATGACATTTGACTTCTGTTAATTATGACATTTGACTTCTGTCAATTATATTTGACTTTTGTCAATTATGACATTTGACTTTTGTCAATTATGACATTTGACTTTTGTCAATTATGACATTTGACTTTTGTCAATTATGACATTTGACTTTTGTCAATTATGACATTTGACTTTTGTCAATTATGACATTTGACTTCTGTCAATTATGTCATTTGACAGAAAGTATATAGTGTGACCAGTCTAAGAAAAGCAAATTTGATAAAGATTACGATTTATATTGACATATATATAAATTACGACATTTGACATATGTCGATTATAACATTTAACAGACAGTATACAGTGTGACCACTCTAATAAAAGGAAATTCGATAAGGAATACGATTCGATTAATTTGACTTACTTGTAACTTCAACAATAACTGATCCTTGTGCAATACCACGAATATTTGTAGCAACACAAACATAAACACCTCGATCTTCAATATTAGCATTACGAATTTGTAATGTAGATCCAACTTGTTGTGTATTACTACCTAAATCTCCAGCAAGTTTTGTCCATTTAACTGAAGGTGTTGGATTACCACTGGTTGTACATTCAATTTCTATTGAACCTCCTTGATTTAATGTTACACGTTCAGGAGAAACTTGTGTTGTAGGGAAACCACTGAAATTGTGAATAGTTTGTTTACTGACAAGATTGACATTTGATAATTTGACATTTTAGTGTAAAAAGTGTCAAAATTGACAGTTACTTTAAACATATTTAGATAAATACTTACTTATCATCACTATCTCCGATTGTCACTACAGCAGTTTTTCTTCCAGTAGTACCACTTGCAGACGTAATAGTACATTCATATACACCAGAAATGTCAGGTGAAGCATTACTAATAATTAAAGTACCTCTATCTTCTCTTGAATTGTATGGTAAATCACCACCATGTTTACTCCATCGTATAAGTTGTCCATGTGGAGTTGATGAACATCTAAGTACCACTCTATCACCAGTGGTACCACTAAATGATGATGGTGATATATCTACACGTATTATATCTCCAACACTTCTTTCATGTACAACGATAGTGAATGAAGCCGAATCGGTACCAACACGATTTGTAGCTATGCAAGTATATTCACCAGAGTCAGATATTTGAGTTCGATCAATTCTAAACAATCCATTATCAAATCGCTGGAAGATAAACAACTTTTTTAATCAGATAGTCCGTCTTAATGTGTCATTTGTCAATTTCATATTGGATATCTATCAATTAGAATATTTGACAGGTATACTATAAAGTATATAGTGTAACCACTCTATGAAAAGGAATATGATTTAATTTGACATATGTGTTGGGGTTTTATCCCGCTATTGATTACTTAATGAAATGAATTAAAACCAACTATTAACCAATTAAACTTTTCGTACAGCTTTATTTCGAACTGTTACAACCAACAACAAAATTACAATTATATCGCCAACATGGCGTCTCACTTACAAAAATATGACAATATACATAGAACTTAAAAAGAATAGAACAAAAATGTCAGAACCTATAGGCATTATTATTTGCAGCAGATGCAGTTTGGGTTGCATAATCCACAGGTCCAGTAACGTAAAGAATAGTAGGAACAATATGTCAATTATGACCTTTGACAGTCACTATATATTGTGTGACCACTCTAATAAGACAAGGAAATCTGACAAATAATACGATTTAATGTAACATATAGCAATTGTGATATTTGACATCTGTCAATAGTGTCAATTATGATATTTGTATACTATAAAGTGTATATTGTGACCATTCTAAAATAATAAAATTTGTAAAGGAATATGATTAAATTTGACAACTGTCAATAATGATATTTGATAGAAATTATATAGTGTGTGACCACTCTAAGAAAAGGAAATTTGAAAAGAATACGATTCATATTGACATATGTCAATTATGTCATTTAACATCTGTCAATTAAGACATTTGACAGAAAATATATAGTGTGACTACTCTAACAAAAGGAAATTTAATAAAGAATACGATTAAATGTGACATATGTCAATACTGGTATTTGACATCTGTCAATTATGACATACAATGTGACTACTATATAAAAAGGAAATTTGATAAGGAATACGATAAAATTTGACATACCTGTCCATAACTTAATGGTTGTCCATCAGCTCTAACTACACTAATTTCTGGTGTTGGTACTCCTTGTGCGAAACATTGTATTTCCACTAATTGTCCTTCATCAACTTCAGCAAAAGCTTGAGATAAAGCTATTCTTGGCCTGTGATCATTAGATACTAAAAAAAATTAAAAAAAAAAATTGAAAACAATCTCGGGAAATCGTGAAAAATATGTGAGATTGTAAAAAGAAAGATTGTGGAAAATCGAGAAATAACGTGAAACATTCTGAAAAATGATAGAAAATCGTGAAAAATGGAAAAATTTGTGGAAAATCACGAACAACCGAAAAAAATCCTAGAAAATCAAGAAAAAAGATGGTAAATAGTGGAAAATCGAGAAATATCGTGATAAATCCTAAAAAATGATAGAAAATTGGAAAAATAATGGAAAATCGACAAAAATCGTGGAAAATCAAGAAAAACTTCAAAATCTTCAAACCTTGTGGAAAATCCGGAAAAAAGGTTGGAAATAGTGGAAAATCCGAGAAATATCTTGAAAAATCCAAAAAAATGATAGAAAATTGGAAAAATAATGGAAAATCGACAAAAATCGTGGAAAATCAAGAAAAATCTTCAAACCTGGTGGAAAATCGGAAAAATCTGGAAAATCAAGAAAAAAGGTTGGAAATAGTGGCAAATCGAGAAATATCGTGAAAAATCCTGAAAAATGATAGAAAATTGGAAAAATAATGGAAAATCGACAAAAATCGTAGAAAATCAAGAAAAATCTTCAAACCTAGTGAAAAATCGGAAAAGTCTGGAAAATCAAGAAATAAGGTTGGAAATAGTGGAAAATCGAGAAATATCTTGAAAAATCCTAAAAAATGATAGAAAATTGGAAAAATAATGGAAAATCGACAAAAATCGTGGAAAATCAAGAAAAACTGAAAAAATTGTAGAAAATCAAGAAAAATCTTCAAACGTAGTGAAAAATCGGAAAAGTCTGGAAAATCCAGAAAAAATGTTGGAAATAGTGGAAAATCGGGAAATATCTTGAAAAATCCTAAAAAAATGATAGAAAATCGGAAAAAAACTGGAAAATCAAGAAAAATCTTCAAACCTGGTGGAAAATTGGAAAAAATCTGGAAAATTAAGAAATAAGGTTGGAAATCGTAGCAAATCGAGAAATACCGTGAAAAATCCTGAAAAATGATAGAAAATCAAAAAAACTGGAAAATCAAGAAAAATCTTCAAACCTAGTGGAAAATTGGAAAAGTCTGGAAAATCCAGAAAAAAGGTTGGAAATACTGGAAAATCGAGAAATATCTTGAAAAATCCTGAAAAATGATAGAAAATCGGAAAAAAACTGGAAAATCAAGAAAAATCTTCAAACCTGGTGGAAAATTGGAAAAATCTAGAAAATCAAGAAATAAGGTTGGAAATCGTAGCAAATCGAGAAATACCGTGAAAAATCCTGAAAAATGATAGAAAATAAAAAAAAACTGGAAAATCAAGAAAAATCTTCAAACCTAGTGGAAAATCGGAAAAGTCTGGAAAATCCAGAAAAAAGGTTGGAAATAGTGGAAAATCGAGAAATATCTTGAAAAATCCTGAAAAATGATAGAAAATCGGAAAAAACTGGAAAATCAAGAAAAATCTTCAAACCTGGTGGAAAATCGGAAAAGTCTGGAAAATCCAGAAAAAAGGTTGGAAATAGTGGAAAATCGAGAAATATCTTGAAAAATCCTGAAAAATGATAGAAAATCGGAAAAAAACTGGAAAATCAAGAAAAATCTTCAAACCTGGTGGAAAATTGGAAAAATCTGGAAAATCAAGAAATAAGGTTGGAAATCGTAGCAAATCGAGAAATACCGTGAAAAATCCTGAAAAATGATAGAAAATTGGAAAAATAATGGAAAATCGACGAAAATCTTCAAACCTAATGGAAAATCTGAAAAGTTTGGAAAATCCAGAAAAAAGGTTGGAAATAGTGGAAAATCGAGAAATAGCGTGAAAAATCCTGAAAAATGATAGAAAATCGGAAAAAACTGGCAAATCAAGAAAAATCTTCAAACCTTGTGGAAAATCGGAAAAGTCTGGAAAATCCAGAAAAAAGGTTGGAAATAGTGGAAAATCGAGAAATATCTTGAAAAATCCTGAAAAATGATAGAAAATCGGAAAAAAACTGGAAAATCAAGAAAAATCTTCAAACCTGGTGGAAAATTGGAAAAATCTGGAAAATCAAGAAATAAGGTTGGAAATCGTAGCAAATCGAGAAATACCGTGAAAAATCCTGAAAAATGATAGAAAATCAAAAAAACTGGAAAATCAAGAAAAATCTTCAAACCTAGTGGAAAATCGGAAAAGTCTGGAAAATCCAGAAAAAAGGTTGGAAATAGTGAAAAATCGAGAAATATCTTGAAAAATCCTGAAAAATGATAGAAAATCGGAAAAAAACTGGAAAATCAAGAAAAATCTTCAAACCTGGTGGAAAATTGGAAAAATCTGGAAAATCAAGAAATAAGGTTGGAAATCGTAGCAAATCGAGAAATACCGTGAAAAATCCTGAAAAATGATAGAAAATCAAAAAAACTGGAAAATCAAGAAAATCTTCAAACCTTGTGGAAAATCGGAAAAGTCTGGAAAATCAAGAAAAAAGGTTGGAAATAGTGGAAAATCGAGAAATAGCGTGAAAAATCCTGAAAAATGATAGAAAATCGGAAAAAACTGGCAAATCAAGAAAAATCTTCAAACCTGGTGGAAAATTGGAAAAATCTGGAAAATCAAGAAATAAGGTTGGAAATCGTAGCAAATCGAGAAATACCGTGAAAAATCCTAAAAAATGATAGAAAATAAAAAAAAACTGGAAAATCAAGAAAAATCTTCAAACCTTGTGGAAAATCGGAAAAGTCTGGAAAATCCAGAAAAAAGGTTGGAAATAGTGAAAAATCGAGAAATATCTTGAAAAATCCTGAAAAATGATAGAAAATCGGAAAAAAACTGGAAAATCAAGAAAAATCTTCAAACCTGGTGGAAAATTGGAAAAATCTGGAAAATCAAGAAATAAGGTTGGAAATCGTAGCAAATCGAGAAATACCGTGAAAAATCCTGAAAAATGATAGAAAATCAAAAAAACTGGAAAATCAAGAAAAATCTTCAAACCTTGTGAAAAATCGGAAAAGTCTGGAAAATCAAGAAAAAAGGTTGGAAATAGTGGAAAATCGAGAAATAGCGTGAAAAATCCTGAAAAATGATAGAAAATCGGAAAAAACTGGCAAATCAAGAAAAATCTTCAAACCTTGTGGAAAATCGGAAAAGTCTGGAAAATCCAGAAAAAAGGTTGGAAATAGTGGAAAATCGAGAAATATCTTGAAAAATCCTGAAAAATGATAGAAAATCGGAAAAAAACTGGAAAATCAAGAAAAATCTTCAAACCTGGTGGAAAATTGGAAAAATCTGGAAAATCAAGAAATAAGGTTGGAAATAGTAGCAAATCGAGAAATACCGTGAAAAATCCTGAAAAATGATAGAAAATCAAAAAAACTGGAAAATCAAGAAAAATCTTCAAACCTAGTGGAAAATCGGAAAAGTCTGGAAAATCCAGAAAAAAGGTTGGAAATAGTGGAAAAGCGAGAAATATCTTGAAAAATCCTGAAAAATGATAGAAAATCGGAAAAAAACTGGAAAATCATGAAAAATCTTCAAACCTAGTGGAAAATCGGAAAAGTCTGGAAAATCCAGAAAAAAGGTTGGAAATAGTGGCAAATCGAGAAATATCTAGAAATCCTGAAAATGATAGAAAATCGGAAAAAAACTGGAAAATCAAGAAAAATCTTCAAACCTTGTGGAAAATCGGAAAAATCTGGAAAATCCAGAAAAAAGGTTGGAAATAGTGGCAAATCGAGAAATATCGTGAAAAATCCTGAAAAATGATAGAAAATCGGAAAAAAACTGGAAAATCAAGAAAAATCTTCAAACCTGGTGGAAAATTGGAAAAATCTGGAAAATCAAGAAATAAGGTTGGAAATCGTAGCAAATCGAGAAATACCGTGAAAAATCCTGAAAAATGATAGAAAATCAAAAAAACTGGAAAATCAAGAAAAATCTTCAAACCTTGTGGAAAATCGGAAAAGTCTGGAAAATCAAGAAAAAAGGTTGGAAATAGTGGAAAATCGAGAAATAGCGTGAAAAATCCTGAAAAATGATAGAAAATCGGAAAAAACTGGCAAATCAAGAAAAATCTTCAAACCTTGTGGAAAATCGGAAAAGTCTGGAAAATCCAGAAAAAAGGTTGGAAATAGTGGAAAATCGAGAAATATCTTGAAAAATCCTGAAAAATGATAGAAAATCGGAAAAAAACTGGAAAATCAAGAAAAATCTTCAAACCTGGTGGAAAATTGGAAAAATCTGGAAAATCAAGAAATAAGGTTGGAAATCGTAGCAAATCGAGAAATACCGTGAAAAATCCTGAAAAATGATAGAAAATCAAAAAAACTGGAAAATCAAGAAAAATCTTCAAACCTAGTGGAAAATCGGAAAAGTCTGGAAAATCCAGAAAAAAGGTTGGAAATAGTGGAAAAGCGAGAAATATCTTGAAAAATCCTGAAAAATGAAAGAAAATCGGAAAAAAACTGGAAAATCATGAAAAATCTTCAAACCTAGTGGAAAATCGGAAAAGTCTGGAAAATCCAGAAAAAAGGTTGGAAATAGTGGCAAATCGAGAAATATCTAGAAATCCTGAAAATGATAGAAAATCGGAAAAAAACTGGAAAATCAAGAAAAATCTTCAAACCTTGTGGAAAATCGGAAAAATCTGGAAAATCCAGAAAAAAGGTTGGAAATAGTGGCAAATCGAGAAATATCGTGAAAAATCCTGAAAAATGATAGAAAATCGGAAAAAACTGGAAAATCAAGAAAAATCTTCAAACCTTGTGGAAAATCGGAAAAGTCTGGAAAATCCAGAAAAAAGGTTGGAAATAGTGGCAAATCGAGAAATATCTAGAAATCCTGAAAATGATAGAAAATCGAAAAAAAACTGGAAAATCAAGAAAAATCTTCAAACCTAGTGGAAAATCGGAAAAATCTGGAAAATCAAGAAAAAAGGTTGGAAATAGTGGAAAATCGAGAAATAGCGTGAAAAATCCTGAAAAATGATAGAAAATCGGAAAAAACTGGAATATCAAGAAAAATCTTCAAACCTTGTGGAAAATCGGAAAAGTCTGGAAAATCCAGAAAAAAGGTTGGAAATAGTGGCAAATCGAGAAATATCTAGAAATCCTGAAAATGATAGAAAATCGAAAAAAAACTGGAAAATCAAGAAAAATCTTCAAACCTAGTGGAAAATCGGAAAAGTCTGGAAAATCCAGAAAAAAGGTTGGAAATAGTGGAAAATCGAGAAATATCTTGAAAAATCCTGAAAAATGATAGAAAATCGGAAAAAAACTGGAAAATCAAGAAAAATCTTCAAACCTTGTGGAAAATCGGAAAAGTCTGGAAAATCCAGAAAAAAGGTTGGAAATAGTGGAAAATCGAGAAATATCGTGAAAAATCCTGAAAAATTATAGAAAATCAAAAAAAAACTGGAAAATCAAGAAAAATCTTAAAACCTAGTGGAAAATCGGAAAAGTCTGGAAAATCCAGAAAAAAGGTTGAAAATAATGGAAAATCGAGAAATATCTTGAAAAATCCTAAAAAATGATAAAATCGACAAAAATCGTGGAAAATCAAGAAAAACTAAAAAAAATCTAGAAAATCAAGGAAAATCGGAAAAATCTGGAAAATCAAGAAATAAGGTTGGAAATAGTGGAAAATCGAGAATATCTTGAAAAATCCTGAAAAATGATAGAAAATCAAAAAAAATTGGATAATCAAGAAAAATCTTCAAGCGTAGTGGAAAATCGGAAAAATCTGGAAAATCCAGAAAAAGGGTTGGAAATAGTGGAAAATCGAGAAATATCGTGAAAAATCCTGAAAAATGATAGAAAATTGGAAAAACTGAAAAATCAATAAAAATCTTCAAACCTAGTGGGAAATCGGAAAAAATCTGGAAAAAAATATGATAAATAGTGGAAAATCGACAAAAATCGTGGAAAATCAAGAAAAACTAAAAAAAAATCTAGAAAATCAAGGAAAATCGGAAAAATCATGAAATAAGGTTGGTAAATCGAGAAATATCGTGAAAAATCCTGAAAAATGATAGAAAATCGGAAAAAAAAACTGGAAAATCGATAAAAACGGTGAAAAATCGGAAAAATCAAGAACAAACATGGGAACTACTTATCTAAACATACACAAACCTTTATTTATACTAATACCTGATTTATTATAAGCATTCCTAAGTGAAGCTAAGAGAACATTATAAAATTAAATAAAAATGATATTTAATAAAAAACAAACTCATACCTCCTACATTTAAGTTAACACTAGATGTGTAAATTGTATAACCATCACTAGCTTGACACACATAACGACCAGAATCAGAAACTTTAAGATTCGTTATAACTAAAAGTCCTCTTCCATCATCCACAGCGTGTTCCGGTAAATCCCCATCAGCTTTTCTCCATTGGACTCTAACAGGCTAAAAAAATTTAATAAGAAATCGATTTAAAAATCGATTAATAAACAACTTACTCTTGGTGTAATACGTGATCTAGCTGTACAATTATATCGTACAGTACTACCAACTTCATAAATACCAATATTTGTATCTTCGATTGTAACTTCAATGTTTGGTTCGTGATTGATTTGTGTTGTTGTGTCTGGATATTCAGTTGTTGTTACAGGTCCGACTAAAATTTTATTTTTTAATATTGGTATTACATCTACAATTTATTCGTGAAATAAATTTGTGAATTTATTCAAGATTTTGTTCGTTGAGAAACATTCAAATTCGTTTTATACTGTTTGACATATGTTTTCGTTTTATATGTCAATTTTGACAAATCAATGTTCGATATGTCATTTTTGACATCTGTCATTGTTTTGTATGTCAAGTTTCAACGTTTTGTGTCAATTTTGACATAAGATTTCATTGTATATGTCAATTTTAACAAATCAACGTTAATATGTCATAAATTTTGACATTTTAACTTTTTATATGTCATTTTTGACAAATCAATGTTGCAAATGTCATTTTTGACATCAGTTTTAACATCTGTCATTGTATAATATGACAATTTTGAGCTTATTTTTGTTATATATGTTAATTGTTTGGTAAAAATATTATTCATAAATATCAACGATATCTTCTAACGTACTTTTACAATTTTATATTTTTATATTAGAAATCTATTAAAGAATCTTAAAAATTGATAAATAGACCAAAAATATTGCAAAAATATCGAAGGACGTACGAAAATATTGACAGATGTCAAAGATATTTGAAGATTTATAAATCAGTCAAAAATGTAATTTGACTTAAAATTGAAGTATTTTTATTAAAAATGTTAAAATATTGCAAAAATATTGTCAAATTTGGATAAAGAATGTTAAATATTGTCCAAAAAACTTAAAATTGTACAAAAATATTGACGGATGTCAAAGATATTTGAAGATTTATAGATAGGTCAAAAATGTGGCTTTAGTTAAAATTGACGTATTTTTATTAAAAATGTCAAAATATTGCTAAAATATTGTCAAAATCTGTTAAAGAATCTTAAAAATTGATAAATAGACCAAAAATATTGCAAAAATATTGACAGATGTCAAAGATATTTGAAGATTTCCATATCTATCAAAATATGGATTTACTTAAAAAATAACGTATTTTTATCAAAAATATGTCAAAATATTGATAAAGAATTGTAAAATTTTGTTAATAATGCAATTTTTATCATAAAATATCCACCGATGGTTGAAATATTTGCAGATTTCAAAATTTATGTTAAAAAAAACAGTATTCTAGTTACCGATCTATTTAAAGGAAACTGTAATCTTGTTATCGACATTTTGATGAAAGTTTTGGTTTTTTGGTAAAAATATTATTCATAAATATCAACGATATCTTCTAACGTACTTTTACAATTTTATTTCTTACGAATTTCAACCTTTTTCAACAATTTTTAACAATTTTCAACAATTTTTTACAATCATCAACGATATTTAACGATTTTTCATAAACTTGTCCATTGTAAAAGCAAATTTCAAATAATATCGATTTAAATTTAGAAAGAATCGCCATCTCTAAGTCTGTCACAGTAACATCAAAATTCCAAAGACGAAAATAATAATAAATAAACGACTTATTATTATTATTATTATTTTAATTAAATTAACTTAAAAAAGATAATTATTATTAATATTAGTTAATTTAATAAACAGTAAATAGTTTGTATTTGACTCCTGTACTATTCTTCTTCTTTTTCTATTTATGTAGACTTTTACTTTGACATATTCAACCAGTGTTATGAACATAATTCTTACGTATATTTTTGTAATTCAACACACAATATTATAAATAATTATTGAAAATTGTCTGAAAAGCATAATAAACAGTATTTATTATTACAGTATTTAATTAAATAATAGATCTTTTATTCGTAAGAACGCATATGAAATATGGCAACGTTGTAATCTTAATTGACAGTTGACGTAAATTGAAAATTGTGGTAAAATCTACAAACATTTAAACACACAATTACATACTTTTAGCTTACATTTCTTATAATTACTTTATATTATTATTATTTTTTGAATATTTAGCTTGCCAAAGTAATGAATTCGATTGTGGTGAAAGATGTATTGATATTTCTTTCCGTTGTGATGGAGTTCCAGATTGTAAAGATGAAAGAGATGAATCTGAATGTGGTAAGTTTGGCTTTATAATTGCTTTTCTATGCTTATTTAGCTTTGCTTTCTTTATTATTGGTTATTTCTACAACATTTTGTTTATATTATACGATTATAATTACATTTTTTTGAAGTGATAACTTCTTATGGGAGGGTAACGTACATTTTTATTATATTAACAAAACTTCGAAATTACGTAAAATTAAAAAAGGTATTAACTTTTTTATTTATTAACTTACAGAAAGTTATAACCTATCATAAAAAAGGAAATTTTCTCAGAAATCCAAAATTCCAATTAGTTTTATCATATCTTTTATAGTTTTTAATATACGGGGGAATTACAAAATTTTTGTTAAAATTTGTAATTTCCTCGTATATCGAAAACTAAAAAAGTTATAAAAAAAATAGTTACATTTTTAAATTTGTGAGAAAATTTCCTATCTTTTGATAGGTTATAACTTTTTGTACGTTTATAAATAAAAAAGTTATTAAACTTTGTAAATTTGTTGAAGTTATCACTTCTGTCGCGTGTCATGAGATAGAGTAAAATCTATAATTTATAATGTTATTTTTAGGTCAATGTAAGGCAGATCAATTCGAATGTATATCAGATCGAAGTTGTATTGACCGTGTATTAAAATGTGATGGAAATTCCGATTGTTCCGATAATTCCGATGAATTCGAATGTGAAATAAGATGTTCATCTCTTCAATTCCGATGTGATGATGGAACTTGTATTGATGATTTCCGACAATGTGATCGTATTCGTGATTGTCCCGATGGTTCCGATGAGAATTTATGTCGTAAGTAAATTTATTTATTTATTTATTAAAGTATATATAAAGTGAAATAATTTATAATATTGGCCAATTTTTGGCCAGAAAGTTGCACCGATTCGGATTCGGAGTGGTTCCAGTGTGAAGATGGCGCCTGTATTGCAATGTCTCTACGATGCGACAATTTGACATAAGTTTTCATTTTAACAAATCAACGTTGGATATGTGATTTTTAACATCTGTCATTACTTCACATGTTAAGTTTTAACGTTTTATGTCAATTTTGTCATGTATTGTTGTCATATACGTCAATTTTGACAATTCAACTTTCTATATGTCACTTTTGACAAATCAATGTTGCAAATGTCATTTTTGACATCAGTTTTAACATCTATGAATGTATAATATGACAATTTTGAGCTTATTTTTGTTATATATGTTAATTTTGACATTTCAACTTTCTATATGTCATTTTTAACATTTAGTATTGTTTCGTATGTTAAGTTTCAACGTTTTATGTCAATTTTGACATATGGTTTCGTTTAATATGTCAATTTTGACAAATCAAAGTTGGATATGTCATTTTTGTCATCTGTCATTGTTTTGCATGTCAAGTTTTAACGTTTTATGTTAATTTTGACATATGTTTTCGTTTAATATGTCAATTTTGACAAATCAAATTTGGATATGTCATTTTTGACATCTGCCAATGTTTTGTATGTCAAGTTTTAACGTTTTATATCAATTTTGACATATGTTTTCGTTCAATATGTCAATTTTGACAAATCAAAGTTGTATATGTCATTTTTGACATGTGGCATCTTTTCCAACAATTTTAATATCTGGCAATGTTTAATATGTCATCAATTTTGACATTTTAACTTTTCTATATGTCACTTTTGACAAATCAATGTTGCAAATGTCATTTTTGACTAATGTTATAAGTTCCATCAGTTTTAACGTCTGTCATTGTTTAATATGACAGTTTTGACATTACTTTTGTTATATATGTCAATTTTGAAATGTCAACTATTTATATATCATTTTTGACAAATCAACGTTATATATGTCATTATTTATGACATGTATCACGGTTTTCATCAATTTTAACACATGTCGTTGTCAATTTTGACATTTATTGTTGCTGTATACGTCAATTTTGACATGTCAACTTTTAATCTGTGATTTTTAATATCAAGTATTCTTTTGTACGTCAATTTTCCAACGTTTTATGTCAATTTTGACATGTTTTCGTTTAATATGTCAATTTTGACAAATCAACGTTGTGTATGTCATTTTTGACATCTGTCATTGTTTTGTATGTCAAATTTTAACGTTTTATGTTAATTTTGACATAAGATTTCATTGTATATGTCAATTTTGACAAATCAACGTTAATATGTCATATATTTTGACATTTTAACTTTTTATATGTCACTTTTGACAAATCAATGTTGCAAATGTCATTTTTGACATCAGTTTTAACATCTGTCATTGTATAATATGACAATTTTGAGCTTATTTTTGTTATATATGTTAATTTTTTGGTAAAAATATTATTCACAAATATCAACGATATCTTCTAACGTACTTTTACAATTTTATTTCTTACGAATTTCAACCTTTTTCAACAATTTTTCACAATTTTCAACAATTTTTTACAATCATCAACGATATTTAACGATTTTTCATAAACTTTTCCATTGTAAAAGCAAATTTCAAATAATATCGATTTAAATCGATTTAAAAATCGATCTTTTTTAGAAAGAATCGCCATCTCTAAGTCTGTCACAGTAACATCAAAATTCCAAAAACGAAAATAATAATAAATAAACGACTTATTATTATTATTATTATTTTAATTAAATTAACTTAAAAAAGATAATTATTATTAATATTAGTTAATTTAATAAACAGTAAATAGTTTGTATTTGACTCCTGTACTATTCTTCTTCTTTTTCTATTTATGTAGACTTTTACTTTGACATATTCAACCAGTGTTATGAACATAATTCTTACGTATATTTTTGTAATTCAACACACAATATTATAAATAATTATTGAAAATTGTCTGAAAAGCATAATAAACAGTATTTATTATTACAGTATTTAATTAAATAATAGATCTTTTATTCGTAAGAACGCATATGAAATATGGCAACGTTGTAATCTTAATTGACAGTTGACGTAAATTGAAAATTGTGGTAAAATCTACAAACATTTAAACACACAATTACATACTTTTAGCTTACATTTCTTATAATTACTTTATATTATTATTATTTTTTGAATATTTAGCTTGCCAAAGTAATGAATTCGATTGTGGTGAAAGATGTATTGATATTCTTTCCGTTGTGATGGAGTTCCAGATTGTAAAGATGAAAGAGATGAATCTGAATGTGGTAAGTTTGGCTTTATAATTGCTTTTCTATGCTTATTTAGCTTTGCTTTCTTTATTATTGGTTATTTCTACAACATTTTGTTTATATTATACGATTATAATTACATTTTTTTGAAGTGATAACTTCTTATGGGAGGGTAACGTACATTTTTATTATATTAACAAAACTTCGAAATTACGTAAAATTAAAAAAGCTATTAACTTTTTTATTTATTAACTTACAGAAAGTTATAACCTATCATAAAAAAGGAAATTTTCTCAGAAATCCAAAATTCCAATTAGTTTTATCATATCTTTTATAGTTTTTAATATACGGGGGAATTACAAAATTTTTGTTAAAATTTGTAATTTCCTCGTATATCGAAAACTAAAAAAGTTATAAAAAAAATAGTTACGTTTTTAAATTTGTGAGAAAATTTCCTATCTTTTGATAGGTTATAACTTTTTGTACGTTTATAAATAAAAAAGTTATTAAACTTTGTAAATTTGTTGAAGTTATCACTTCTGTCGCGTGTCATGAGATAGAGTAAAATCTATAATTTATAATGTTATTTTTAGGTCAATGTAAGGCAGATCAATTCGAATGTATATCAGATCGAAGTTGTATTGACAGTGTATTAAAATGTGATGGAAATTCCGATTGTTCCGATAAATTCGAATGTGAAATAAGATGTTCATCTCTTCAATTCCGATGTGATGATGGAACTTGTATTGATGATTTCCGACAATGTGATCGTATTCGTGATTGTCCCGATGGTTCCGATGAGAATTTATGTCGTAAGTAAATTTATTTATTTATTTATTAAAGTATATATAAAGTGAAATAATTTATAATATTGGCCAATTTTTGGCCAGAAAGTTGCACCGATTCGGATTCGGAGTGGTTCCAGTGTGAAGATGGCGCCTGTATCGCAATGTCTCTACGATGCGACAATTTGACATAAGTTTTCATTGTGTATGTCAATTTTAACAAATCAACGTTGGATATGTGATTTTTAACATCTGTCATTACTTCATATGTTAAGTTTTAACATTTTATGTCAATTTTGACATGTATTGTTGTCATATAAGTCAATTTTGACATTTCAACTTTTTATATGTCATTTTTGACAAATAAATGTTGCAAATGTCATTTTTGACATCAGTTTCAACATCTGTCATTGTATAATATGACAATTTTGAGCTTATTTTTGTTATATATGTTAATTTTGACATTTCAACTTTCTATATGTCATATTTAACATTTAGTATTGTTTCGTATATTAAGTTTCAACGTTTTATGTCAATTTTGACATATGTTTTCGTTTAATATGTCAATTTTGTCAAATCAAAGTTGGATATGTCATTTCTGACATCTGTCATTGTTTTGTATGTCAAGTTTTAACGTTTTATGTTAATTTTGGCATATGTTTTCGTTTTATATATCAATTTTGTCAAATCAACGTTGGATATGTCATTTTTAACATCTGTCATTGTTTTGTATGTCAAATTTCAAGGTTTTATGTCAATTTTGACATAAGTTTTCATTGTATATGTCAATTTTGACAAGTCAACGTTGGATATGTGATTTTTGACATCTGTTATTATTTCATATGTTAAGTATCAACGTTTTATGTCAATTTTGACATGTATTGATGTCATATAAGTCAATTTTGACATTTCAACTTTCTATATGTCACTTTTGACAAATAAAAGTTGGATATATCATTTTTGACATCTGTCATTGTTTTGTATGTCAAGTTTTAACATTTTATGTCAATTTCGACATATATTTTCATTTCATATGTCAATTTTGACAAATCAACGTTGGATATGTGATTTCTAACATCTGTCATTACTTCATATGTTAAGTTTCAAAGTTTTATGTCAATTTTAACATATATTGTTGTCATATACGTCAATTTTGACATTTTAACTTTCTATATATCACTTTTGACAAATCAATGTTGCAAATGTCATTTTTGACATGTGTCATTGTTAAATATACCAATTTTAATATAAGTTATCGTTATATACAACGTAATCTTGAATAAATTCATGAATTTTGTTAGGAAAAGCTTATAGATGTACCTAATATAGTATAAAATATATAGATTAGTAAATGTATCTAAATGATGAATAAACAGTAAATAAATAGAAGCAAACATACAATAAAATTGGTTAAAATATACACCTTTTACCTCTTTTTATATATTATGTATTACTTACGTAGAATGCATCTAATTTTATTAATATATATATATATAATGACTCTAACTAGAGTAATAACAATACTAAATCTATACATAAAATTAACGAATTCTAAATATGAAACCATATAAAAATCATTTATGTAACGTTTTAAATGTCAAATATGTTATAATATGTCAAATGTCAACTGTCAAAAATGACAAATGTCAAAAAATGTTCAAAGTCAACAAAAATGCAAAACCGAAGGTTTTGCCGTTTGTTGTCAAATGTCATATGTCATTCTTTTTATGTTGTATTAGTTATTATTAGGAGAAGGTTCATTTTTATAATTTTTCAAATCTGCGTATATTTCGAACATCCTTTCATATTTTTTGAAAAAAAATGCATTTTTGAGAAGTTTTAACACTTTTCTATTCAAATTTAATCATATTTTTATCAAAAATCAATTTTTTTTTAAATTAGCAACTTTTTCTATAACGTTCAAGGCCACTTTTAACAGAATATTTATTTTATGATATAATTCGCAAAAAATCGAAATTTTTAAGAAAATATCGATTAATTTCTGTTTATAATCGATTAATAAAGCTTATTTATCGATTTTTAATCGAAAATAATGAAGGATGTTTGAAATATTAACAGATTTTTAATTTTTGACATTTGTCATGCTCACTAAGATAAAGAAGAAGAATTGTCAGATATTCAATAAAATCGCAATTTTTAATAAAAATATCGATTAATTTGTGTTTATAATCGATTAATTAAGCGTATTTATCGATATTTGATCGAAAATAATAAAGGATGTTTGAAATATTAACAGATTTTTAATTTTTGACATTTGTCATGCTCACTAAGAAAAAGAAGAAGAAGAAAAGTTTTAATGAAAATATCGATTAATTTGTGTTTATAATCGATTAATAAAACGTATTTATCGATTTTTTATCGAAAATATTGAAGGATGTTTGAAATATAAGCAGATTTATAATTTTTGACAGATTGATCTCTTATTTGTATAATTTTTGAAATCTGCGTATATTTCGAACATCATTTGATATTTTTTGAAAAAAATTGCATTTTTGACAAATTTTAACAGTTTTCTGTTCAAATTTAATCATATTTTTATCAAAAATAGATTTTTTTAAAAATTTAGCAACTTTTTCTATAACGTTCAAGGCCACTTTTGACAGAATATCTATTTTATGATATAATTCGCATAAAATCGAAATTTTTAAGAAAATATCAATTAATTTGTCATTATAATCGATTAATAAAGCTTATTTATCGATATTTAATCGAAAATAATGAAGAATGTTTGAAATATTAACTGATTTTTAATTTTTGACATCTGTCATGCTCACTAAGATAAAGAAGAAGAATTGTCAGATATTCAATAAAATCGCAATTTTTAATAAAAATATCGATTAATTTGTGTTTATAATCGATTAATTAAGCGTATTTATCGATATTTGATCGAAAATAATAAAGGATGTTTGAAATATTAACAGATTTTTAATTTTTGACATTTGTCATGCTCACTAAGAAAAAGAAGAAGAAGAAAAGTTTTAATGAAAATATCGATTAATTTGTGTTTAAAACCAATTAATTAAACTTATTTATCGATTTTTAATCGAAAATAATGAAGGATGTTTGAAATATTAACGGATTTTTAATTTTTGACATCTGTCATGCTCACTAAGATAAAGAAGAAGAATTGTCAGATATTCAATAAAATCGCAATTTTTAATAAAAATATCGATTAATTTGTGTTTATAATCGATTAATTAAGCGTATTTATCGATATTTGATCGAAAATAATAAAGGATGTTTGAAATATTAACAGATTTTTAATTTTTGACATTTGTCATGCTCACTAAGAAAAAGAAGAAGAAGAAAAGTTTTAATGAAAATATCGATTAATTTGTGTTTATAATCGATTAATAAAACGTATTTATCGATTTTTTATCGAAAATATTGAAGGATGTTTGAAATATAAGCAGATTTATAATTTTTGACAGATTGATCTCTTATTTGTATAATTTTTGAAATCTGCGTATATTTCGAACATCCTTTGATACTTTTTGAAACAAATTGCATTTTTAACAAATTTTAACAGTTTTCTGTTCAAATTTAATAATATTTTTATCAAAAATAGATTTTTTTAAAAAATTAGCAACTTTTTCTATAACGTTCACGGCCACTTTTGACAGAATATCTATTTTATGATATAATTCGCATAAAATCGAAATTTTTAAGAAAATATCAATTAATTTGTCATTATAATCGATTAATAAAGCTTATTTATCGATATTTAATCGAAAATAATGAAGAATGTTTGAAATATTAACTGATTTTTAATTTTTGACATCTGTCATGCTCACTAAGATAAAGAAGAAGAATTGTCAGATATTCAATAAAATCGCAATTTTTAATAAAAATATCGATTAATTTGTGTTTATAATCGATTAATTAAGCGTATTTATCGATATTTGATCGAAAATAATAAAGGATGTTTGAAATATTAACAGATTTTTAATTTTTGACATTTGTCATGCTCACTAAGAAAAAGAAGAAGAAGAAAAGTTTTAATGAAAATATCGATTAATTTGTGTTTAAAACCAATTAATTAAACTTATTTATCGATTTTTAATCGAAAATAATGAAGGATGTTTGAAATATTAACGGATTTTTAATTTTTGACATCTGTCATGCTCACTAAGATAAAGAAGAAGAATTGTCAGATATTCAATAAAATCGCAATTTTTAATAAAAATATCGATTAATTTGTGTTTATAATCGATTAATTAAGCGTATTTATCGATATTTGATCGAAAATAATAAAGGATGTTTGAAATATTAACAGATTTTTAATTTTTGACATTTGTCATGCTCACTAAGAAAAAGAAGAAGAAGAAAAGTTTTAATGAAAATATCGATTAATTTGTGTTTATAATCGATTAATTAAGCTTATTTATCGATTTTTAATCGAAAATAATGAAAGATGTTTGAAATATTAACGGATTTTTAATTTTTGACATTTGTCATGCTCACTAAGAAAAAGAATTGTCAGATATTTAATAAAATCGTAATTTTTTAAGAAAATATCGATTAATTTGTGTTTATAATCGATTAATTAAGCTTATTTATCGATTTTTAATCGAAAATAATGAAGGATGTTTGAAATATTAACTGATTTTTAATTTTTGACATCTGTCATGCTCACTAAGATAAAGAAGAAGAATTGTCAGATATTCAATAAAATCGCAATTTTTAATAAAAATATTGCTAAATTTGTGTTTATAATCGATTAATTAAGCGTATTTATCGATATTTGATCGAAAATAATAAAGGATGTTTGAAATATTAACAGATTTTTAATTTTTGACATTTGTCATGCTCACTAAGAAAAAGAAGAAGAAGAAAAGTTTTAATGAAAATATCGATTAATTTGTGTTTATAATCGATTAATTAAGCGTATTTATCGATTTTTTATCGAAAATAATGAAGGATGTTTGAAATATTAACGGATTTTTATTTTTTGACATTTATCATGCTCACTAAGAAAAAGAAGAAGAATTGTCAGGTATTCAATAAAATCGTAATTTTTTAAGAAATTATCGATTAATTTGTGTTTATAATCGATTAATTAAGCTTATTTATCGAGTTTTATACAATTTTCCTCTTACAATCATATTTTTAGGTCGTGCAAGTATGCAATAGATGACACTGTTTATATTTAATTTTTTATCGATAAAAAAACAGGGGAAATTAATGTATAAAAAAAGTAAAAATTGTAAAAAAGGAAATGAAAAAAAAATATTTATTGTTAGGCGGTACGAAGTTCGCCGGGCCAGCTAGTACAAAAATAAATGTCAAAAATGTGTCATTATATGGTTCCACATCACTATAAACCTAAATCTCTATACATAAAATATATATTATATAATATAAACAACGTTAAAACAAAAGCTTGTATCAATAAATGAAACTATATATTTCCATCATCAAACCTTTCTTGGGACCAATAACACCATAAACACTTTTAACTTCTTTTTCATCCTTATTTCGAACCACACATCTCACCTTTTGTTCATTACAACCAACCAATACAGAAAATGTTGCTTTTCCTGCACCAGGATTATATCTCGTTTCGTGTATTTCAAATAGATTCAAACCTTCAATACTTAAATAGTAATTTGGTGAAGCTGCATATTTATAATCACAACTGAAATTTACTTGAGCTCCTATTGGTGCGTGAATGTTTGTTGGATTTATTGTCAATTCCAGTTTAGGTAATACTATATGTAATAATATATTGTTTTATATATAAATATATAACAAAAAAAGAGTGTGCGTGTAACCTTTACGCGTGATTGAAGTAAAACTTATTTGACGTACGTATCATCACAAAATAAATTCCGTCAAAATCTTCCGTTAAGGCGGAAACATAGTATTAAAACGTGACACGACGCCACGTCACCCGATGCATGTTAGTCCATATATTTATGTTGCGGCGTGTGGTCACATAGCGTGTTGTCTATGTGCTTCTAACTGTATTAAATATATGGAATTGAGAGGTACTAACATGCGTCGGGTGGCGTGGCGTCGTGTCACGTTTTGATAGTATGTTTCCGCCTTTAGAATATGACATCATAGTAGATGAACAACGCCGGTTCTAGACCACTACTTCCAAATTTCGCCGCTAGATGTCGCCACAGGTGGCGCTGTTGGTTGAAATCTGTGCTAAATGGTTCGGAACTTGGCTAAAGTGCGCCAAATTTGAATTTTTAAATCTTTAGGGGGCGCTAGCAGCCAATTCTTCTTTTCGTATATTTTGAATTTTTCGCGCTTCACTGTAATCGTACCAACTTGACATGCCTCACATTATCTCAACTCACCCTAACTCACCCTACCACCCCTCATTATCAACCCCAGTGCCCAAATAGAACTTAGAATAATTTTGTATGAGAATAAGTGTAGAAAAAAAATTCTGTGTGATGTCTGTTGTGGTATTCGAACCCACAAAGTCATGTGTAGAATGTTGACGCCTTAACCAACACGGCTATTAACTGACTTGAAAAATAAAGTTGAAATGTGTTAGAGAAACAGCTCCGTCTACGTCATATACGGTTTGAAGTAAATAATAAAAGCGGGTGACCTTGGTGCGGGTTCGCGATGGGAAACAATTATTAGTATTATTCTTAGAAATTGTAAATTATGCAAAATGATTAGTGAAGCGCGAAAAATTCAAAATATACGAAAAGAAGAATTGGCTGCTAGCGCCCCCTAAAGATTTAAAAATTCAAATTTGCCGCACTTTAGCCAAGTTCCGAACCATTTAGCACAGATTTCAACCAACAGCGCCACCTGTGGCGACATCTAGCGGCGAAATTTGGAAGTAGTGGTCTAGAACCGGCGTTGTTCATCTACTCATCATGTTCCGTTAGAAAATAAATCTGAGTTACTCCTAGTCGCGCCTAAACAAGTTTTACTTCAAAACTTATCTATCCTAACTATAACAACCTATTATATTTAACATGCTATTAGTTATATCGAAAACCTTACCTTCAAATTCACAATTTCTTCCAGTATATTCAGGTTTACAATGACAAATAACTCTTTGATCACTTCCTAATTCACAACTTTCTTCATTATCATTACAAGGACACTTCGTACACGATCCTAATGGTTTATGTTGATCGAAATAGAGATCTTTATAATAACCAGCATCACAAGATTCACAAGAAGTTCCTTCATAACCTTGTGGACATCTACAAATCTCCACCACTGATGCTCTTCCGTTATCGGTGTATTGTTCGACAGCGGTATCGAGAGTGATATCACTCAAATAAGCTCGACTGGTATCGCTCGATTGAGTGGCTCGGATAAGAATAGCTTCGACATTAGATAGAGCTGTTAGAATGTCTTCACGTGATGCTGATCGAGGACCTTGTGATTGATCCAAACGGAACCAATCGGTGGTTGGGTGAAGAGAAACTGATACTTGCTGAAATTTATATATAAAAATGTCAACTGTTTGAATTCTTAAATGTCAAAAGTGTTCGTTAAGAAACATTCAAATTCTTGTTCGTTTTATATGTCAATTTTGACAAATCAACGTTGGATACGTCATTTTTGACATCTGTCATTGTTTTGTATGTCAAGTTTCAACGTTTTGTGTGAATTTTGACATGAAATTTCATTGTATATGTCAATTTTGACAAATCAACGTTGTATATGTCATTTTTGACATGTGTCATCTTTTCCATCAATTTTAATATCTGGAAATGTTTAATATGTCATCAATTTTGACATTTTAAATTTTTATATAGCATTTTTGACAAATCATTGTTGCAAATGTCATTTTTGACATCAGTTTCAACATCTGTCATTGTATAATATGTCAATTTTGAGCTTATTTTTGTTATATATGTTAATTTTGACAAATCAAAGTTGGATATGTCATTTTTAACATCTGTCATTGTTTTTCATGTCAAGTTTTAACTTTATATGTCAATTTTGACACAAATTTTCGTTTTATATGTCAATTTTGACAAATCAACGTTGGATATGTCATTTTTAACATCTGTCATTGTTTTTCATGTCAAGTTTTAACTTTTTATGTCAATTTTGACATATGTTTTCGTTTTATATGTCAATTTTGACAAATCAACGTTGTATATGTCATTTTTGACATGTGTCATCTTTTCCATCAATTTTAATATCTGGAAATGTTTAATATGTCATCAATTTTGACATTTTAACTTTTTATATGTCACTTTATCCAAAATAATGTTGCAAATGTCATTTTTGACATCTGTCATTGTTTTGTAAGTCAAGTTTTAACGTTTTATGTTAATTTTGACATATGTTTTCGTTTTATATGTCAATTTTGACAAATCAACGTTGGATATGTCATTTTTAACATCTGTCATTGTTTTTAATGTCAAGTTTTAACTTTATATGTCAATTTTGACATAAATTTTCATTGTATATGTCAATTTTGACAAATCAAAGTTGGATATATCATGACATTTGACTATTGTCAATTATGACATTTGACTTTTGTCAATTATGACATTTGACTTTTGTCAATTATGATACTTGACTTCTGTAAATTATGACATTTGAATTTTGTCAATTATGACATTTGATTTTGTCAATTATGACATTTGACTTTTGTCAATTATGACTTTTGACTTTTGTCAATTATGACATTTGACTTTTGTCAATTATAACATTTGACTTTTGTCAATTATGACATTTGACTTTTATCAATTATGACATTTGACTTTTGTCAATTATGACATTTGATTTTTGTCAATTATGACATTTGACTTTTGTCAATTATAACATTTGACTTTTGTCAATTATGACATTTGAATTTTGTCAATTATGACAATTGACTTTTGTCAATTATGACATTTGACTTTTGTCAATTATGTCTTTTGACTTTTGTCAATTATGACATTTGACTTTTGTCAATTATAACATTTGACTTTTGGTCAATTATGACATTTGACTTTTATCAATTATGACATTTGACTTTTGTCAATTATGACATTTGAATTTTGTCAATTATGACATTTGACTTTTGTCAATTATGACATTTGACTTTTGTCAATTATGACATTTGAATTTTGTCAATTATGACATTTGACTTTTGTCAATTATGACTTTTGACTTTTGTCAATTATGACATTTGACTTTTGTCAATTATGACATTTGACTTTTGTCAATTATGACTTTTGTCAATTATGACATTTGACTTTTGTCAATTATGACATTTGACTTTTGTCAATTATGACATTTGAATTTTGTCAATTATGACATTTGACTTTTGTCAATTATGACTTTTGACTTTTGTCAATTATGACATTTGACTTTTGTCAATTATGACATTTGACTTTTGTCAATTATGACATTTGACTTCTGTCAATTATGACATTTGAATTTTGTCAATTATGACATTTGACTTTTGTCAATTATGACATTTGACTTTTGTCAATTATGACATTTGATTTTTGTCAATTATCACATTTGACTTTTGTCAATTATGACATTTGACTTTTGTCAATTATGACATTTGATTTTTGTCAATTATGACATTTGACTTTTGTCAATTATGACATTTGAATTTTGTCAATTATGACATTTGAATTTTGTCAATTATGACATTTGACTTTTGTCAATTATGACATTTGACTTCTGTCAATTATGACTTTTGACAATTATGACATTTGACTTTTGTCAATTATGACATTTGACTTTTGTCAATTATGACATTTGACTTCTGTCAATTATGACTTTTGACAATTATGACATTTGACTTTTGTCAATTATGACATTTGACTTTTGTCAATTATGACATTTGACTTCTGTCAATTATGACTTTTGTCAATTATGACATTTGACTTTAGTCAATTATGACATTTGACTTTTGTCAATTATGACATTTGACTTTTGTCAATTATGACATTTGACTTCTGTCAATTATGACATTTGAATTTTGTCAATTATGACATTTGAATTTTGTCAGTTATGACATTTGACTTTTGTCAATTATGACATTTGACTTTTGTCAATTATGACATTTGACTTTTGTCAATTATGACATTTGAATTTTGTCAATTATGACATTTGACTTTAGTCAATTATGACATTTGACTTTTGTCAATTATGACATTTGACTTTTGTCAATTATGACATTTGACTTTAGTCAATTATGACATTTGACTTTTGTCAATTATGACATTTGACTTTTGTCAATTATGACATTTGACTTCTGTCAATTATGACATTTGAATTTTGTCAATTATGACATTTGAATTTTGTCAGTTATGACATTTGACTTTTGTCAATTATGACATTTGACTTTTGTCAATTATGACATTTGACTTTTGTCAATTATGACATTTGAATTTTGTCAATTATGACATTTGACTTTTGTCAATTATGACATTTGATTTTTGTCAATTATGACATTTGACTTTTGTCAATTATAACATTTGACTTTTGTCAATTATGACATTTGACTTTTGTCAATTATGACATTTGACTTTTGTCAATTATGACATTTGATTTTTGTCAATTATGACATTTGACTTTTGTCAATTATGACATTTGACTTCTGTCAATTATGACTTTTGACAATTATGACATTTGACTTTTGTCAATTATGACATTTGACTTTTGTCAATTATGACATTTGACTTCTGTCAATTATGACTTTTCACAATTATGACATTTGACTTTTGTCAATTATGACATTTGACTTTTGTCAATTATGACATTTGACTTTTGTCAATTATGACATTTGAATTTTGTCAATTATGACATTTGAATTTTGTCAATTATGACATTTGAATTTTGTCAATTATGACATTTGAATTTTGTCAATTATGACATTTGACTTTTGTCAATTATGACATTTGACTTTTGTCAATTATGACATTTGACTTTTGTCAATTATGACATTTGACTTTTGTCAATTATGACATTTGAATTTTGTCAATTATGACAGTTGAATTTTGTCAATTATGACATTTGAATTTTGTCAATTATGACATTTGACTTTTGTCAATTATGACATTTGACTTTTGTCAATTATGACATTTGAATTTTGTCAATTATGACATTTGACTTTTGTCAATTATGACATTTGACTTTTGTCAATTATGACATTTGAATTTTGTCAATTATGACATTTGACTTTTGTCAATTATGACATTTGACTTTTGTCAATTATGACTTTTGACAATTATGACATTTGACTTTTGTCAATTATGACATTTGACTTTTGTCAATTATGACATTTGACTTCTGTCAATTATGACTTTTGACAATTATGACATTTGACTTTTGTCAATTATGACATTTGACTTTTGTCAATTATGACATTTGACTTTTGTCAATTATGACATTTGACTTTTGTCAATTATGACTTTTGACAATTATGACTTTTGACAATTATGACTTTTGACAATTATGACATTTGACTTTTGTCAATTATGACATTTGACTTTTGTCAATTATGACATTTGACTTTTGTCAATTATGACATTTGACTTTTGTCAATTATGACATTTGACTTTTGTCAATTATGACATTTGACTTCTGTCAATTATGACTTTTGACAATTATGACATTTGACTTTTGTCAATTATGACATTTTATATCATGGTTAGGTGAAGAGAAACTGATACTTGCTAAAATTTATATACAAAAAAAAAATGAGTTGTCAAATAACAAAAAAATGTCAACTGTTTGAGTTCTTAAATATCAAAAGTGTCAACCAAATGTAAAAAGTAATGTAACGAAACTACGTCACTGGGTGAATGTTAAGTCTATCCGAAACTCTCTAGAATCTAGAATGATCGAGAGATGGCTCTGCGGGTGAATGTTCTGGTACCAAAAACAATAAAGGACCCTTTTCTCGAAGTCTCTGATTCTCGAATGTGAGATGGCGTCGCAGTATAAATAAATTGAACGAAAGTTAATGTTAATAATTCCAAATATGACAAATGTCAACTGTCTGAAATCTCAAATGTCAAAAAGTGTCAACTGTCAGAAATGGTAAATGTCAAATATGAGTTCATTGCGATTGCGATACAAAACTTACATTAACAATCTCTTCTCGTTCTTCAACAGGATTAGTCCAAAAAATAGTAACACCATTTCCAATAATAATAACATCCTTATCGGGTACATATCTAGCTTGCGGTCTTTGAGTATACCTCTGCGAAAATTCCAATTTCCCACCATAACTTCTAATTTGATTACCAGTAAACGCACTTGGAAGTGACCAATATAAAGTTTCTCTATTACTTGGTAAAAATCCGTAACCAATTTCATTCAAATATTCATTAAAATCGAAATTATCGTGAATTCGTGTACGTAATGATTCATCAGTGATTGAAAATCCATTTTGCGATTTGGTGATTTGATATGGAATTTGTTCGATGAAAAGATTACTTTCTGTACATTCTGATGTTACTCCGGAACAGAAACAGAATTCGCAACCATCGCTCGAATTGGAATTTAGTCCATAAGTGCCTGAGATGCATCGGTCACAATTGTTACCCACAACATTGCTCTGTATAAATAAATAAATTTATAATTAGTAGATTTCCTGACATTTTAGAAAGTAGAGATAACACAATAAACACACTCAAAACAAATTTAGTTTGTTATTAGTAAGTTTTGATACCTTGCAAGTACATCTACCATCATAACATTCTGAAGAAATTGATCCTCTAGGATCACAATTACATGGTGGTGGTGTTCCTCTATAACTACATGGAATACCATTAGCTGGATCACCAGTATATCCTGGTAAACATTCATCACAATAATCACCAGTTGTACCATTTTGACAATTCTATAAATATTCAATTATTATAAAAAAAAAATGTGAGCCGTCACGGGACGCCTGGCAGATGTGAAACATCGACATTATTGTGTAAAAGTAATATGCAGAAAAGAACAGATTGTGATAGGAACTAAATATGTCATAATGATAAAATAAAATATTACGATTTTTTCCAGATAACGATGACTATTTATTGAATAAATTTAAAAAGTGATTTCGTTTAGCTTTTTATTTAATTGCCTTAAATTCAATAATCTTAAAAAAGGAAATTATTAAAACACAAATTTATATAGAAGTACGTTACTATATCAATATAATTGTAGTTACTTCATAATTTTAGTACAAACAAAAAGCGATACTAAATAAAAAATAGGAAAATGATGAATTTAACTATGAATACAACTTTATCGTTGAATAACTTTTAAACGGTATTTAAATGGGAAATGTATTATGATTTAGGCACGGGTTAATGTGAATATTAAGGGCTGGTTTGGGTCTGATAATTTTTGTTAGGTCATAATCTAAAAATTTGATGATGGGTGTTTGGAGAACAAAACCAAATTTGGGAAATAACGGACACCCCAATGTATATAGAGTAGGTAGGTACTCACTCGTTTTTATTCAATATTTTTTCATCACTTTCTTTATTAAAACTTTGTTTATTCATATTTAAAACTTATACACAAATTTTACGCGGACAACTATATGACAACTATTCACCAACAATCAAGTTTGATTGACTAGCTGTCAATTTTACAGGTCAGCAAAATATGTAGGTATATTATGTTGCCTATACAAACAAACATTTTTAGATATATAGAATAGATAGTAGGCGGAATCGAGTTAGGTTTTTATGAAACAATTCATACCCTGTCCCGCCAAATTTTTGAATCGATGAGCTTTTTCCCCCTATTGTTGGCGCGCCACCGTCGCGTCGCTCAAAACATGACACCAATTTCATATAAGATATCAGTACATCTCTTATCGATTATTATCGATGCGTTAGGTTTTTTACGTCATGACGTCACCGTCGCCACGCCAGAAATCTGATTTACGTGCGGCTATAGATATTTCACATCAAAAGTGATTTCGTTTAGCTTTTTATTTAATTGCCTTAAATTCAATAATCTTAAAAAAGGAAATTATTAAAACACAAATTTATATAGAAGTACGTTACTATATCAATATAATTGTAGTTACTTCATAATTTTAGTACAAACAAAAAGCGATACTAAATAAAAAATAGGAAAATGATGAATTTAACTATGAATACAACTTTATCGTTGAATAACTTTTAAACGGTATTTAAATGGGAAATGTATTATGATTTAGGCACGGGTTAATGTGAATATTAAGGGCTGGTTTGGGTCTGATAATTTTTGTTAGGTCATAATCTAAAATTTTGATGATGGGTGTTTGGAGAACAAAACCAAATTTGGGAAATAACGGACACCCCAATGTATATAGAGTAGGTAGGTACTCACTCATTTTTATTCAATATTTTTTCATCACTTTCTTTATTAACACTTTGTTTATTCATATTTAAAACTTATACACAAATTTTACGCGGACAACTATATGACAACTATTCACCAACAATCAATTTTGATTGACTAGCTGTCAATTTTACAGGTCAGCAAAATATATAGGTATATTATGTTGCCTATACAAACAAACATTTTTAGATATATAGAATAGATAGTAGGCGGAATCGAGTTAGGTTTTTATGAAACAATTCATACCCTGTCCCGCCAAATTTTTGAATCGATGAGCTTTTTCCCCCTATTGTTGGCGCGCCACCGTCGCGTCGCTCAAAACATGACACCAATTTCATATAAGATATCAGTACATCTCTTATCGATTATTATCGATGCGTTAGGTTTTTTACGTCATGACGTCACCGTCGCCACGCGAGAAATCTGATTTACGTGCCGCTATAGATGTTTCACATCAATAATATAAATGTTAAATATAATTAAACAAACATACTCTACAAAGTCCAGTATCTGGATCACAATCATCCGAAAAACCATTACAATTACATTTCTCGCATAAACCAAGATATAAACCATTTGGTGTACGTGTAAAACCAACATCACAATTTTCACAAGATAAACCAGTATAACCTATTGGACAATGACATTGTTCTACTTCTAAGGCTCTTTGTAAACCTGTATTACGTTCGCTAGCGACATCTAGCGAAACTGATATTAATCTAGAAATATACAAAACATTATTGAAAAGTGACAAATATTAAATGTCAATTGTCAATAACAAAACTTTCAAACGTCAAAAAGTAGATTATCAAATATGTCAAAAGTTTTAAAAATATGAAAAATTAAATTGTAAAAGTTCAAAATATCAATCATTGTCAAACATGTCAAATGTGTAAAATGTCATTTTTAACATTCTTACATATTTATATAGCGATTTTTGACATTTAACATTATGATACACTGATATGTCAATTTTTGACATTTAACATATTTATATATCAGTTGTTGACATTTGACACTGAAAATATGACAATTTTGACATTTATCACAACAAATGTGACGAAATTGATATTCTGATATATCAATTTTTGCCATTTGACATACTTATATGCCAGTTGTTGACATTTGACAATTTCGACATTCTCACTTACTAATATATCAATTTTTAACATTTGGCATTAGAAACATGACAAAATTGACATTCTGTTATATTAATATGTCAATTTTTGACATTTTACATATTTATATATCAGTTGTTGACATTTAATACTGCAAATATGACAATTTTGACATTTTTTCTTACTTATTATCGATTTTTGACAATTGACAATACAAACATGGCAAAATTGACATTTTCATATACTTATATGTCAGTTGATGACAATTGACAATGCAAAAATAAAAATTCTGACATTCTCATTTACTTATATATCAATTTTTGACAATTGACAGTACAAACATGGCAAAATTGACATTCTGGTATACTTTTATGTCAATTTTTTTCATTTGTTTCATTTATATGTCAGTTGATGACAATTGACAATGCAAATATGAAAATTCTGACATTCTCATTTACTTATATATCAATTTTTGACAATTGACAGTACAAACATGGCAAAATTGACATTCTGGTATACTTTTATGTCAATTTTTTTCATTTTATTCATTTATATGTCAGTTGATGACAATTGACAATGCAAATATGAAAATTCTGACATTCTCATTTACTTATATATCAATTTTTGACAATTGACAGTACAAACATGGCAAAATTGACATTCTGGTATACTTTTATGTCAATTTTTTTCATTTTATTCATTTATATGTCAGTTGATGACAATTGACAATGCAAATATGAAAATTCTGACATTCTCATTTACTTATATATCAATTTTTGACAATTGACAGTACAAACATGACAAAATTGACATTCTGGTATACTTTAATGTCAATTTTTTTCATTTGTTTCATTTATATGTCAGTTGATGACATTTGACAATGCAAATATGAAAATTCTGACATTTTCATTTACTTATATATCAATTTTTGACAATTGACTGTACAAACATGGCAAAATTGACATTCTGGTATACTTTAATGTCAATTTTTTTCATTTGATTCATTTATATGTTAGTTGATGACAATTGACAATGCAAATATAAAAATTCTGACATTCTCATTTACTTATATATCAATTTTTGACAATTGACAATACAAACATGGTAAAATTGACATTCTGGTATACTTTTATGTCAATTTTTTTCATTTGATTCATTTATATGTCAGTTGATGACATTTGACAATGCAAATATGAAAATTCTGACATTTTCATTTACTTATATATCAATTTTTGACAATTGACAGTACAAACATGGCAAAATTGTCATTCTGGTATAATTTTATGTCAATTTTTTTCATTTGATTCATTTATATGTCAGTTGACGACATTTGACAATGCAAATATGAAAATTCTGACATTCTCATTTACTTATATATCAATTTTTGACAATTGACAGTACAAACATGGCAAAATTGACATTCTGGTATACTTTTATGTCAATTTTTTTCATTTGATTCATTTATATGTCAGTTGATGACATTTGACAATGCAAATATGAAAATTCTGACATTTTCATTTACTTATATATCAATTTTTGACAATTGACAGTACAAACATGGCAAAATTGACATTCTGGTATACTTTTATGTCAATTTTTTTCATTTGTTTCATTTATATGTCAGTTGATGACAATTGACAATGCAAATATGAAAATTCTGACATTCTCATTTACTTATATATCAATTTTTGACAATTGACAGTACAAAAATGGCAAAATTGACATTCTGGTATACTTTTATGTCAATTTTTTTCATTTGATTCATTTATATGTCAGTTGATGACAATTGACAATGCAAATATGAAAATTCTGACATTTTCATTTACTTATATATCAATTTTTGACAATTGACAGTACAAACATGGCATAATTGACATTCTGGTATACTTTTATGTCAATTTTTTTCATTTGATTCATTTATATGTCAGTTGATGACAATTGACAATGCAAATATGAAAATTCTGACATTCTCATTTACTTATATATCAATTTTTGACAATTGACAGTACAAAAATGGCAAAATTGACATTCTGGTATACTTTTATGTCAATTTTTTTCATTTGATTCATTTATATGTCAGTTGATGACAATTGACAATGCAAATATGAAAATTCTGACATTCTCATTTACTTATATATCAATTTTTGACAATTGACAGTACAAACATGGCAAAATTGACATTCTGGTATACTTTTATGTCAATTTTTTTCATTTGATTCATTTATATGTCAGTTGATGACAATTGACAATGCAAATATGAAAATTCTGACATTTTCATTTACTTATATATCAATTTTTGACAATTGACAGTACAAACATGGCAAAATTGACATTCTGGTATACTTTTATGTCAATTTTTTTTATTTGATTCATTTATATGTCAGTTGATGACAATTGACAATGCAAATATGAAAATTCTGACATTCTCATTTACTTATATATCAATTTTTGACAATTGACAGTACAAACATGGCAAAATTGACATTCTGGTATACTTTTATGTCAATTTTTTTCATTTGATTCATTTATATATCAGTTGATGACATTTGACAATGCAAATATGAAAATTCTGACATTCTCATTTACTTATATATCAATTTTTGACAATTGACAGTACAAACATGGCAAAATTGACATTCTGGTATACTTTTATGTCAATTTTTTTCATTTGATTCATTTATATATCAGTTGATGACATTTGACAATGCAAATATGAAAATTCTGACATTCTCATTTACTTATATATCAATTTTTGACAATTGACAGTACAAACATGGCAAAATTGACATTCTGGTATACTTTTATGTCAATTTTTTTCATTTGAATCATTTATATGTCAGTTGATGACAATTGACAATGCAAATATGAAAATTCTGACATTCTCATTTACTTATATATCAATTTTTGACAATTGACAGTACAAACATGGCAAAATTGACATTCTGGTATACTTTAATGTCAATTTTTTTCATTTGATTCATTTATATGTCAGTTGATGACAATTGACAATGCAAATATGAAAATTCTGACATTCTCATTTACTTATATATCAATTTTTGACAATTGACAGTACAAACATGGCATAATTGACATTCTGGTAAACTTTTATGTCAATTTTTTTCATTTGATTCATTTATATGTCAGTTGATGACAATTGACAATGCAAATATGAAAATTCTGACATTCTCATTTACTTATATATCAATTTTTGACAATTGACAGTACAAACATGGCAAAATTGACATTCTGGTATACTTTTATGTCAATTTTTTTCATTTGATTCATTTATATGTCAGTTGATGACAATTGACAATGCAAATATGAAAATTCTGACATTCGCATTTACTTATATATCAATTTTTGACAATTGACAGTACAAACATGGCAAAATTGACATTCTGGTATACTTTTATGTCAATTTTTTTCATTTGATTCATTTATATGTCAGTTGATGACATTTGACAATGCAAATATGAAAATTCTGACATTTTCATTTACTTATATATCAATTTTTGACAATTGACAGTACAAACATGGCAAAATTGACATTCTGGTATACTTTTATGTCAATTTTTTTCATTTGATTTATTTATATGTCAGTTGATGACAATTGACAATGCAAATATGAAAATTCTGACATTCTCATTTACTTATATATCAATTTTTGACAATTGACAGTACAAACATGGCATAATTGACATTCTGGTATACTTTTATGTCAATTTTTTTCATTTGATTCATTTATATGTCAGTTGATGACATTTGACAATGCAAATATGAAAATTCTGACATGCTCATTTACTTATATATCAATTTTTGACAATTGACAGTACAAACATGGCAAAATTGACATTCTGGTATAATTTTATGTCAATTTTTTTCATTTGATTCATTTATATGTCAGTTGATGACAATTGACAATGCAAATATGAAAATTCTGACATTTTCATTTACTTATATATCAATTTTTGACAATTGACATTACAAACATGGCAAAATTGACATTCTGGTATACTTTAATGTCAATTTTTTTTATTTGATTCATTTATATGTCAGTTGATGACATTTGACAATGCAAATATGAAAATTCTGACATTTTCATTTACTTATATATCAATTTTTGACAATTGACAGTACAAACATGGCAAAATTGACATTCTGGTATACTTTTATGTCAATTTTTTTCATTTGATTCATTTATATGTCAGTTGATGACAATTGACAATGCAAATATGAAAATTCTGACATTTTCATTTACTTATATATCAATTTTTGACAATTGACATTACAAACATGGCAAAATTGACATTCTGGTATACTTTAATGTCAATTTTTTTTATTTGATTCATTTATATGTCAGTTGATGACATTTGACAATGCAAATATGAAAATTCTGACATTTTCATTTACTTATATATCAATTTTTGACAGTTGACAGTACAAACATGGCAAAATTGACATTTGGTATACTTTTATGTCAATTTTTTTCATTTGATTCATTTATATGTCAGTTGATGACATTTGACAATGCAAATATGAAAATTCTGACATTTTCATTTACTTATATATCAATTTTTGACAATTGACATTACAAACATGGCAAAATTGACATTCTGGTATACTTTAATGTCAATTTTTTTTATTTGATTCATTTATATGTCAGTTGATGACATTTGACAATGCAAATATGAAAATTCTGACATTTTCATTTACTTATATATCAATTTTTGACAATTGACAGTACAAACATGGCAAAATTGACATTCTGGTATACTTTTATGTCAATTTTTTTCATTTGATTCATTTATATGTCAGTTGATGACAATTGACAATGCAAATATGAAAATTCTGACATTTTCATTTACTTATATATCAATTTTTGACAATTGACAGTACAAACATGCCAAAATTGACGTTCTGGTATACTTTTATGTAAATTTTTTTTATTTGATTCATTTATGTCAGTTGATGACATTTGACAATGCAAATATGAAAATTCTGACATTCTCATTTACTAATATATCAATTTTTGACAATTGACAGTACAAACATGGCAAAATTGACATTCTGGTATACTTTTATGTCAATTTTTTTTCATTTGATTCATTTATATGTCAGTTGATGACATTTGACAATGCAAATATGAAAATTCTGACATTTTCATTTACTTATATATCAATTTTTGACAGTTGACAGTACAAACATGGCAAAATTGACATTCTGGTATACTTTTATGTCAATTTTTTTCATTTGATTCATTTATATGTCAGTTGATGACAATTGACAATGCAAATATGAAAATTCTGACATTTTCATTTACTTATATATCAATTTTTGACAATTGACAGTACAAACATGGCAAAATTGACATTCTGGTATACTTTTATGTCAATTTTTTTCATTTGATTCATTTATATGTCAGTTGATGACAATTGACAATGCAAATATGAAAATTCTGACATTCTCATTTACTTATATATCAATTTTTGACAATTGACAGTACAAACATGGCAAAATTGACAATCTGGTAAACTTTTATGTCAATTTTTTTCATTTGATTCATTTATATGTCAGTTGATGACAATTGACAATGCAAATATGAAAATTCTGACATTCTCATTTACTTATATATCAATTTTTGACAATTGACAGTACAAACATGGCAAAATTGACATTCTGGTATACTTTTATGTCAATTTTTTTCATTTGATTCATTTATATGTCAGTTGATGACAATTGACAATGCAAATATGAAAATTCTGACATTTTCATTTACTTATATATCAATTTTTGACAATTGACATTACAAACATGGCAAAATTGACATTCTGGTATACTTTTATGTCAATTTTTTTCATTTGATTCATTTATATGTCAGTTGATGACAATTGACAATGCAAATATGAAAATTCTGACATTTTCATTTACTTATATATCAATTTTTGACAGTTGACAGTACAAACATGGCAAAATTGACATTCTGGTATACTTTTATGTCAATTTTTTTCATTTGATTCATTTATATGTCAGTTGATGACAATTGACAATGCAAATATGAAAATTCTGACATTTTCATTTACTTATATATCAATTTTTGACAATTGACAGTACAAACATGGCAAAATTGACATTCTGGTATACTTTTATGTCAATTTTTTTCATTTGATTCATTTATATGTCAGTTGATGACAATTGACAATGCAAATATGAAAATTCTGACATTCTCATTTACTTATATATCAATTTTTGACAATTGACAGTACAAACATGGCAAAATTGACATTCTGGTATACTTTTATGTCAATTTTTTTCATTTGATTCATTTATATGTCAGTTGATGACAATTGACAATGCAAATATAAAAATTCTGACATTTCCATTTACTTATATATCAATTTTTGACAATTGACAGTACAAACATGACAAAATTGACATTCTGGTATACTTATAAGAGTGTCAAATGTCAAAAATTGACATGTTTGCATTGTCAAATGTCAAAATTGTCATGTTTGCATTGTCAAATGTTAAAATTGTCATATTTGCATTGTCAAATGTCAAAATTGTCATACAAATATATCAGAATGTCAATTTTGACATTTTTGTAGTGTCAAATGTCAAAAATTGATAAATAAGTAATCAACAATGTCAAAATTATCATATTTGCATTGTCAAATATCAGCAAGTTTTATATAAGTATGTCAAATGTCAATAAGTGACATATAAGAATATCACAATGTCAATTTTGTCTTGTTTGTACTGTCAATTGTCAAAAATCGACATTTAGAATGACAGTTGACAAATTTAATGCGTCAATTGCTAGAATTATTGTGACAGTTAACATAGTAAAAGTGACAGTTGACAGTTGAAAAAGTTAGTTTGACAGTCGACACAGTTAAAGTAACGAATTTCAAAATTAGAATGATAAGTAGACAGTTAATTCAGTTACGTTAAAATGACAGTTGACAATGTTAAAGTGTCAATTGGTTGAATTTATATAGAAGTTAACACAATTGAAAGATGAAAAAGTTAGTTTGACAGTTGAAAAGTGACAGTTAACACAGTTAAAGTGACAATTGAATCGGTAATGGGACATTTGACATAGTTAAAGTAACTAATATCAAGCTTAGAGTGGACAGTTAACACAGTTAGAATGACAATTGTCAAAGTAAAAGTGACAGCTGTCAAAGTTAAAGTGACAATTGACAAAGTTAAAATGTCAATTAATAGAATTATTGTGACAGTTGACAGTTGAAAAAGTTAGTGTCACTCTCGACAGAGTAAAAATAACCAATGTCAAACTTAAAGTGACAAGTGACAGTTAACACAGTTAAGTGACAGTTATAATGACAGCAGACAAAGTTAAAATGACAGTTGAGACAACTAAAGTGTAAAATTGATAAAATTCACATTTAAAATGATAGTTGACGTAAACAAACTTCAAAAATGACATTTAATTGATAGATTAACACTAAATTTGACATTTAAATGACAGTTGATGTAAACAAACTTCAAAAATGATGTTTAATTGACAGTTTAACACTAAATTTGATATTTAAATGACAGTTGACGTGAACAAACTTCAAAAATGACATTTAATTGATAGATTAACACTAAATTTGACATTTAAATGACAGTTGATGTAAACAAACTTCAAAAATGATGTTTAATTGATAGTTTAACACTAAATTTGTTATTTAAATGACAGTTGACGTGAACAAACTTCAAAAATGGCATTTAATTGGATGATTACTGGTAAATTTGACATTTAAATGTCAGTTGACAATGTTATAGTGACAATTGATAGAATTAATATGAAATTTAATACAGTTAAAGTGACAGTTGCCAATTAAACAGTTATCACCGAGTTAAATAACGTATCAAACTTAAAGTGACAAGTTACAGCTGACACTTTGACAGTTGACAAATTTGAAATGACAAGTGGCGGTTGACAAAATTAGAGTAACAGTTAGAGTGACATTTAGAATGACAGTTGACAAATTTAATGCGTCAATTGATAGAATTATTGTGACAGTTAACATAGTAAAAGTGACAGTTGATAGTTGTAAAAGTTAGTTTGACAGTCGACACAGTTAAAGTAACGAATGTCAAAATTAGAATGATAAGTAGACAGTTAATTCAGTTAAGTTAAAATGACATTTGACAATGTTAAAGTGTCAATTGATTGAATTTATATAAAAGTTAACACAATTGAAAGATAAAAAAGTTAGTTTGACAGTTGAAAAGTGACAGTTAACACAGTTAAAGTGACAATTGAATCGGTAATGGGACATTTGACATAGTTAAAGTAACTAATATCAAGCTTAGAGTGGACAGTTAACACAGTTAGAATGACAATTGTCAAAGTAAAAGTGACAGCTGTCAAAGTTAAAGTGACAATTGACAAAGTCAAAATGTCAATTAATAGAATTGTTGTGACAGTTGACAGTTGAAAAACTTAAAGTGACAAGTGACAGTTAACACAGTTATAATGACAGCAGACAAAGTTAAAATGACAGTTGAGACAACTAAAGTGTAAAATTGATAAAATTCACATTTAAAATGATAGTTGACATAAACAAACTTCAAAAATGACATTTAATTGATAGATTAACACTAAATTTGACATTTAAATGACAGTTGATGTAAACAAACTTCAAAAATGTTGTTTAATTGACAGTTTAACACTACATTTGATATTTAAATGATAGTTGACGTAAACAAACTTTAAAAATGACATTTAATTGGATGATTACTGGTAAATTTGACATTTAAATGTCAGTTGACAATGTTATAGTGACAATTGATAGAATTAATATGAAATTTAATACAGTTAAAGTGACAGTTGCCAATTAAACAGTTATCACCGAGTTAAATAACGTATCAAACTTAAAGTGACAAGTTACAGTTGACACTTTGACAGTTGACAAATTTGAAATGACAAGTGGCAGTTGACAAAATTAGAGTAACAGTTAGAGTGACATTTAGAATGACAGTTGACAAATTTAATGCGTCAATTGATAGAATTATTGTGACAGTTAACATAGTAAAAGTGACAGTTGACAGTTGAAAAAGTTAGTTTGACAGTCGACACAGTTAAAGTAACGAATTTCAAAATTAGAATGATAAGTTAATTCAGTTACTCTAAAATGACAGTTGACAATGTTAAAGTGTCAATTGGTTGAATTTATATAGAAATTAACACAATTGAAAGATAAAAAAGTTAGTTTGACAGTTGAAAAGTGACAGTTAACACAGTTAAAGTGACAATTGAATCGGTAATGGGACATTTGACATAGTTAAAGTAACTAATATCAAGCTTAGAGTGGACAGTTAACACAGTTAGAATGACAATTGTCAAAGTAAAAGTGACAGCTGTCAAATTTAAAGTGACAATTGACAAAATTAAAATGTCAATTGATAGAATTATTATGACAGTTGACAGTTGAAAAAGTTAGTGTCACTCTCGACAGAGTAAAAATAACCAATGTCAAACTTAAAGTGACAAGTGACAGTTAACACAGTTAAGTGACAGTTATAATGACAGCAGACAAAGTTAAAATGACAGTTGAAACAACTAAAGTGTAAAATTGATAAAATTCACATTTAAAATGATAGTTGACGTAAACAAACTTCAAAAATGACATTTAATTGATAGATTAACACTAAATTTGACATTTAAATGACAGTTGATGTAAACAAACTTCAAAAATGTTTAATTGACAGTTTAACACTAAATTTGATATTTAAATGACAGTTGACGTGAACAAACTTCAAAAATGGCATTTAATTGGATGATTACTGGTAAATTTGACATTTAAATGTCAGTTGACAATGTTATAGTGACAATTGATAGAATTAATATGAAATTTAATACAGTTAAAGTGACAGTTGCTAATTAAACAGTTATTACCGAGTTAAATAACGTATCAAACTTAAAGTGACAAGTTACATCTGACACTTTGACAGTTGACAAATTTAAAATGACAAGTGGCAGTTGACAAAATTAGAGTAACAGTTAGAGTGACATTTAGAATGACAGTTGACAAATTTAATGCGTCAATTGATAGAATTATTGTGACAGTTAACATAGTAAAAGTGACAGTTGACAGTTGAAAAAGTTAGTTTGACAGTCGACACAGTTAAAGTAACGAATTTCAAAATTAGAATGATAAGTAGACAGTTAATTCAGTTACGTTAAAATGACAGTTGACAATGTTAAAGTGTCAATTGGTTGAATTTATATAGAAGTTAACACAATTGAAAGATAAAAAAGTTAGTTTGACAGTTGAAAAGTGACAGTTAACACAGTTAAAGTGACAATTGAATCGGTAATGGGACATTTGACATAGTTAAAGTAACGAATATCAAGCTTAGAGTGGACAGTTAACACAGTTAGAATGACAATTGTCAAAGTAAAAGTGACAGCTGTCAAAGTTAAAGTGACAATTGACAAAGTCATAATGTCAATTAATAGAATTATTGTGACAGTTGACAGTTGAAAAAGTTAGTGTCACTCTCGACAGAGTAAAAATAACCAATGTCAAACTTAAAGTGACAAGTGACAGTTAACAGAGTTAAGTGACAGTTATAATGACAGCAGACAAAGTTAAAATGACAGTTGAGACAACTAAAGTATAAAATTGATAAAATTTACATTTAAAATGATAGTTGACATAAACAAACTTCAAAAATGACATTTATTTGACAGATTAACACTAAATTTGACATTTAAATGACAGTTGATGTAAACAAACTTCAAAAATGATGTTTAATTGACAGTTTAACACTAAATTTGATATTTAAATGACAGTTGACGTGAACAAACTTCAAAAATGGCATTTAATTGGATGATTACTGGTAAATTTGACATTTAAATGTCAGTTGACAATGTTATAGTGACAATTGATAGAATTAATATGAAATTTAATACAGTTAAAGTGACAGTTGCCAATTAAACAGTTATCACCGAGTTAAATAACGTATCAAACTTAAAGTGACAAGTTACAGCTGACACTTTGACAGTTGACAAATTTAAAATGACAAGTGGCAGCTGACAAAATTAGAGTAACAGTTAGACTGACATTTAGAATGACAGTTGACAAATTTAATGCGTCAATTGATAGAATTATTGTGACAGTTAACATAGTAAAAGTGACAGTTGATAGTTGTAAAAGTTAGTTTGACAGTTAACACAGTTAAAGTGACAATTGAAAATTGAATAGGTAATGGGACATTTGACGCAGTTAAAGTAACGAATTTCAAACTTAGAGTGACAAGTGACAGTTAACACAGTTAGAGTGACACTTAAAATGACAGTTATCAAAGTAAAAGTGACAGCTGTCAAAGTTAAAGTGACAATTGACAAAGTCAAAAATTACAATTAATAGAATTATGGTGACAGTTGACAGTTGAAAAAGTTAGTGTCACTCTCGACAGAGTAAAAATAACCAATGTCAAACTTAAAGTGACAAGTGACAGTTAACACAGTTAAGTGACAGTTATAATGACAGCAGACAAAGTTAAAATGACAGTTGAGACAACTAAAGTGTAAAATTGATAAAATTCACATTTAAAATGATAGTTGACGTAAACAAACTTCAAAAATGACATTTAATTGATAGATTAACACTAAATTTGACATTTAAATGACAGTTGATGTAAACAAACTTCAAAAATGATGTTTAATTGACAGTTTAACACTAAATTTGATATTTAAATGACAGTTGACGTGAACAAACTTCAAAAATGACATTTAATTGATAGATTAACACTAAATTTGACATTTAAATGACAGTTGATGTAAACAAACTTCAAAAATGATGTTTAATTGACAGTTTAATAATAAATTTGATATTTAAATGACAGTTGACGTGAACAAACTTCAAAAATGGCATTTAATTGGATGATTAACAATAAATTTGACATTTAAATGACAGTTGATGTAAACAAACTTCAAAAATGACATTTAATTGACAGTTTAACACTAAATTTGATATTTAAATGACAGTTGACGTGAACAAACTTCAAAAATGGCATTTAATTGGATGATTAACAATAAATTTGACATTTAAATGACAGTTGATGTAAACAAACTTCAAAAATGACATTTAATTGACAGTTTAACACTAAATTTGATATTTAAATGACAGTTGACGTGAACAAACTTCAAAAATGGCATTTAATTGGATGATTACTGGTAAATTTGACATTTAAATGTCAGTTGACAATGTTATAGTGACAATTGATAGAATTAATATGAAATTTAATACAGTTAAAGTGACAGTTGCCAATTAAACAGTTATCACCGAGTTAAATAACGTATCAAACTTAAAGTGACAAGTTACAGTTGACACTTTGACAGTTGACAAATTTGAAATGACAAGTGGCAGTTGACAAAATTAGAGTAACAGTTAGAGTGACATTTAGAATGACAGTTGACAAATTTAATGCGTCAATTGATAGAATTATTGTGACAGTTAACATAGTAAAAGTGACAGTTGACAGTTGAAAAAGTTAGTTTGACAGTCGACACAGTTAAAGTAACGAATTTCAAAATTAGAATGATAAGTTAATTCAGTTACTCTAAAATGACAGTTGACAATGTTAAAGTGTCAATTGGTTGAATTTATATAGAAATTAACACAATTGAAAGATAAAAAAGTTAGTTTGACAGTTGAAAAGTGACAGTTAACACAGTTAAAGTGACAATTGAATCGGTAATGGGACATTTGACATAGTTAAAGTTACTAATATCAAGCTTAGAGTGGACAGTTAACACAGTTAGAATGACAATTGTCAAAGTAAAAGTGACAGCTGTCAAAGTTAAAGTGACAATTGACAAAGTCAAAATGTCAATTGATAGAATTATTATGACAGTTGACAGTTGAAAAAGTTAGTGTCACTCTCGACAGAGTAAAAATAACCAATGTCAAACTTAAAGTGACAAGTGACAGTTAACACAGTTAAGTGACAGTTATAATGACAGCAGACAAAGTTAAAATGACAGTTGAGACAACTAAAGTGTAAAATTGATAAAATTCACATTTAAAATGATAGTTGACGTAAACAAACTTCAAAAATGACATTTAATTGATAGATTAAAACTAAATTTGACATTTAAATGACAGTTGATGTAAACAAACTTCAAAAATGATGTTTAATTGACAGTTTAACACTAAATTTGATATTTAAATGACAGTTGACGTGAACAAACTTCAAAAATGGCATTTAATTGGATGATTAACAATAAATTTGACATTTAAATGACAGTTGATGTAAACAAACTTCAAAAATGACATTTAATTGACAGTTTAACACTAAATTTGATATTTAAATGACAGTTGACGTGAACAAACTTCAAAAATGGCATTTAATTGGATGATTACTGGTAAATTTGACATTTAAATGTCAGTTGACAATGTTATAGTGACAATTGATAGAATTAATATGAAATTTAATACAGTTAAAGTGACAGTTGCCAATTAAACAGTTATCACCGAGTTAAATAACGTATCAAACTTAAAGTGACAAGTTACAGCTGACACTTTGACAGTTGACAAATTTGAAATGACAAGTGGCAGTTGACAAAATTAGAGTAACAGTTAGAGTGACATTTAGAATGACAGTTGACAAATTTAATGCGTTAATTGATAGAATTATTGTGACAGTTAACATAGTAAAAGTGACAGTTGATAGTTGTAAAAGTTAGTTTGACAGTCGACACAGTTAAAGTAACGAATTTCAAAATTAGAATGATAAGTAGACAGTTAATTCAGTTACGTTAAAATGACAGTTGACAATGTTAAAGTGTCAATTGGTTGAATTTATATAAAAGTTAACACAATTGAAAGATGAAAAAGTTAGTTTGACAGTTGAAAAGTGACAGTTAACACAGTTAAAGTGACAATTGAATCGGTAATGGGACATTTGACATAGTTAAAGTAACTAATATCAAGCTTAGAGTGGACAGTTAACACAGTTAGAATGACAATTGTCAAAGTAAAAGTGACAGCTGTCAAAGTTAAAGTGACAATTGACAAAGTTAAAATGTCAATTGATAGAATTATTATGACAGTTGACAATTGAAAAAGTTAGTGTCACTCTCGACAGAGTAAAAATAACCAATGTCAAACTTAAAGTGATAAGTGACAGTTAACACAGTTAAGTGACAGTTATAATGACAGTCGACAAAGTTAAAATGACAGTTGAGACAAATAAAAGTAAATGAAAATGTCATAATGACATATAAGTGTGTCAAATGTCTAAAATTGACATATATTTCAGTTGTTGACATTTGACAATGCAAATATGAAAATTCTGACATTTTCATTTACTTATATATCAATTTTTGACAATTGACAGTACAAACATGGCAAAATTGACATTCTGGTATACTTTTATGTCAATTTTTTTCATTTGATTCATTTATATGTCAGTTGATGACAATTGACAATGCAAATATGAAAATTCTGACATTCTCATTTACTTATATATCAATTTTTGACAATTGACAGTATAAACATGGCAATATTGACATTCTGGTATACTTTTATGTCAATTTTTTTCATTTGATTCATTTATATGTCAGTTGATGACAATTGACAATGCAAATATGAAAATTCTGACATTCTCATTTACTTATATATCAATTTTTGACAATTGACAGTACAAACATGGCAAAATTGACATTCTGGTATACTTTTATGTCAATTTTTTTCATTTGTTTCATTTATATGTCAGTTGATGACAATTGACAATGCAAATATGAAAATTCTGACATTTTCATTTACTTATATATCAATTTTTGACAATTGACAGTATAAACATGGCAATATTGACATTCTGGTATACTTTTATGTCAATTTTTTTCATTTGTTTCATTTATATGTCAGTTGATGACAATTGACAATGCAAATATGAAAATTCTGACATTCTCATTTACTTATATATCAATTTTTGACAATTGACAGTACAAACATGGCAAAATTGACATTCTGGTATACTTTTATGTCAATTTTTTTCATTTGATTCATTTATATGTCAGTTGATGACAATTGACAATGCAAATATGAAAATTCTGACATTCTCATTTACTTATATATCAATTTTTGACAATTGACAGTATAAACATGGCAATATTGACATTCTGGTATACTTTTATGTCAATTTTTTTCATTTGATTCATTTATATGTCAGTTGATGACAATTGACAATGCAAATATGAAAATTCTGACATTCTCATTTACTTATATATCAATTTTTGACAATTGACAGTATAAACATGGCAATATTGACATTCTGGTATACTTTTATGTCAATTTTTTTCATTTGTTTCATTTATATGTCAGTTGATGACAATTGACAATGCAAATATGAAAATTCTGACATTCTCATTTACTTATATATCAATTTTTGACAATTGACAGTACAAACATGGCAAAATTGACATTCTGGTATACTTTTATGTCAATTTTTTTCATTTGATTCATTTATATGTCAGTTGATGACAATTGACAATGCAAATATGAAAATTCTGACATTTTCATTTACTTATATATCAATTTTTGACAATTGACAGTACAAACATGGCAAAATTGACATTCTGGTATACTTATAAGAGTGTCAAATGTCAAAAATTGACATGTTTGCATTGTCAAATGTCAAAATTGTCATGTTTGCATTGTCAAATGTTAAAATTGTCATATTTGCATTGTCAAATGTCAAAATTGTCATACAAATATATCAGAATGTCAATTTTGACATTTTTGTAGTGTCAAATGTCAAAAATTGATAAATAAGTAATTAACAATGTCAAAATTATCATATTTGCATTGTCAAATATCAGCAAGTTTTATATAAGTATGTCAAATGTCAATAAGTGACATATAAGAATATCAGAATGTCAATTTTGTCTTGTTTGTACTGTCAATTGTCAAAAATCGACATTTAGAATGACAGTTGACAAATTTAATGCGTTAATTGATAGAATTATTGTGACAGTTAACATAGTAAAAGTGACAGTTGACAGTTGAAAAAGTTAGTTTGACAGTCGACACAGTTAAAGTAACGAATTTCAAAATTAGAATGATAAGTAGACAGTTAATTCAGTTACGTTAAAATGACAGTTGACAATGTTAAAGTGTCAATTGGTTGAATTTATATAGAAGTTAAAACAATTGAAAGATAAAAAAGTTAGTTTGACAGTTGAAAAGTGACAGTTAACACAGTTAAAGTGACAATTGAATCGGTAATGGGACATTTGACATAGTTAAAGTAACTAATATCAAGCTTAGAGTGGACAGTTAACACAGTTAGAATGAAAATTGTCAAAGTAAAAGTGACAGCTGTCAAATTTAAAGTGACAATTGACAAAGTTAAAATGTCAATTGATAGAATTATTATGACAGTTGACAGTTGAAAAAGTTAGTGTCACTCTCGACAGAGTAAAAATAACCAATGTCAAACTTAAAGTGACAAGTGACAGTTAACACAGTTAAGTGACAGTTATAATGACAGCAGACAAAGTTAAAATGACAGTTGAGACAACTAAAGTGTAAAATTGATAAAATTCACATTTAAAATGATAGTTGACGTAAACAAACTTCAAAAATGACATTTAATTGATAGATTAACACTAAATTTGACATTTAAATGACAGTTGATGTAAACAAACTTCAAAAATGATGTTTAATTGATAGTTTAACACTAAATTTGATATTTAAATGACAGTTGACGTGAACAAACTTCAAAAATGGCATTTAATTGGATGATTACTGGTAAATTTGACATTTAAATGTCAATTGACAATGTTATAGTGACAATTGATAGAATTAATATGAAATTTAATACAGTTAAAGTGACAGTTGCCAATTAAACAGTTATCACCGAGTTAAATAACGTATCAAACTTAAAGTGACAAGTTACAGCTGACACTTTGACAGTTGACAAATTTGAAATGACAAGTGGCAGTTGACAAATTTGAAATGACAAGTGGCAGTTGACAAATTTGAAATGACAAGTGGCAGTTGACAAATTTGAAATGACAAGTGGCAGTTGACAAAATTAGAAGTTAACACAGTTAAGTGACAGTTATAATGACAGTAGACAAAGTTAAAATGACAGTTGAGACAAATAAAAGTAAATGAAAATGTCATAATGACATATAAGTGTGTCAAATGTCTAAAATTGACAGTTGTTGACATTTGACAGTGCAAATATGAAAATTTTAACATAATCATTTACTTATATATCGATTTTTGACAATTGACAGTACAAACAAGACAAAAAATGTATAATAAAGAAAATTTAACGTACGAAGATTCCTTAGTGTTGGTGAAGTAAGTGGCCTTGATATAAATAGCTTCCAAATCAGCTAAAACCATAAGTAAATGTTCTCTATCAGCAACTTGTCCATCAGTACGTTGCCAATATTGTTCCAAAATTGGTACAGCAAAAGTTTGTTGACCAGCTTGATTTTGTGTATGATTTCGGTTGTAATATAACAAATTGATATTGTTTTTCTAAAATTTTATACCAAAATTAGTTAGACTTTTATAAAGATTCTGAACACCAAATGAAATACTTACACTAACAAGTTCAACATCAGCAACATTATTTCTTGAACTTTGTCCACCAGGTATAGATGTATGTCTTAATGAATATCTTAAATATCCTCCATAAGAAGTTAATTTATTACCTTGATATCTTGATGGTAATGACCAATAATAAACTTTCGATGGTGTAAATGAACTATATGAAATATGTCGATTTTGTGAATCTAATGTTATACCTTGAGTAATTGGTACTTCTCGATTAAGATTTTCAACTACTTTAAATTCTTGAATTGATGATACAAATATACTATTTATCTAAAATTTAATTAATTAAATTTAGTTTAAATTTGATAAATTTTTTCTGTTATTACTTGTTCTCGATACCATTTTGAACTTGAACATTGTGTAGAAACTCCCATACAGAAACAAGAAACACATCCAAATTGATGATTTGGACTTAAATAGAATGAATTTGCCTTACATTGATTACAAGTCGGACCATCAACCAAGTTCTAGAAAAGATTTTATTAATAATCACATTTATTAAATATTCATACCTTTACTGAACAAACTTTTATATTTTTTAAAAATTTTGATGAGAAGTGATAAAACGGTACTTTTCTACAAAAAATTGGCAAAACCAGACTGTTTCGCTCTATTAGAGCTCATCAGGTTTGTCCCTGACTAATATTTGTTATTAAAGTGTCCGCGCTAGGAATAATTGTTTTAAAAATAAACAGTAGTAACTACTTACCGTATAGCATCATAATTCGGGTTAAACAGAAGCTTTTGTAATCTTCTATATATATAAAAATGAAACCAGTTTTCCTTGGTCATGGCATCACGCGTGAATGGCTGGACCGATTTTACTAATTCTTTTTGTGTTGTATTTGTTATTATTAGGAGAAGGTTATTACGGAAAAAAATATTAAGAAAATCTCTCAGAAATATTGAAAAATAGACATTTAATTTTGCATATTTTAAAAAACGCGCGTAACGAATGTCAATGTCATTCACAGCCATAGACTATATTGAAAGAGCATCGTTTGTTCGGAAACGTAGTTACTTAATTAAATTAACCTGTGAAATCACACCCATAACCCACGCGTGAATGGCTGAACCGATTTTACTAATTCTTTTTATGTTGTATTAGTTATTATTAGGAGAAGGTTCATTTTTCAAATCTGCGTATATTTCGAACATCCTTTCATATTTTTTGAAAAAAATTGCATTTTTGAGAAGTTTTAACACTTTTCTATTCAAATTTAATCATATTTTAATCAAAAATCAATTTTTTTTTTAAATTAGCAACTTTTTCTATAACGTTCAAGGCCACTTTTAACAGAATATCTATTTTATGATATAATTCGCATAAAATCGAAATTTTTAAGAAAATATCAATTAATTTCTGTTTATAATCGATTAATAAAGCTTATTTATCGATTTTTAATCGAAAATAATGAAGGATGTTTGAAATATTAACAGATTTTCAAATTTTGACATCTGTCATGCTCACTGAGAAAAAGAAGAAAAATTGTCAAATATTCAATAAAATTGCAATTTTTGATTAAAATGTTGATTAATTTGTGTTTAAAATCGATTAATTAAGCTTATTTATCGATTTTTAATCAAAAATAATGAAGGATGTTTGAAATATTAACGGATTTTTAATTCTTGACATCTGTCATGCTCACTAAGATAAAGAAGAAGAATTGTCAGATATTCAATAAAACCGCAATTTTTAATAAAAATATCGATTAATTTGTGTTTATAATCGATTATTTAAGCGTATTTATCGATATTTGATCGAAAATAATAAAGGATGTTTGAAATATTAACAGATTTTTAATTTTTGACATTTGTCATGCTCACTAAGAAAAAGAAGAAGAAGAAAAGTTTTAATGAAAATATCGATTAATTTGTGTTTATAATCGATTAATAAAAAGTATTTATCGATTTTTTATCGAAAATATTGAAGGATGTTTGAAATATAAGCAGATTTATAATTTTTGACAGATTGATCTCTTATTTGTATAATTTTTGAAATCTGCGTATATTTCGAACATCACTTGATATTTTTTGAAAAAAATTTCATTTTTGACAAATTTTAACAGTTTTCTGTTTAAATTTAATAATATTTTTATCAAAAATAGATTTTTTTAAAAAATTAGCAACTTTTTCTATAACGTTCAAGGCCACTTTTGACAGAATATCTATTTTATGATATAATTCGCATAAAATCGAAATTTTTAAGAAAATATCAATTAATTTGTCATTATAATCGATTAATAAAGCTTATTTATCGATATTTAACCGAAAATAATAAAGGATGTTTGAAATATTAACAGATTTTTAAATTTTGACATCTGTCATGCTCACTGAGAAAAAGAAGAAGAATTGTCAAATATTCAACAAAATTGCAATTTTGATAAAAATATCGATTAATTTGTGTTTAAAACCAATTAATTAAGCTTATTTATCGATTTTTAATCGAAAATAATGAAGGATGTTTGAAATATTAACGGATTTTTAATTTTTGACACTTGTCATGCTCACTAAGAAAAAGAAGAAGAATTGTCAGATATTCAATAAAATCGTAATTTTTTAAGAAAATATCGATTAATTTGTGTTTATAATCGATTAATTAAGCGTATTTATCGATTTTTTATCGAAAATAATGAAGGATGTTTGAAATATTAACGGATTTTTAATTTTTGACATTTGTCATGCCCACTAAGAAAAAGAAGAAGAATTGTCAGATATTCAATAAAATCGTAATTTTTTAAGAAAATATCGATTAATTTGTGTTTATAATCGATTAATTAAGCTTAATTATCGATTTTTAATCGAAAATAATGAAGGATGTTTGAAATATTAACGGATTTTTAATTTTTGACATTTGTCATGCTCACTAAGAAAAAGAAGAAGAATTGTCAGATATTCAATAAAATCATAATTTTTTAAGAAAATATCGATTAATTTGTGTTTATAATCGATTAATTAAGCTTATTTATCGATTTTTAATCGAAAATAATGAAGGATGTTTGAAATATTAACGGATTTTTAATTTTTGACATTTGTCATGCTCACTAAGAAAAAGAAGAAGAATTGTAAGATATTCAATAAAATCGTAATTTTTTAAGAAAATATCGATTAATTTGTGTTTATAATCGATTAATTAAGCTTATTTATCGATTTTTTATCGAAAATAATGAAGGATGTTTGAAATATTAACGGATTTTTAATTTTTGACATCTGTCATGCTCACTAAGATAAAGAAGAAGAATTGTCAGATATTCAATAAAATCCCAATTTTTTAAGAAAATATCGATTAATTTGTGTTTATAATCGATTAATTAAGCTTATTTATCGATTTTTAATCGAAAATAATGAAGGATGTTTGAAATATTAACTGATTTTTAATTTTTGACATCTGTCATGCTCACTAAGATAAAGAAGAAGAATTGTCAGATATTCAATAAAATCCCAATTTTTAATAAAAATATTGATTAATTTGTGTTTATAATCGATTAATTAAGCTTATTTATCGATTTTTAATCGAAAATAATGAAGGATGTTTGAAATATTAACGGATTTTTAATTTTTGACACTTGTCATGCTCACTAAGAAAAAGAAGAAGAATTGTCAGATATTCAATAAAATCGTAATTTTTTAAGAAAATATCGATTAATTTGTGTTTATAATCGATTAATTAAGCGTATTTATCGATTTTTTATCGAAAATAATGAAGGATGTTTGAAATATTAACGGATTTTTAATTTTTGACACTTGTCATGCTCACTAAGAAAAAGAAGAAGAATTGTCAGATATTCAATAAAATCGTAATTTTTTAAGAAAATATCGATTAATTTGTGTTTATAATCGATTAATTAAGCTTATTTATCGATTTTTAATCGAAAATAATGAAGGATGTTTGAAATATTAACGGATTTTTAATTTTTGACATTTGTCATGCTCACTAAGAAAAAGAAGAAGAATTGTCAGATATTCAATAAAATCGTAATTTTTTAAGAAAATATCGATTAATTTGTGTTTATAATCGATTAATTAAGCTTATTTATCGATTTTTAATCGAAAATAATGAAGGATGTTTGAAATATTAACGGATTTTTAATTTTTGACATTTGTCATGCTCACTAAGAAAAAGAAGAAGAATTGTCAGATATTCAATAAAATCGTAATTTTTTAAGAAAATATCGATTAATTTGTGTTTATAATCGATTAATTAAGCTTATTTATCGATTTTTAATCGAAAATAATGAAGGATGTTTGAAATATTAACGGATTTTTAATTTTTGACATTTGTCATGCTCACTAAGAAAAAGAAGAAGAATTGTCAGATATTCAATAAAATCGTAATTTTTTAAGAAAATATCGATTAATTTGTGTTTATAATCGATTAATTAAGCTTATTTATCGATTTTTAATCGAAAATAATGAAGGATGTTTGAAATATTAACGGATTTTTAATTTTTGACATTTGTCATGCTCACTAAGAAAAAGAAGAAGAATTGTCAGATATTCAATAAAATCGTAATTTTTTAAGAAAATATCGATTAATTTGTGTTTATAATCGATTAATTAAGCTTATTTATCGATTTTTAATCGAAAATAATGAAGGATGTTTGAAATATTAACGGATTTTTAATTTTTGACATTTGTCATGCTCACTAAGAAAAAGAAGAAGAATTGTCAGATATTCAATAAAATCGTAATTTTTTAAGAAAATATCGATTAGTTTGTGTTTATAATCGATTAATTAAGCGTATTTATCGATTTTTTATCGAAAATAATGAAGGATGTTTGAAATATTAACGGATTTTTAATTTTTGACATTTGTCATGCTCACTAAGAAAAAGAAGAAGAATTGTCAGATATTCAATAAAATCGTAATTTTTTAAGAAAATATCGATTAATTTGTGTTTATAATCGATTAATTAAGCGTATTTATCGATTTTTAATCGAAAATAATGAAGGATGTTTGAAATATTAACGGATTTTTAATTTTTGACATTTGTCATGCTCACTAAGAAAAAGAAGAAGAATTGTCAGATATTCAATAAAATCGTAATTTTTTAAGAAAATATCGATTAATTTGTGTTTATAATCGATTAATTAAGCGTATTTATCGATTTTTAATCGAAAATAATGAAGGATGTTTGAAATATTAACGGATTTTTAATTTTTGACATTTGTCATGCTCACTAAGAAAAAGAAGAAGAATTGTCAGATATTCAATAAAATCGTAATTTTTTAAGAAAATATCGATTAATTTGTGTTTATAATCGATTAATTAAGCGTATTTATCGATTTTTAATCGAAAATAATGAAGGATGTTTGAAATATTAACGGATTTTTAATTTTTGACATTTGTCATGCTCACTAAGAAAAAGAAGAAGAATTGTCAGATATTCAATAAAATCGTAATTCTTTAAGAAAATATCGATTAATTTGTGTTTATAATCGATTAATTAAGCTTATTTATCGATTTTTAATCGAAAATAATGAAGGATGTTTGAAATATTAACGGATTTTTAATTTTTGACATTTGTCATGCTCACTAAGAAAAAGAAGAAGAATTGTCAGATATTCAATTAAATCGTAATTTTTTAAGAAAATATCGATTAATTTGTGTTTATAATCGATTAATTAAGCTTATTTATCGATTTTTAATCGAAAATAATGAAGGATGTTTGAAATATTAACGGATTTTTAATTTTTGACATTTGTCATGCTCACTAAGAAAAAGAATTGTCAGATATTTAATAAAATCGTAATTTTTTAAGAAAATATCGATTAATTTGTGTTTATAATCGATTAATTAAGCTTATTTATCAATTTTTTATCGAAAATAATGAAGGATGTTTGAAATATTAACGGATTTTTAATTTTTGACATTTGTCATGCTCACTAAGAAAAAGAAGAAGAATTGTCAGATATTCAATAAAATCGTAATTTTTTAAGAAAATATCGATTAATTTGTGTTTATAATCGATTAATTAAGCGTATTTATCGATTTTTTATCGAAAATAATGAAGGATGTTTGAAATATTAACTGATTTTTAATTTTTGACATCTGTCATGCTCACTAAGAAAAAGAAGAAGAATTGTCAGATATTCAATAAAATCGTAATTTTTTA